>WBMY01011659.1:24973-178642 GCA_013397315.1 Donacobius atricapilla
CGGGCAGCCCCTCTCCTCTCTCCTCCCACGCGTGTCCGTGTGTGCGCGCAGGGCAGCGCGCCGCGATGCGACGCTCCCCGGCCTCGTGCGGGGACCGCTTGTCACGTTTCGTCTCCTTTTCCCTCCCCAGGTGCTGCGGGACTGACTGGTGCTCGCCGAGCCGCCCCCGACGCGTTTCGTCCGTCCCCACTCCCTTCTTGGAGCTACGCGGCCTCGGCTGCCAAATGCGCGGGGGGGAGAGACTTTGGCTCAACGTCCCCCGACCGTAAATAGAGAGAAAGCGGAAGGAGAGCCACCGCCGAGCGGCCGCGGGAGGCGGGGAGCGGGGCAGCGGTGCTTCTGCCGTAGCCAGGGAGGCTGATGGCGGAATTTGGCAGCGGTGGCGGCACCGGCGGCGGGGGGCTGCCCTCCTCCCCGGGGCCGGTCCAAGGAAAGGTGGCCTTCAAGGCAGGAGATGGGGAAGGAGGAGGCGGCGGCGGCGGGAGATCCCGCTTTGACAGCGCGGGCAGCCGGGTCTCCAACGGGGACTGTGCCCAGCCGGGAGCCGGTGAGGAGCCGGGATCAGCTCCCCCTGCAAGCCCGGAAAGCAGCAGCAAAGAAAAAGGATTTTCCACCAGTCAACAACGAGAAGGCAAACCCGGCATCCCCCGGAGGAGCAGCATAATCAAGGTAAGAGCTCTTGCTCCTCCGCATCGGAGTCTTTTTCTCTGTGACAGAGGCAGGGACATACGGGCGATGCATTGGGTTCACAGAGCCTTGGCCACAGATGAAAGGACAGGCATCTTTTTTCTTTCTCTTTTTTTTTCTCCCCCCTGTGGCGAGGGGACTTGATTTTTCCTTTGTCAGAAGTGGACAACAGTGGGAGGCTGGCTTTGTATACATCCATGCTTGGGGGTAGCAGGGCGTCATGTTTTGAGGTTTATTAAAGTAGAAGGCTCTAACTCCTGTTAGGGAAGGTGAGAGAAACTAGCTGGCTTGTGACAAGACAACATGGGCACCAGCCTGGCAGTAAAAGACGTGAATTGCACAGTGTGCTTGTTATTTGGGATGCACCTGTGCAGAGCAATTTTGTGGCTCCATTGGCTTGTGTGTGTGACAGGCACACGGCAGGTGATGAGAGATTCAGGATCTCATTGGGCTGGGGGTGGGAGAAGGTATAATAGGGAACATTCTTCTTGTTAAAAATGACAGCTCGTTTAGCAGTAGGCTGAGTTGTACTTCACCTATAGGAACATCTTTGTACTTAGCTCTGCATATTCTGAATGCTTTAATGTTTCAGCTTGAAAAGTAGGGGGAGCATCAATGGTACAATGTAGCTTGGGCAAAAAGAATGGGATTTTTTTTTTTTCTACAAATACGCTTGTTTTGGTTTCTTAAATCCACAGTTCCTGAGATATGTGTTGGGTTAGCTTCCCAACTCCAGTGAAAAGGTTGAGAGAACATAGAGAAAGTGCTCCAATGGTATAACAGCTGTGAAATGAGGCACAACTTCAAGTACTTAAGATCTGAGTTTAATCAAGATCAACTAGATCTAAATTAAGACAGATGTGTTGTCTTCTTAGATATTTATATGCTTACAAAATCAGCTGTGGTGGGCTGACCTTGGCTGGATTCCAGACACCCACCAAAACCACTCTATCATGCCCCTCCTCAGCTGGACAGGGAAGAGAAGATAGAATGAAAGGCTCATGGGTTGAGGTAAGGACAGGGAGAGATCTCTTAGAAATTACTGCCATGGACAAAACATGACAGTAATTTGTTGATTACTGTTAATTTTGGGAAATCAATTTATTACTAATCAAATCGGTATAGGATAATACAAAATTAAACCAAATCTTAAAAACCCCTTCCCTCCATTCTGTCCCTCTCCTGTGGTGCAGGGGGATGTGTAATGGGGGTTGTGGTCAGTTCATCACATGTTTCTGCTGTTCCTTCCTCCTCAAGGGGAGGACTCCTCGCACTTCTACCCTGCTCCAGCATTGGGTCTCCTCCCATGGGAGGGACCATGAACTTTGATGAACTTCTCCAGCCCGAGTCTTACCCACAGGGTGCAGTTCTTCATGAACTGCTCCAGTGTGGCTCCCACAGGAGGTCACAAATCCTTCCAGAAGCCCGCTCTACCGCGGGTTTCCCACAGGGTTGCAGCCTTTTTCAGGCACCCACCTCCTCTGCTGTGGAATCCTCCATGGGCTGCTGGGGAGCATCCTGTCTGACCATGGTCTTTTCTGCGGGCTGCAGAGAAATCTCAGCTCCGGCACTTGGAGCACCTCCTCCCACCCCTTCGCTGACCTTGGTGGCTGCAGTGTTGTTTCATTTGTCTGTTGTGCCCCTCTTTCTCTGGCTGTAATTTTTTTTCCCTCCCCTGTTAAGTCTGTTATCCCAGGGGCACTACCACAGTCACTGTGGGGCTGGCTTGGCCATCCTGGAACCGGCTGGCATTGGCTCTATCAGTCATAGGTGAAGCTACAGGCAGCTTCCCACAGAAGCCACCCTTGTAGACCCCCTGCTACCAAAATCTTGTCAAACAAACCCAAGAGACCTTCCACTCGTTGTCATTAAAATCCACATACACCCTACAATCTTCACAAATTTCAGTCTCATCAACAAAAAAGAATTGCCCATGCCAAAATCATAAACAACACTGTCACAGCACCAAACAAAACACACACAGAACATAAATTTCACATAATCAGTCCGTGTTTTGTCCATTATCTCTGTTGTTCTGTTGATTGCCTGATAGAAAAATGTGTAGAATATCAAGACTAGTAGTGTGTTGAAAGTTGTTACCGTCTCCTGGGCCTTGCTGTAAAAACCAAGGGGAGAGCAAGGGCAGTGAGCAGTCGAACACATTTGACAGGCTGTACCCACCCTTTCCTGTTTGAGCAGTGATGCTGGGCGTGTATATGTGTGTGTGTGCTAAAGAAATCATAACAATGGACAGGGGCTGCTGAGCTTGGTGTTGGAATAACTTAATGTATGCTGGATTTGCCAGTGATTTTTTTTTTTTTTACAGGTCTGATACTTTTTAACAGTTTCTTATTTCTTCTGTGGTAGCCCAAGAAAGACAGTAGTGTTGCTTGCAGTGTGTACCATGCTGTTGTACTACTTTGTAGCGTATGATTTAATTATACAGCAACCTTCTGCCTCTCTGGGGACCAAGCAAGGTCACAGTACCTAGGGATTTGTGATATATTAAGATCAAGAAGCATGAGATAAGGAAATAGGTTTTGAATTACATTTCATGGATACTCGAGTCAAGGTTCTTAGTTTCTACAGCAATGATAGCACTTCGGAGTACAAAATTATTCAACTTTCTGCTATTATTGCTGCTGAATACTGTTTTGCAGATGTGAACAGTAATCTGTGCAGCAGCCAAGAACTGATTACTAAAAGTTTCTGTTATTATTTGAATAATTATCTTGAGTGGAAAAATGTGACAACACTGCATTTAAAGTTATGTGGTTCATATTTATTTTAGATATGACTATTTTAATACTTTAGGGAAAAATCACTTGTCTCAATATATTGTGAATATGATTCTGCCGGCTTGGTTCAGCAGTTCAGGTGGTTTGAGTCCAGGTGTGTTGGTGCCTGGTTTTCATTACGAAACCTTCTGGAACATCTGGCATGGGGAGTAAACCTTAAGATGCTTCTTGCCTGCTCTTGCAGAGCAGGAGTGTGTAAAGAGTGGAAAAAGTAAGATGTAATATGGAAATACCTAATTTTGGAAAGTGTTCCTGGAGTTTCAATAGCTTATGTAACTAAAACTGCTTTTAAAGAGGATACAAAGTAACCTCAAGGAGCAGGTCTGTTCCATGCAGCTGTAGATTTCATACATTTGCGCGAAACATGACTTTGTAGTTGATCGGTAAAATGCGCGTTTATGGAATATCTAATACTTAAATGTTCTATCTGCCGGTTACTATGTAGGTGTTTGGGTCACAAATGGAAAATTGACATTTGAATAATAGTTCTAGCTCAGATTAAATTCTTTAGAACCACATGTTTGTTCATGAAAATCAGGAGCACAGATCTGTGTTTTATTTTGGTTTCAGTCTGTGCTTCCATTGGCTGTCTATTTTCATAACTCTGAGAAGAGCAGTTGCTGCCTTTTTCCCTTTCCTTTCTTACTTGCAGTCTCTGTTCCCTTTTTCCAGTAACTCCATATTTTTTCTGTCTTATTTATTTTGTGCAGCTGCTAATTTTGACTTTTCCCTTCTCATTTGGTATAACATGATGAACTCTTCAAGGCTGAGGTGTCACCTAGGATGATGACAGGTGGTACAGCTGCTATTAGCTGTAACTGGAAGAAGTAACACAGCCTTTATACATAGTAGTTTACTAGGCCTTTCACTCTCGTGTATCAGCTGTGTTTAGGCTGAAAGGATTAAAGATCATACTCTTCATTTGTAGCAATTTTTATGGAATTCCCTTTGTTGAACTGAATTTGAGGGCCAGGGACTTTTTCACTTCCTATTTCCTATTCTCTGTATTTATGAGATTCTGATTTTTCAAGAGGCAGTAGTGATGATACATTGTGCATCCGTGGGATGAAGGCTCTTGGATACCTGATTTGTGTACTTATTTATATGCCACTTGTTTGTATGTATTGGGTTTTGGGGTGATTGTTTTGTTTTTCCATAATATTTTCCTTGGTGCAGATAGCTGTGGTTTCCTATTATGTAATTTCCTACAACATTTCCTATAATATTCTGTGAAACAAATTTACATCTTGCAGTTCAAAGTGGATTTAAGCATCCTGTGAACTTTCCTTAGCTTCTCTGACAGTTGGCAGTGAGCTTGCTTTATTTTTGTGTGAGGTTCCTTCACGCCTTTCTTAAAGAGACTTTGAGGTGGTAGGCGTTTGAGAATCTTTAAGGCAGCGAGTGGTGTATGGGTATGTTTCCTCAGGGCTGCTTGCTTCCAGGAGTGTCCAATAAATGCTTACAGAACCTCATGGTTTCCCAAAGCTATAGACCTAGACAGAAAGAGATCCATGGGGATAAATGTGTCTTTATTAGGAGACAGGTTGCAGTAATAAAATAAGAAGAGCTACACTTAGGGGAGATTACACTTATTTAGGAAGGCAGCAGTGAGAAACCGAAAGGTGGCTTTAGCATTCTGTGAGCAGGAAAGTTTTCATCAACATGTGTGTGGAAGCAAAGTCCAGGGTGGTTTTTTTTCCATATACCAATACTGATCTCGGTGTGAATAAATTTCTTGGCTGATAACTTTAACAAATTTGTATCTTTATATTTTTTTTCTTATGGGTCTAAACACAAGCTTTAATTCTTGTAAAGTCATGTACTTGCTGAGCGTTGTAAACTCCTAACTTTCAAAGCCTGTAAGAAGAGAGGAACCAAATTTAGCAGGTAGGCTCTCTAGGGTATAATTTTCAGCAGAGCTGTGCTTTTGAAACGAAACATATCTGTGTCTTGCTATGACAGGGGATTTAGACAGCATACACATGAAGATCTTCTTTCTTGTTGGAATGCCAGTATATGTTGCTTACTTGTTCAGTCTTCTTTGATCTCCAGTTCATACTGTAAACCCATTTGTATCAGGTGTGTAAAAAATATGAAATATGAAAAATGCTGGACAGTGTTTTTTACAACTGTGATTGTTTTAAAAGCTTTAATACAAACCCTTTTGCATGCATGGTAAACTCTACTGTAGCATCTTCAATGGACTTAGGTTCTCTGCAGCCCTAAATTATCTTAGCCACAATGTTTGCAAGTCTTCATGGAGGCCCAGGAGTAGGTCAGACATATTTGACTTCCATCTGAAAGAATATCAAGGAATTTGGTTGCTGGACTCAGTTTAAAGTATGTGAAATGACCTGATTTTCAATCATTTTTCATATTGCAAGGAAACCTGTGTAATGATGCAAGTAAACTTGAGTAAGCAGTCTTTGGCTTGAAGATGCAAAGGTTCCTT
This sequence comes from Donacobius atricapilla, assembly GCA_013397315.1. NCBI lineage: Eukaryota > Metazoa > Chordata > Aves > Passeriformes > Mimidae > Donacobius > Donacobius atricapilla. Next base: position 30,911 of record WBMY01011659.1, read on the forward strand.
AAGTTCAAAGAAAACAGCCATGGAGAGGAATGAAGGAGAAAGCTAACAGGTTTGGTTTATTCTTGCCCTTCCCCTTCGAAACAAAATGTGACAGTATCAGCTGAATTCCTTCTCCTTACAGAAGATCTTTGGAAGAAGGACGTGGATGTCCTAGCAGTAAAAAGATATTTTGCCTAGAGCACATGTGCTAACTGATAGCCCCCCAAAAAGTACATATTTAGGAAAGAAAGCTATGATAGTTGTGCTCCCCCTATTCTTACCCTGGGCAGCCATTCAACTGCACAGCCAAAGTGTAGGTTTTTCTGAGAGGTTGTTTCTGGATTTGTTTTTGTTTGTTTCTTCGTTTTTTCTTTTTGTTTTAATGCAAATCTGTCTTATCTCTCTGGTTTGTTAGTATGAGAGAGCTGAATAGCTAATTGGAGTTGTGTGAATCCTGGAGCTTTCTTTTAGAGGATGCTGTCTCTGTTGGACTCTCAGCTAGATTCTAGAAGGTTACCAGCACTATCCATATTTGTATTCCTTCTTCATCCTCTACTACTGATTGTGTACTGTGTAATTTAAAAAAAAATAGAATATTTTTAAAAGAATATTTAACACCATAAAAATCATATCCTCTGTGATACAAAAGCTGTATACCTTAAGTATTTGCGTGTAGTATCATGCATATACATTAGACTCAGGCAGTTTACTGCTTGTTAACCATGACACTGTATATCACAGCCACTGAGTGGGTATGTTGTGCATTGCATTTGGTATGTATTTTATTTGCATGAGTAGTAGACAGTAATCAAAATTTTATTTGGAGATATGCAACACAGAAAAAAAGGTTGTTTGGAGAAATGTATACATGAGGATGCTGCCTTTGTGTGATTAAGCTAGCTTACGTACTATAGCCCACGAAGAGAAGTACTTTTTCCAAAAGCTGACTTGGAGCGGGAGCTTAATTTGGATGAATTTAGCTTCTTTGACTTTTCTTCTGGAAGAGCTTATCTATTTCTTTTGACTGAGTAAAGAATTTGGTTAGTGTGAATGGTAGCAACCCCTTCACCCCCTCTGCCCACATAACCTTAGACTACCCACAAAACATGTTCAGATTGTTCAGTGGTAAAAAATTAATCAATGGAAATAAAAATCATTATGAATACCTGATGAGATTTTTACTTATGCCTGTTACCAGGCTTGATCAGTGACATGACTAGTTTAGCCTATTTTTAAACTAGGAATTAGAGCAGTGGTGTCCTATCCATGGCCCACAAATAATACACTGTGCTCCCATGATTTGATTGCATTCATGGAAGATTAAAAGAATTTAAACAGAGACTGACAAGACAAGTTAATTGTGTAGTTTCCCAGCCTTTGCTGGTCCATGGGTGATATTACCATCAATCCTTATATTACGTGAGCTGACTCTATTAGGAAAAACCCTAATATAAAATTCACTAATTGTCAATCTGTAAGGGCCAAATTAAGCTGGAACACATATCATAAGTACACGGATTCTAAATTATTTATCTTTTCACGCAAATGTAGGATTATGTTCAAAAATTAGAAGTCTAAATATAAACAGACTAGCAGGTAGATTTTTGGGAGAGGAAAGATAAAATAATTTATGTGTAATATACACAGAGAAGAGGAAATTATAGAAGTGTGATAAAAATGAGCAATGTATATGTATTGAAGAGTGCTTAAAAATACGGCTGGAAGAGACCTCAAGAGGTCAGTCTACTCTGCTCCACTGCTCTGCTACAGGATCAACTGTTAATAAATTTCGGTATGATGCTTTTGTCTTTTAATTACCTTTTGTTTGTGATCCTTCTATGCAGGCTGCTACCTGATTGTTCCTCTTTGTAATGGGCAAAAGCAATCAACAGCAAAAAGCTTGTACTTGTTGTACTAACTGCATTCTAATTATTTCAGATTTTACCTTCAGTTTGTCAGGTTCTTTCTGATTTTAACCTTCTAACATGCATGCAGCTCTTCCACTTTCAAGCAAACATCCTGTTTTAATTATGCTCTCATTTTATCATATGTGGTATGTGATTTTTGTTTTCTTAAATGGTTGTAGATTTTGGTACAAGATCAAATTATATATTCCATGGTTAAAATAAAAATTGATTATTTTTGTTCTTTACCACCTGTAAATAGAGCAATATGGTGTTGCATAGAGTTCAAAATACAATTTATGAGAAAATAGTGTTCCTTATAAATATATTAATAGTTGGTAAGTACAAATTGATATTATTACAGTTACTGGATTGCATTATTGGCACAAAAAAGGCCCTTTGGAAGGGGCTGCTTTGTTTGTCTTTAAGGAGAGTAAGCAGCAAGTGGCCTCTTTCCCTGTTTTGCAGCTGTGTTTATGAAGATTACTGTCAATGTTTTACAGTTGATCTTCACATCTGGCGTGCCTTTTAGACATGGGGCAGTACCATCACTGCACTTACCCAGCACCCTGTTGTAGAAGACTGTGCATGAATCAGTCTTTTGGAAGGATTGTTGCCCATCCTCTCAGCTGCAGTGCACCTCTGAACATCTCCATAAATCACTTCTTTTCCAGAGCTGTTTGTATGGACTCATCTGTCCCTTGTTTCTGAAGAGGAACATCCCTGAGTTCACTCACCTGTTCCCTTCCAGACTGTGACCTCACAAAACATGAATGATCAAAACAGGGAAGAGTGCACTAGAGTGAGTGACTGGAAATCGGCAGTACTGAGGCTCACAGTGTTAACTGGTGCAGCCTTGGGAAAGTAAAATCGCTGTGATTCATTTCTGCCTCTCTTGGGATGCCTTTTAATGTCACTTGGTCTTTTGGAGTAAGTAATTAAATATCCCTGAGTACTTCAGATTGTATACCATGCTCAGGGATCTTTTCAGATGCTAAATATTCACATTCTGGAAAGAAATCCAGGCAGACAGGAAGTAACAAACAAACAAACCAACTCCTTTTCAGAATAGCAGCTGACAGTTTTATAAAATGAATAATAAAAATTAGCAAGGTATTGAGCTGGATTTCAAAATTAACTGTAAAAATCTTTAACAAAAGAAACTTATTTAGGTGTTTTATTTTGGTATAAGAAATGGGCACCTTACAAGTATATAGCAGATAATTGATATTATGCCTATTAGTGTAATGACTGTCCTACTGCCTTTGCTAGAATTGATTAAAATTTTTTAATATTTCCTTTAAATTATGAGATAATCAGTACTGCAGAAGAAAAAGAACTGCTGTTTTTTTTGTAAAAAACACATCCACAGAATTTTCCAGATATCTTTATGGTTGGGTTTCGGTGATTATAACTTTTTCCCTTTATTTTCTTTTATATATATATATATATATATATTTTCTTCTTACCAGCATTATTATTTTGCTTACACTAAAAAAAAGCAGAGCATAAAGCATTATATAGTTTTCTGTGTGCTTTGATGTTTTTGCATCTGTGAACATATCCGCATCCTTTACTGCCCTTTTTTTTGTGTGGGATGGGAGAGAAGCAATGGTTGTGAAATTCTGCAGCAGCAGAATGGTCTGCATGGGTTTTGTTTTGTAAAATATCTCTTATGATGGACAAATCAGGATGCTTTATATATTTCATTACCTAGTTACATGTGATAAAAGTGTTTGACATTGTCAACTCTTTGCTCCAGCTGCATTCTTTAAAATAAAATGTAAATGCTTGCTTATTTAAAAAAATACAGTTTTGTTGCTTTGTATTTCCAAAGTGTAGTTTAGTCTGAAAGGACAAGAATTCAGCTTGTGTTGAAGCTTTTGTTAAGAATGTTTTCTTTCTTATTGTTGGGGGTTTTAGGATAGGCAGTTATTTATTGATTTTAAGTTACTCCTGTGAACAGCACAGGAACGTGCACACAAAAAAAAAGGCAAGACAGTGACTTTGTATACTCTACTGTGCTTTTTTGTTTAGTGAATTTAAAGTAGAATGAATCTCTTTCATGTACGTATTGTAGCAAATGTTAGTTTCTGAGTTGCTGAAATAATACTTAGATCATTGCAATATTCACATGCTTACAATGTAAAAACATACATTTTTGCTACATAAGGCAGGAAAAACTGAGTAATAGTTGGAAATAAATCACTTCAGGAAATGGCTTGAATCAACTGAAATGTATTTTGTTGTTTACAGAGAATGGTCCCAAAAGATTTTTTTTTTTTAAGATGTGTTGGTAGCAGTTTGTTACAAAAAGCCAGTGTAAATTCTAGAGTTCAGGACTAATATTTATGTGAAATGAGAATGTATTTACTCATGGCACATTACTACCACATAGTGGAGGAAGGTAGATCAGACATGAGTATTTTGAGTCCCTGTAGGTTTCCTTGTGTTTGAAGAACACCCCCAAGAACTTTACATGGCTTAATGGATGTACTTCATTTGTTAAAGCCAAGTGTACTCTAATTTCTCCTTGTTCTTCCCAGTTGTAGTAGTTGCAGAGAGTTGTGTTTCACAAACATTGTCTGAGATTCACACTTTTCAGCTTAAATAACTTGTTCCATGTGCTTGTCCTTCTTCAGTGGGCGGCCAGCCTGGTCTGGAGTCTGCTCTGAGAGCGGTGGTGTAGTGTGAAGGCACTGAATGCTTTCAGTTGTGAGAATTGCCTCATGGTATTTCGTAGATTTAGAAAGATGCTGTGGATTTGATAGTCTTGATCTTTCACTAGCCTGCTTGGTCTGTATCTGGTTCGTGTCTTTCACCTCTCCTGTTGTGCCCCCCTGCCTGCTTGTCCCTCCCTTCCTTGGGTCTCTGCATCCCTCATACAGCTTGGCCTTCCTGCTTCAGCAGTAACAGCCTGGCCACACTCTGCTTTTTGTCTGGGACAGCTGGTGGAGAACCTTCANTAGAATTGATTAAAATTTTTGAATATTTCCTTTAAATTATGAGATAATCAGTACTGCAGAAGAAAAAGAACTGCTGTTTTTTTTGTAAAAAACACATCCACAGAATTTTCCAGATATCTTTATGGTTGGGTTTCGGTGATTATAACTTTTTCCCTTTATTTTCTTTTATATATATATATATATATATATTTTCTTCTTACCAGCATTATTATTTTGCTTACACTAAAAAAAAGCAGAGCATAAAGCATTATATAGTTTTCTGTGTGCTTTGATGTTTTTGCATCTGTGAACATATCCGCATCCTTTACTGCCCTTTTTTTTGTGTGGGATGGGAGAGAAGCAATGGTTGTGAAATTCTGCAGCAGCAGAATGGTCTGCATGGGTTTTGTTTTGTAAAATATCTCTTATGATGGACAAATCAGGATGCTTTATATATTTCATTACCTAGTTACATGTGATAAAAGTGTTTGACATTGTCAACTCTTTGCTCCAGCTGCATTCTTTAAAATAAAATGTAAATGCTTGCTTATTTAAAAAAATACAGTTTTGTTGCTTTGTATTTCCAAAGTGTAGTTTAGTCTGAAAGGACAAGAATTCAGCTTGTGTTGAAGCTTTTGTTAAGAATGTTTTCTTTCTTATTGTTGGGGGTTTTAGGATAGGCAGTTATTTATTGATTTTAAGTTACTCCTGTGAACAGCACAGGAACGTGCACACAAAAAAAAAGGCAAGACAGTGACTTTGTATACTCTACTGTGCTTTTTTGTTTAGTGAATTTAAAGTAGAATTAATCTCTTTCATGTACGTATTGTAGCAAATGTTAGTTTCTGAGTTGCTGAAATAATACTTAGATCATTGCAATATTCACATGCTTACAATGTAAAAACATACATTTTTGCTACATAAGGCAGGAAAAACTGAGTAATAGTTGGAAATAAATCACTTCAGGAAATGGCTTGAATCAACTGAAATGTATTTTGTTGTTTACAGAGAATGGTCCCAAAAGATTTTTTTTTTTTAAGATGTGTTGGTAGCAGTTTGTTACAAAAAGCCAGTGTAAATTCTAGAGTTCAGGACTAATATTTATGTGAAATGAGAATGTATTTACTCATGGCACATTACTACCACATAGTGGAGGAAGGTAGATCAGACATGAGTATTTTGAGTCCCTGTAGGTTTCCTTGTGTTTGAAGAACACCCCCAAGAACTTTACATGGCTTAATGGATGTACTTCATTTGTTAAAGCCAAGTGTACTCTAATTTCTCCTTGTTCTTCCCAGTTGTAGTAGTTGCAGAGAGTTGTGTTTCACAAACATTGTCTGAGATTCACACTTTTCAGCTTAAATAACTTGTTCCATGTGCTTGTCCTTCTTCAGTGGGCGGCCAGCCTGGTCTGGAGTCTGCTCTGAGAGCGGTGGTGTAGTGTGAAGGCACTGAATGCTTTCAGTTGTGAGAATTGCCTCATGGTATTTCGTAGATTTAGAAAGATGCTGTGGATTTGATAGTCTTGATCTTTCACTAGCCTGCTTGGTCTGTATCTGGTTCGTGTCTTTCACCTCTCCTGTTGTGCCCCCCTGCCTGCTTGTCCCTCCCTTCCTTGGGTCTCTGCATCCCTCATACAGCTTGGCCTTCCTGCTTCAGCAGTAACAGCCTGGCCACACTCTGCTTTTTGTCTGGGACAGCTGGTGGAGAACCTTCAATTCCCAGCAAAGGGCTGGAGCACAGCAGAACTCGGTGTGCTCTGTGCAGTACTTTGTGTCTGCTTGTGAATCCCCGGAAAAGGAGCGATGAAAAGGGAGTGCAGACTCCAGTGCAAGGCGCTCAACCTTCACAGTGGCTTGAAGTCCCACAGGCTTTGGGGTTTGAACCTGTGATGAAGGCTGACTGCACAGCTTGGGGTAGATGCATCTGTTTCCACCAGTCTTCAAAAGCTCCCAGCCCTTGTGAATTTTAAGGATCGCTGCCAGTGTCAGGCTGAAAAGTCCATTCGGCTCATAATGTTGCCTCCAACAGGAAGAATAGGAAAAGCCTCCTTTCCTGACATCTGCTTCCAGACTTAAGTGATCTGGAGCTAAGATGCATTTAATCCTTATGGGTGGTTTTTCCCCCCCATTAATTGTCAAAGGCCAGTTTGACTTTTGGAAGCTTTTAACATCCTGTATCAGTTTCTTAACTAAGTGCCGTGTGAAGAAGTCTTTTTTAAAATTTTATTTTATTTTTTAAATTTTTTTTTGCATGGTTTTACCAGGCAGCTATTTACTTGTTTACCTGGTACTTCTGGTTCTTATGTTAGAACAACACTTTCTCTTTTCCACAAATAAGCTGAGAGCTGTTCCTCACATTTCCTTTATGTAAATTTTTTTTTTTTTGGGCTAGAAAATCTTGATTTTTTTTTTTTAGTTGTTCCACCTATTGAAGCTTTTCTATGTTTTTTTATTCACGTGCTCTTATATATTTTTTTCCTCCCATTTTATTAATTTTTTGCAGGGCAGGATTAAAATGGTATTCCAAATGTGGGCCAGTCAAATGTGTAAATCCACTGTAACGTAAGGAAGGTTTAACAATATTGTGATACTAAATTGGACTGTAATTTATTTATTTTTAGTGTTGTCTTCATCAAATATTTAAATAGTATCACTGCTGCTAATTGGCAGTGGGAGAGTACTGTTAAAACCTTTTGCTAAATATTTAAAACCGTCTTTTTAAAGAACTATTTAAGAAGGGCAATGCTGCTGCTGATACTTGTGTTGGAAGCAGCTGCCATTAACATCTTTGCAGGAGACAGTTGCTCTGTTAGAAGTCTTTTAATGTGTTACCAAGTCTTTTCGTGGTGCTGCTGACATCATTGCTGATTAGCACATCGAGCTTCTAGCTGTGGTTGACTTCTTTTAAGGTTTTGTCCAGCACTCATGTTAATGGATTATTTTATTCAATCTTTTATTTCTTTTGCTTTTTAATGTCTGAGGCTCTTCAGAATGCCTGTGTCAGAGTCTAGAAGAGTCAAGAAGGCATTTTTATTCTTTAGAAAACTCACACAAAGTATAACAATGAAATCAGATAGCTTCCTGAAAATAGAACTTCTAAAGTTTCACTTCAGAGAATTATTCAACCAAGGATTAAAAAGATTATTAAATACAGTAAGCAGTGAAGGACAAAGATAACTAGAAGGTTTTGTGTACCGCAAGACTGATGCAGCAGCATTATTTTGGAAGGAAATCCCAACACTGTTGCTTGTCTGTCTTCCTCCTTTGAGGAAGGAAACTGCTTTGTTTTCTTTCCCTTGTTCAGTACTTTCTCACTACTGGGGAAGTAATCCCTAGTAGCCTATTCCTGCTCAGTTGGGCTGCTGTGTTGAGACATACTTCTGTTATTCCTGAATTCCTGAGGATTTTTGAATCCTCATGCATTTGTGTGCCCATTTGCTGACAAGAGTCTAGAGTCGGACTCATAATTTCTGAGCATCACTGTCAGCAACATTATCTTTTTGCAATTAAGTCTCAAAGCTTCAGATATTTCTCCTTGTTCTAAAATGTCTAATTATGTGCTATTTTTCTTCTGTGTTTAAGTGACATAGCCTCAGTTGGAGTAGCAAGAATAGAACATGACATGGATTTTCATTGTTTTACATGTGGAAATTAATATTTCTGTCCACGAGTATTGAACTTCAACTCCAAAAATAGTAGTTTAGGAGTCCTAGCTTTGCTGGGAGAAAATTCACCATTTTTTGTCCTGATAATTGCTGATGAATTTTTATATTAGTTGGAAATCATAGCTCAAGTATATACTTTCATTGGGTTCAACAGCAGAAAATATTTTTTTTCCTTCTACATCTAATCCCAAATTCAACTCAGTCCTTAGTGGATATAAAAATTTTACTATAATCATTCAAGTGCCTTCTGATTAAAGCTTTGGCCACTAATAATGATTTAGAAGATTAACCGCTTGCCAAATACCTAGGAATCTTAAATTAGTTTTATTTTAAAAAAATGAGATTCTAATGTTTAGATTTATAATACAGTCTGCAAACCATTTCTTCATGTGTTGGAAGTATTCTGAAGTGAAGTTATTGAATTACTGTATTCATTTCAGGTCTTTCCCACTTTTTCTCGTGAATTTAATAAAATTACATGATGGGATACCATCAACTAAATGCATCTTTTACTGATAAAAACCTGTCACCTGGCGATTTAACCTAGGGTCTGGTTATCCACCCTCACGTAGGCTTTATGCAAATCTGCTCAGTGTACTTTATCAAATGGTACCTTTGGCTGAGGTGATGGAGAAATAAGATTTTTCTGACGTGTCATGTTAAAATGCAGCATAGCTGTTAAATATTTAAGAAGTTTTGTGTAAAATAAATCCCCCAAATTTTTTAGTATGTAAGACAAATGCAGAGCAGTATTATGTTTTTTTCTGTTTGATTCAGAACCTTACTCCTAGCTGCCATATCACTGAATTTTGCAAGAGTAAAACTGAATCGTGGTGAAAGCTACTCCCTACTTTTTTATTCCTTACTATTTAAGATATTTAGAATACAACTCTGTGTTCTAGAAATACACACCTTAAAATAATTTCTTATTTAAAATATCTCATCTGCATTACTTACAATGGTTGGTGGAAATAAGTCATGGGCTTCTGCTGAAAACTTCTGTTGGCTGCTTTCCTTATAGGACAGTGTAAACTGTATTGGTCTTGCACTGATCAGGTGATTATGCAGTTAAAGGTTCTTAAAATGCTGTTGTTGACAGATAAAACTTCAGAAAAAGAGCAAGGCCTCAATTCCAAGCTCTCAATTTGTTATACTAGAAAGGATGAAAAAAAAGTTCAGTATTATTTCAGGTCAACAACTTGGCAAGAATTTGAATCTGAGTCCAAGGTTCCTGAAACCAGAGGTATGAGAATGTAAGCAGGTTGCAGGGGGAATACAATGATTTCACAGACAGCAGAGATATAAATCGTAGTCACAATGTTTAAAGGAGTTACTTGGAAAATGCAGTATTCCATATGATACCAAACAGAAAGGGGTATGTTAGGTGTGGAGTATGTTCCTTGTTACTAAGTAGTAGGGCAGTTTTTGAAAGCTGGTGAAAAAAAAAATGCATTTTTGGTCATAGGTCAGGATGAGTTTTATGCAAAGAATAACATGACTGAAGGAGGCAAAATATTTTTGAGTTCTTTTCCTACAACTTCGGTAGTTCATAGTTTTCACAGATTTCAGCACTGTATGGCAACTGTTTTTGTGGAAAGCTTACATTTACTAGCCTTTTGCAGGTTTGGGGTTTTTTTTTTCTTTGCAGAATATCAGTTAATTTCTTGCTGGAAAGCGTCTTGGGAGACCTTATTGTGAAAGGTATTGTTGAGCAGCAGCAAAATCCCTCTGTGGCTTGTCAAATCATCTTGCAACACTACAATGTCTGAAATGAATGTGACATTTCTTAACCCTCTTTCTGGAAACGTGGTTCTTTTAATGATGGTTCTTATAAAATAAGATTTATTTTTTTTAATATAGACAGAATAAAATGTATGTCTAATATTTTTGTTTTGTTACTACCTTGTTTTTAATAAAAGTCATGGTCATCTTAGAGAGCAGGTTTCTTCCAGTGGGAAAACAAAGCAGGACTGCCATTCTTGCATCTGCAATGTGGGGGAAAGGGAGAGAGGCAACAACACTTTAGAGTAAATAAGAAATGTTTCAACTTGTGTCTTGCATTATGCTACTGCTAAGAAATGTTCTCATCCAGCTGTGTTCAGATGATACAGGAGAACTCTCTTCACTGTCTGTGGTCATTCTGTGCCTTACATTAGCTGCAGGTCTATGAGGCAGAAATTGGGCTGCTTGAAACTCCATTTCCATCTCTGTTGTCTTTGTAGCTTGCCAAACTCATTACTTGTTTTAAATAAGCAATGAAAAGCCATTTCTTCTTGCCTCCAGGAAATCTTTGTTTTAATGTAATTTGTTACTGTAAAACACAAGAAGAAATATGCTAAAACTCTAGGAGACTTTGAACCAAACTGTTACTGAAAAATATACTTACTTCACATTACACTTTTTCTTTCAGTATTCACAATAGATGACTGGGATGACACCTGCTGGAATTTTATAACACTGTTTTGCTTACATGTAAAAATTGAGAACCACCCCTCCCTCCCCCCAAAAAAACCCACAAACCCCACATTTTAAGCTGAAACTTGAAAAATTTCAGAGTTTAAGGGCACCTTTTCTCCATTTCCTCATCCAAATTGTTTTGTGATTCTTTACTGAAGATACTTGTTATACTTAGCTGTCATAACCTGTTTTCCTTCGGTTATTGCAAAGCTTATCAGGTCTGAGACATTTGTTTTTCACTTGTATATCATAGAGAAACAAAATCTCAGAAATCTATGTAAAGGGCAGAAGTGTCATTAAGAAAAACTTTTCTAACAAATGCTTAGGAAAGAAATGTAGCAGTTTTCCAAATAGAGAAAATAAGCAAATGATGCAGAAAGCTGACTTTTAAGGTGGCATAATGTAAATCCTTCACTTTTAATTCTGTCCCTGTTACCCTTTTGCTTCTTTGTGATCTTGGGGTTTTATATTTTTGGGGTTTTTTTTGTGCATGTGAGACTGGGGGGGGTCTCTTGTCTGGCCTGAGTATTATGTGAGTTCTAGTAGTTGACCTGTGTTGGTAGCTAAGAACAACAAAAAGAATAATTTATTTTTCTCTACCATAGCATTATTTTATTATATGTGGTTCTTGATTTTGTAGCATGTATATTCACTGTGTATCACTCCATGGTTTTGAAACATTTTCTTTTTTCTTTAAAGGTAGTTGCATAAGGTGATGTTATTTTCTTGGGTCAAACTTGTAAGTTTATTCTGTTTACTTTGATGTGCAGGATTAATTGAATAACTGGTTCTGGTTCTGGTTTGATGGATACATATATATGTGTGTATATATATATATGTAGGGGAAGATGGATTTACTGGAAAGACAAAATACTCAGTTTAATATGAGTGAATCAGAATTGTAGTTTTCATTTTATTTGTTCCTGATTCATAGGAATGTTCTTGATTCATAGGGCTCATTGGAAGAGCCAGATGTGGGAATAAAACAAAATTCCACTTGCGGTTTAAATGGTCAATATAAGCTTAAAAGCAGAGATATTTGAACTATTCATTTTTTAATTCAAGACTAATTAAAAATAGTTTTGGGGTTTATTTCATGGCTTGGAGATTGTTAAGTATACGGGAAGAGAATATTGTATTGCTGTGGTGTTCCTTATGGGCCAAGCAGTGTCTGGTCCATCAGGATAGCAGTTTTCTGTTCCAGTAAGTCTATATTGTTAAAAAAACATGCAACAAAACAGGTCACAGCCTTAAGGGAGAGTGTTTATTTAAAGAAAAGAAAGAAAGTTACAGAATACTGAAATTTCACATCTTTTGTGCTCAGTTTCTTTAACATTTCATTTTCCTTTACACTTTCAAACAGCCAAGGATAAAGGAAATGGAAAATATCTCAAAACTAACCTTGAGCTACTAGCGGGAATGGTTTTATACTAAAAGATGTAGATGAGATGCTAGGAGGAAATTCTTTATTCTGAGGGTTGTGAGGCACTGGAGCGGGTTGTCCAGAGCAGTTGTGGGTGGTGCCCCATCCCCAGATGAATCTGCCACCTGCTAATTTCATTTGGCGTGTTCAGGACCAGTCTGGATGGGTTTTTGAGCAACCTGGTCTAGTGGGTGGCATCCCTGCCCATAAGGGGAGAAGGGAGGATTGGAATTACATGATCTTTAAGGTCCCTTCCATTGTAAGCCATTCTGATTATATATTCCTCCTGTGGCCATCCACAAATGTGGTAGTAGGATTGTTGCCATGATTTGCTGCAATGGCTCTCTATGCAAGTTCCTCAGTAAAATGCTTCCATCTAGCTTGTGTTACTCCTGGAAAACAAAAGGTGGGTTTTGGAATCTCCTAAACTGGTGGTCATGAGCTGCTCTGTTCATTGGTGTGCTGTAAAGCAGGCATGGCAGTGCAACAATCTCCATAGTTTGAAATGGATCAGAGACCTAAAAACTGGAGTATAAATTAAAGTCAAACACACAAACTAATTCCTAAATACACATCTTTTCATAAGCTGTGTGAAGTCTTCTGTTAAGAATGGCCTTTTTACATCTAGCCCATCATCCTGTCTCCAGTGGGCCTGCAGAGGAGTGCGTGACTGTGGGCTCTGAGAAGCGTGCAAGGAAGGCAAAGATGAAGGTTGTCTAGGCAAAGGATAAGCAAGAAGACAGAACAAACTGACGTGCGTGCCCACTAAATTGATACTGGATGGGGAAACTCTGCTCAGAAGAGTACAGGGAATGCAGTTGCATGGTTTGGTAAAGGCCAAACTCCTAATGACTGAGAAAGATAACGCCATGCTGAATGTCCAGGCTTCACTGTCCCCAGACTACAAGCACTGGGCTTGGTTCCAAGGCTGGATTCTAGCACTGGGGAGGACAAGGTATCAAAGTATCACACTGGAGCAGCTCTGGCAACCCAGGTGCTTCCCACTGGGGTCCCCTGGAGGCTGTGGTCACGCTGGGGCCAGTGCGGCTGTCTCTGGCACCTTTGCCTCCAGAGCTGCTTGGTCCTGGAGCTGTTGACTCAGCCAAGGCTGCCAACATCAGGATGCTGGGTGAGCACTGCACCAGGCAGCCAAGCATCCAGCTGCGCAGCCTCCTCACCTGTGCAGAGGGTGAGAGGCCTCAGGGAGGTGCCCAGGTGCTGTAACAGCCTCTCAAGCTCGGCTGTGCGTGGGAGCAAGGACAGCAGCCCTGCTGTCTCAGAAGCCTCAGTATGCGCTAAGGAGGAGACAGACAGTGAAGAGCTACACTTCAGAATATTGCCAGTTAGACTTTTCATTACTAAAGCTCATTGCTTCCCCCTGCCCCTGCTCTTTGCAGGGAGAAGTGCAGTGATGAACTAACCTGTATCATTATCCCTCAATACTGACCTAGTAGTTTCCAGTGGCCTATTGCTCAAGGGTTCTCAGGATTAGAGGTGGTATTCTCATGTTTAGTATCTACATTTAAAGGATAGGTTTTGCTCCCATTATTTTTTCCCAGTTTCTTTTTGAACCCCGTGGACTTTGGCATCTGTAGCACAACCTGCGACTCGAGTTTTGTATCTTGGATATGCTGGTGAGGAAAAGGTACCCATTCTTCTTTATTTTGAATCTGCCACTTGCTAATTTCACTTGATGTGTCTTTATTCTCTTTATAGGGTGAGATGGTGAGAGATCATTCCTTATTGTTCTTTGTTTTACTTTGTATTCTGATGTCACGTTTAATCTCCTGTAAATAAGTCAGGTATGATGTATAGATTAAAAGATTTTTTAAGACTTTGGCATCTTATTTTAAACATAACAGCTGTCCCATCTGCCGGGAAAGAATTGAAGTATTTTATTACTAATGTTCAGTGTTCCTCAGCCCCTTTTTCCTCAATATGTGAAAGTAGATTGGTCACACTTGAAATCTCAATGCGTGGGGATCTTGTGATATGTTTTGACAGAGGTAGTTTATCTGATTTAACTGTAAGGTACCTTTCATGGATAGCAGAACCCTCTACACTAACAACTTATTTTAACTTGAAGACCTTTTGTGCTGGCAATAATTTCCCAGTGATAGTCTTCATTACCTGGAGTTTCTGAAACATCTGTGACATCAACATCCTCATTTAAGGTTTGGCATTCCTGTTTCTCCATCTTGTTTGTCTGCGTTACTTAAATGTCTCCGTTCTGTTTTATCCTGTCTCTGTTGAAGTGTTGTCACTTTCTATCTTCTCTTTTATTTGAGTATATAGTGTTAGTGTGGTCATTCCACAAAGGATCCACAAACTGTGAGCTATTGAATCCTTCACAGCTTTTGTCAGGTATTAAAATTTAAAAGGTCACAGGAAACTATTGAATTAAATCACTGACATTGTTCATTTTTGGTTTAGAGGAGGCCGCCTTCTAGTTTGTGCTCACTCTGTTTTTTCCAATTTCAGCAAATCTACTTGGAATAATTCTTCCCAGAATTAACCTCTCTCAGGAGATAGTATATTACTTATTCTCCTCCCCTTCCATTCACCTCTTTCACCCATATAAGAAAAAAGCCCTTCTTGGCTCTGAAAATGATTGGAATGATTTGATGACTTCTGTGTGTGGGAGAGAGGAAAGCTATTTTCTTCATTCTTGATGCCTTTTTCTCTTTCTGAGGAGTTCAAGCTGGCCTTTTGTTAACAGAAATTGCTTGCTGCTTGAATCCATTAACAAAGTTCTTGCACTGAACTTAAGGTACCTGTGGCAATCTCATGGTGGGTACTGAAATTATTCCTTCACGCTCAGCAGAAGCAGGAAATGTGGTGTGTATGAGAGAGGAAAATGAGCAGAAAATTCTTTGGTGGTTGTCCATAGTGTTTAGTAATATAGTGATGGGAATTGATAAAATCCAGTTGATCTGAACGGTCCTTAGCAGGTCAATCTGAATTATTTGGAACTGAAGAATATTCTGCAGAGGTGACAGTTCTCAGTGCTCATCCTAAAAACTGAGGCTGCAAGAGAAAGTTTTCTTCCACAGCTCCTGTTATTGCTGCTGTGTATTTATTATTGATTGAACAAAATTTGTTCAATTATTTGTAGTACTTTCATGCTTTTTTAAAACCAGTATTTTTTATTTTTAATTGTAAATCTAAATTAAAACAGAGAATTAAATACAAACCCTAGAACTGTAAGGAAGATGATCTTCTAAATCTGGTTGCTTATAATAACAGTTTCTGCCTGGAGGATTCTTAGAAGTTATAGTTTTGTTTTCAAATGAGAATTCTTTTGTTACTTTTGGGACTAGTTGGATGCTTTGAACTCCAGTCTATGTCAAGAACTTTGAGAGAGTCCTCCTTTTGTCCCAAGGGAAATACAGACAATGGATAGTTCCTCAGAAGATTGCTGGGCACGTTTTCTGTCTAGAGTACTAGAACCTAGACATAATTTGAAAGTAGGATCTAGAAAAAGCAATCTGGACTGTGACTGGTTAGATTAAATATATGGTAGTTTTTGAGGTACTGAGGAAAAAAAAGGAAATGCTTTGGCAACACAGCTGTTGAACGATGTGGTAAAATGACTCTAACTTAAGGATTTAAAATTATTTTCCTGACTTATACAAGTGTATAAAAGTTTAGTAAAAGTATAAGTTTACTAAAGGTTTAGTAGTTTCGGTTTAATGTATAAAGTAATGAGAAGAAATTGAGTTAGTAAGTTTTCTTAGTCAGATACTTACCCCTTTTGTTATTTCTCTGCAGCATTTTTCTTGGCTGTTTTTTCTCCATGTGTTGTTTCCTCTATATATTGGTATTTTAAATACAAGAGGAGCGTGTTATTAATCCCAAGAAGATGCCAGTGATGATCCTTTTAGCAGAAGAGAGCGTTGGAAAGAATCTTAAACTTACCATGTGTAGTGGGTTTGTTGACCTTGGAGGGCAGCCAAGCGCCCACACGGTTGCTCACTTGCCTGCCTGTCCCATGGCTACAAGAAAAAGAACAACAAAAGCAAAAAACCTGCTGGTTTAAGATAAAGACTGTAGTAAGTGAAGAAAAGAGGAAAGAAAAACAAGTCCTGCAAAGGAAATTACTTTCTACCTCCCACAAGCATCTTAGTGGCTCCCAACAGTCAGACCCTTCCTTTCTGCTTCCTTCAGACCTGAGCTCTGGCTGCGCATGAGGTTATACAGTGTGTATTATCCCTTTGACCAACCAGCTCAGGTAATTTCCTCTGGCTCTTGTCCCACCCAGCTTCTTGTCCAACCCTAGCCTATTTTCCTGCATGGAGCCAGAGTGAGGGGGTGAAAAAGGAGCCCTAACACTGTGTAAGCACTACCAGCAGCAGCCAAAATATTGGCTTATCCACACCCTTTTAAAACACAAGTTCAAAACATAGCTCCATACAGGCTGAGAAGAAAATTAACTCTGTCAGCCAGATCATGGGTTTCCCATGTGCCAGGGTGGAATCTTCAGAGTAAAACAAGTCTCTAAAATAAATACATGATTGTATGGTCTGGAGTTTCTCTGCATCTTTCAATTTGGTACACTGATGTCTTTTAACTAAATCTCTTCTGGTGGGTTGATTTTGATGAATGTAAGGAGTATGGTAGATTTGTGATCAGAAACCTTTATATGGCTACTATGGCTTTGAAAAGTGATTGCATTTAAATGTTCAACAGTTCCTCAGAGTACTTAATTTTTTAAGTATTACATACATTAATTAAAAATTTTGACTCAATCTGTCACAGAGATTGAATCATTGTGAAGCTGGCACAGTATGCAGGCCATCAAGCCTGGCTTTATAACTGCTCAGTCTTTAAACTTTCCTGGCTGCTGCTAATACCATTTCCTGTCCCTTCTACAGTCATAGATGCATCTTCCTGTCATTTTGCCAGTTGAGGAGAGTGCCATTCATAAAAAAATCTCGACTCTGTCATGTGTTTTCAGCCTTAATAAGAAAAAAAGACAGATGTTGGTCATTTGGAATGGGGTACAGTTTCACTCCTTTCAGTGCCAGAGAGCTAAAATCTTCATAGATTTTCAAAGTACTAATTTTAATAATAGTAACAAGGGAAGACTTTGATCAATTCTATGTTTCATTTCCCAATCTATCAGTGCATCAAACTTCCTTATAACTTCAGAAATTGTATGTCGGTTTTTAGGAATGTAGGTCAAAAAGTCTGCTAAGATAATATTTTAATAACATTGTAAAACAATTGCTTCTGAACTATGAAAAATGGTCTTGAATTCAAAGAGGAAGCGCTATGGCTCTAAAGTACTTATATTGGGGAAAAGTAAGCTTATCTTTTACATAAAAACTGTTACACAAAAACGATCACAGTTACTGTTACATTATTCAGGCTGTTTTATATCTTTTATTATACAGCTTAGCACGAGTTAGAGAAATAGGTCCTGGATTTTGTATCTCCTATTCTTCTTTTTCTGTGTGTAGATGTTTACAACAGAACTTTAAGTTAACTGGTACTGAATGCCTTTGTGTATTTTAGTTTGCATAAAAGTTTGATTTAGATAGTTGACTTAATACAACCTATAGTTAAAACTGAAATTTCCCATCTTTGAGTAAAAACAACTAATGATTTCGGATTCTCTTACTTATTCTTCAGCCTATATGGGTTTTTATAAAAGTATTATAAGCTTAGAGAAAATGCAAAGCTTGACTTGAATTATTTTCCTGTAACTTAACTACATTGGCACAAATAGGTGCAATTTTATACATGAATGGTTTTCAATTAAATGAGAGATACACCAAGTGCTAAATTAGCATTAATTGAATTGGCATACATCTATTACTACTTTCTGTAGCCATCAGAATATTGCCAGCTAAAGTGCTCTTTGGTTGACATGTGAATGCAGATTGTACAGCCTCTGCCTAATGTTTCTTTGAATATTTTATAAAACAAGGCAGTGCTAATTTTGCCTCTGTTTTGTTATAGAGCTCAGTATGTGAATGCCCTTAGCATCTCGGGCTCTTCTTGTGGTTTTATGCAACACAAATGGAGGAATGGGAAAGCTCTTTTGCCTGAACTTGCACTTTGGTTTGCTGTACAGGGCAAACCTGGCTTTGCTGAATGGGCAAGCAAACAGGTCATCAGAAGGCTTGAGAAACAGATGGCTGGGAAGGCAGGCATAGGCTGCTCTGTTACTGACGGAAAAGTACATTCCTGAGCTTGGTGTCTGAGCCTGTCACAGCCAAAAATATCTGTGAATGGTCTGTCTGAAACATTAGGGAGGAAAGGTTAAAAAGAAGCACAGCAATAACACTAGAAGCAGGAGCAAGCAGTGCCAAGTCAGCATTGGATTTATCCGCTGGTCAGTTTTCCTTCTCACTGCAGTAGTGGTAGAAGGACAGTGTGAGATGCAGACTGTGTTTCATTCACACCATACAGACACTGCAGAGAGAGGAGCGCAGAGCTGTCAAAAAAGTTTTGATCAACTGTTGCTAAAATGACAAATAGTTGGGGTTTTGTTTGTGCATTGTTAGGAAAAGTTCGTTAGTCCTACTAAGGCATGTTGGTTCTATTAAACTTGGTATCTTCAAACTGGAGGGAGAAACTGCTCTTGTTTAAAGATTTGGGAACAGAACAGGTTTGTTAATGCTGGAACCAAGGACATTACACTGTTAAAAACAATAGTTTGAAGTTGGTATTTTTATCATGTATTTTCTTAGTGTTTTTACACTCACTCCTTAGTTGTTGTAATTTAACATATAAAACTTGCCAAAGTTAGAGAGAATGTGGGAAGGGGATGACTCTGAATTAACATCTATTTAGAAATGAGGGAATAGTGTTGGGGGAAAAATTCACTTTGCAGAATCTAATATTTCTTCTGGATTCTAATACTGACAAGTGTTACTATGTTCTTAGTCTTTGAAGTAGTGTTGTTTTTTTTTTTTTAATGCTTGGAAGCTTTAAGGATACAAAAAGATAACATTTAATAGATGAAGGTAGAAAGAATTTGTGAAATGTCACATTACACAGCCAGCTGTATTTTTATTTGGTGGAGTGCTGAAATGAAGACAAACCTTACTTATATTGCACTTTGCACTCACTAAAACAAAAGTAAGCAGCTGTTATATGGCTCAGTGTTAAACACATTAGTGCAAGGGTCATACCAGTAAAAGCAAAAAATTAACTTCCGGTATTGTGTATGAGAATTTTTGCTCATGCTGTTCTCAAAATAAGACCTGACCTGAAAGGGAGTGTGTGCTAATTTTAAACAATGAGATAATCATCACACTCTTCTGCATTGCCTCCAAAGGTGTGACTGTGAGTTGCTGACTTCCTCCCACTTCATTAAGCTTACCCGTGGAAGGAAACTTTTCTCTAGATTCTGAGGTCAGGTGAGGAGCACTGCTTTTTTGACTTGCAGTCAGAAACAATAAGAAGATCGCAGATGAGCTTCAGTACTTTGTTTTTAAAAAAATTGCATGAGCAAACCCATTTCTCTAAATTGCAGGAGTATATAGTTTGAAGCTACCTGCAATTAAAAATATAATTTTTCCATTTCTTCTCAGTTTTTACCAGAAACTTCTTGTAGTACTTAGACAAGCAGCAGTATGTTAAAACACAGTAAAATAATAGCAAAATCATGCAAGCTTGAAAATAGGTAGATGATTCTTAGGTTGCTTGGATATAATTAATAAAAACAAGATTGCAGAAATACACAAATGGAAGGACCACTTTCAGAATCTTTTTGTATAAAGATTTGTACTCCTGCAGAGACAGTAGCAGGCCACAGCAGCCTAATTTGGTCTGCCTAATAATAGTATAAATATACCTGCTGCAATGTTTTTCAGTGAAAAGTGGCCCAAAGGTGATAGGATAGTTACCATGTGAAACATTATTCACAAGTCACCACTTCCTTTTTTCCTTACCCTCTTCTCCTTGTGAGGCTTCTTCAGACTGCCTTTGTCTTTTCCTGGAGTTCCATGACCTTGCAAGTCAAGCAGAACTTTCCAATCTTCATCAACTGGCACAAAATCCAGTCTTAATTTTTTAAAATCAATCAAACAAAAACCATACAGAAGTAATGTGCCTTTTGCCTTCTTCACCAGTGCTGATGGTTTTCCTCTGGTTGCCCTCGTTATGCTACTTTCTACAGTGATACAATCCCTTGTTGTTTACCTCTCTTCTCTATTCATAATTTTCCTTTTATTTGTGCTTTCCTTAGGTTCTACCTGGTTTTATCCTAGTTCTCTAGGTTTTATCCCAGTGGGATACCCTCAAGGACTCTTACCTTGCTAATTGCAAATGCTGTCTTATTCTCTCTGTGCTGTTCATTCTGCATGCCCTGTCAGAAATGAAAGGCAGTATACCTGTACACGATTTAATACTGAAGGATATGGTAGCTCAGTGTAGGAAAAAATTCCTGATCTTTCAATGACACACTCAGCCTAGTTGTTTTGCAGTTTATAGGCTGCAGAGCAAAACCTATAGACTCTTGATTTATTTCTGTAAACTCTGAAACTGGCTGTGTCTAATAACGATATTCAGGTGCCTTTCCTAACTCTGCCTCTGGGCGCTATCACAACATACTGTAGTAATTGTTTAACTGACATAGTTTTGCATCCACTTCTGTTCAAACTTTGGAGGTCAGTGTAGAGGTTATGTCTCTTCCTGCTTCTGGCCTTCAGGAATTAGCAAAATGTGTGCAAACATTTGTAATCTCCCACCCAGAAGCAGAATAAATTTCCTGGGATAATTCTGTAGTTAGTATGTTTGCAGTAGCTGTTAGTGTTTACTTAGAATTTATGGCATGGCAGTTAGAAATGTGAGTATGTAACTAACAGAAATTAGTTAATTACAAAGCAGCAGCTTCTACCAGTTGTAAATAATGATAGGTGTAGAGTGCAGCACTGACATTAGCAGCCTATTTTTGTGACATACACATAAGTACACAATCTATATTTATATTTTAGTAAAGCTTAAAAATATTTATATTGGCCCTACTGACATCACAGTTTCCTGGTATTTATTTCAGTGTATATGTGGTTTAAACAAAGTTCAAGTGACATAGTGGATAAGGCAGTGTTTTGAAAGCTACTCCTGATATTCATATAGAATGTCCTCTTTCACTGAGGACTTTGTGGGTAGAGAATGCTAGCATTATAAATCACAAGGTAATAGTAATAAGAGATTCAATTTGGCAAGGTTATATACAGTGTGATGACAGAAAAATGGGTAAGATATTGACTTTCAGGTTTCCAGGTATAATGAATGAATGTAAACCAATGTTGTCCATTGTTGTTAAGACCTGTGATAATAAACTTTCAAATCAATACAGGTGTTTAAATAGCTTCATTAGAAATCAGAACTTGAAAATTATTTTGTGACTGGTGTTGACATTTCAAGGTATACTGGGGTACATCTAACCATTTATATCATGTTGTGACATACTCTTAGTTAATGCAGAGTTCAGGCACATTCCTCACTGCTTTATTGAGAAGCAGGAGGATTTTTTGTTTGGTGTGTATGATTGCCAATGGTCACAGGAAGTAATTTCTTCCCCTCCCAGCCAAAGGAATTCCATGCTTGAAAGTTGACTGAATTGCCCCCAATATCTGAAAGACTTGTATAACATTTGATACAGAATAATTTTTTGTTTATCAGATCATTATGATCTATGTAATTAGAAAAACGATGTAATTGTTTTCATACATTGATTGTGTCTGCAACCCTTGTGTCAGTATAAATAGGAGATGTAATACTGAAAGTGAAGTATGTGAAGTACTGATTACTTAATAAACATTATTACTTCAATTACTTATATTTATCTGGGTACTTGACTGTGGTGCTGATGCAATCAGAACTTTCATAGTGGCTGAATCTGTTGACATTCTGTATAGACAAATATGTGTTGGGAGAAGAGATCTCTGAAAAACATTATATAAATTCATTGCTAATGCAGATATTATTAAAGTTGCTATAAAAATGCAAAGGTATCATATTAGGGTTCACTTGGTTCTAAAGTCTTTCAGAAGTATTTTGAAGTTTATCACATGATTGTCCTGGTAAACATTACTTTTTGCTGCAACATTCAAATCTTGTTAGACTGGGTTGTCTGAGGAAATTTTTTTTTTTTTTTTGCGAATATAAACATATACCAGAGGATGAGTCTGCATATTTTTTTTATTTTTCGTTTCAAGTTATAAGGTTCCTGAATGACAAGAAATCTTGATGCTGATGGGGTTCTTAATTGGCAAACTTTTATAACCTCATGTAAGAGTAGATGAAAATACAGTTTCATTTTGGCCATACTACCAAGGAAAATCCAGAACTTGCAACTTGTTGCCAGAAGAGGTAACAACTGTTGGCTTTGCCGCATTCAGGAAGTAATTGAAAGAACTATTTTGCTACATTTTCAATACCTGATGATCTTATTGGCAAATAATTTTAAAGGGAAGAAATAAATCTAACTTTTTGATTTTTGTAAAGTAAAGTTGGAAGAGCATTTCAAAGTGGTGTGACATAAGTTTTGGTTCAGGTTGTATTTTTTAGAACCACTGGATATGTATAGGATTTCTATACATTTATATGTATATAGGAATATGTGCATGGGAAGAGATACAAATGAATAGAAAACATGTAAAAGCTGATGTCAGTGTAATGACTGTTGTTATGTTTGGAGTCAGCTTATACCCACCCACTACTCCCTATCACCCTGACTGAGGTTAAAGTCAGGATTCTATAAGGGACTCATGCTGAATTGTTCTTGTAGATGTCTTGTTTTTAATATATCTCATTATCTACCAACAGTCATCAAACCTCAGATGTACCATTTTCTGCTTTGAATAAGTAGCACTAGCTTTTAAAAGCATAGAGCTAATTTATTCTGCAAACCGAATCAGGTCATCAGTTTGCATTATTTTTATTCTTAGCTGACTGCAATTCTGTAAAAACTCAAAGTATGTCCATAATAGCAGTAGTAGGACAAAAAATGCTTTAAAAACTGCAATTGTAAATTGAGAAGTTCTGCTGTAAAATTGCAACTGCATAAGCTACAAATGAATCAGACGTATTTCTAAACTGCATTAACTTTGTCATAAAGAATAGTTCACTCCAAAAATATGAAATGTAAGCCTTGGCAGCATGGTATCTTTCTGAGCATTCTGTAATCCAGAGAAACTTCCCATGTTCCATAATCAGTTCTACAGCCTGGAGGAAAAGGGTATGCTTTATTTATAGGACAATACACCATGAGGGTATTCTGGAGCTGATGAGAGATTTCTGATTACCATCTGCTGCAGCTGCTCAAGTTTCAGAGTGGATTAACTGTGTATACCAAGACCTTAAGATCTTAAATTCAGCTGTAGGCTGTTTATCAGTAGTGGTAGACTATGTACGATCTCCTTGACTGAGTGTCTGAGCCATTGTCTACAGCAAAAGAAGCTTGGCTGTTGGAAGTCTGTGTTAATGAAACAGTTTTTCAGTCAAAACACAGATTTTTATTTCTTGAACACCACTTTTCCATTTTGGAGAAGATAAAACTGGAAATGTAATCACTTGGGTCTAAAGGTGAGGCCCTAGCCAAAATAACATCGTAGGAGTTTGCCAAATCAGCAAGCTGCAGTTTTAGCTGTCTAAAGCAGCAGAAGATGAGGATAGGCTTTTTGAAATTCTGAGTCTAAGACATCTGATTCAGTGCAGATCTTGAGATTCTCAAATACTCGTGTGTCTTTCTGTTTAGGAACACAAGGTGTTTTACAGTTAGTTGAAGAAATGAGGCTCTGCAAAAATAATTGTCAAGTTTGTAAAGTTTCTTCAGGAAACTAAGAACTTTACGATCACAATGGTGAAGTTCTCATGTTAAGCCCCATTCTTGTAGAGGCATCTGTACTGGTAGCTATAGGCTGGCCAGTTGGGTGATGGCTTTTCATGAGCATCTTACTTTTGCCCATTTTTTCTCTCTCTTTCTCACACCAACTTTTAGGAAAACCACTGCAAAAAATAATGTTAAGATGTCTGTTTCATTTTTCAGATTTCTTTGAGATAGGCTAATATATTTAAAAGCTCTATGTAGGGGACTACAAGAGGAGAAGACAGACAGCTAGGTGGACACTTAAAATATTTACTGATGATCTGTGTGTTCTTAGAGCAAGTTAGTTTAAAATACAGATTTACCTGTGTCTGAAGGAAGAAACTTAATTGCATCAATAAGGATAAAAACCCCTTTCTTTGGAAGAATGCCAAGACCTTATGCGACTTCTCTTGTGTTTCAGTTGTCAGTCTGTCATGAATCTCCTGCCTGACATTCTCCTGTAGGAATTTGCTTTCTTTTTAGGGGAGCTTTTTGCCATTGATATGTGATCATAATATAACTGGTACTACTCATGCCATGTAATTTTTTCATGTACTGTAGTTTTTAAATGTAGCCTGACTGAAGAAGCTTCCTAGTTGAATACATTTTGCATTCCTTCAATCTGCTGCATCCTAACTCCTGATGCCAGGTTACTCTGTCATTTGAACCCTACAATCTGAAAGGGGGGCCAGGGAAGCTTTTAAATTATTCTTAAAACAGCTGCAACAGGAAAGAGAATAAACTGTTCTTACTCTCTTTGGCCCAGTGCATTACCAAGCTAATTTTAGTAAACACGTTTTGTAAAGCCTATGAAATTAAAATACATGTTCTAAGAGCTCTTTTCTCTTTTTCTTTTTTCTTTTCTTTTTTTTTTCCCTGTGTGTGTGGGTTGATTTTTTTCTTTTATTTTTTTTTATTGCAGTGGTTGATCAATTAATGTTTGTGGTACAATCAGTGGCCTTACGACTGGTAGTTAGAGGATCTTGTGGCTGAGGACTTGGCACATAATTCTATATGAAGAACACTTGCTAGTTTTTGCAAAATGAGTGTTGATCTTTCTGGCAATCTAAAGCAGCATTATCAGATGAGAAACCACATTTTTTGCTGTTAACTGGGGAATTTACTTTCTAACTTTGTTATCTCTGGATTAATACAAAGTCGGTTTCACCCTTGTCTTTTTAGCTGTGTAGGAGCAATTGGTTTACACTACTGAAATGTACAGAATTGTATAGTTTCACAAACAACACAGTACCATGTTTAAGAAATGATGAGTAATTTTGACTTTCTCTCTCATGATTATTGTTGTTGGAATGCATGCTATGAACATTTTTGTGGTGTCTGCAAGGGAAAAACCCCCATATATGAATTAAAATTTGTACATACTAGAATAGATTTCCCACAAAGTTATATAAGGAAGTCCATGGAGATCATGAACAATAGGACCACTAGTTATTTTCTATTTTCTTCTGGTTTTCTAATTTCTATTTAATTTTTTCAGTTTTTGCCTGAAATTTTTTAGAACATTTTTCCTGTGCTTTTCAGTAACTCCTAGAGGACCTCAGGCACAGTTTCGTTTTGCGAACTGCTAGTACTTACTTAAGAAGTTCAGTTGAAGGCAAATAATACATGTAATAAGAAGAGGGGAATAGACCATTGTTTGATTCATATTAAAAAATGTGGTAGTATATTTGATTAGAAGTGCAACCTTTATTTCTTGCCTTTTAAGAGGTAATTTTTTTCACACGTAGTCATTCTTATAAAAGGAAATATTTCTTACTCCACTGTAGTTTCTGCTTACTTGTGGATGTTGACTTTACAGGTTTAGAATCAGTTGCAAGGATGGGTTGCAGAGCAGACATTATCTTTGTTCACTGGCGTTGTCTGCTTTTCAATTGGATAAACCTATTTTTAATCATCTCTAAGTTTTCAGTTTTGTCTGGTTTTTACACACAAAGTTCTTTCAGGTCAAACCTACAGAGTCATGTGTTACCCAAGCAGGCATAAAGAATTCAAAAATTAATTGTATCACAGAAATTCTAGATCAGTCCCTTATATATGTTTATGTATATGCTATAGCTTTCTAAATGAAGATATTTCTACGGGAGATGAGAAAAAAATTCTGATTCAGAAGTACATGGATCAAAATATTCTTCCCTCTCAGAATATATAGCTGATACCCTTCAAAACGTTTGTTCCAAAAGTACAGGACATTCCTTTGGGAGTAATTTGCTACTCACTTGATAGCAATTGAATATGTCTTTGAAATGTGAAGGGCTAGCACTCTTTTGAGGTGGGGGGGAGGATTTCAAGACTTAGAGAATGTTGGGAATGTCATTTCATGCAACAACAAAGGAGCTTCTGCATCCAATCTGTAGGTATGATCCCTTGACTGTGTATTTAAAAGTAAGGAAATGCCTGGAAAAGTTTTCTGACTCTTATTCCTGAGAACAATATGACATATTTTCATTGTTATAAAACGTAGAGAATGTGCTGTACAGATGTAAAGATGTAGAGAGTATGTTTGGATAATAGTTGGAGAGTAAGCTAAATAAACATTTATAATTCTGTTTTCATTTTCATTCCTTTTTGGTACATTTCATTGAGCTTTCAGAATGAATACCAGCTATTGTTTTCTCTTTCCCACTTATATAGTGCATGCAATATTTTATGCATCATTTGGGCCTCAGATGCTGTGGGTGAACCTTGTAATTCAAGTAACATTTTTCATTGGAAGGAAAACACATTGTTTCTAGAAACTCTTGAAAACAGTTTTTTTCCAGTGATTATCTGTATAATTTATTGAATGCATTCCCCCATAATTTATGGATCTGGATAATTCCTGCTAATTGTAAAGCACTAAAAAATCAAGCTGAAGTGTGTTGTTTGATTAAGTTTTGAAAGCTTGTTGCTCTGAAATTGGGGCACTTCTGCAGATGACAAATGGTATAGAAACATTCTGATTCAATCAAAACACATAGGACAGAAGACGTGTAATGCAGGTAGCAAAATTTTGTGCAATGCAGAGCCTTGTGCTCCTTTTCAAAGTAGTAACTGTATGAAACTGGAAGATGGCTGTTTTCCCATCCTGCTTGACTTTTTGTGTTTACACATGTTTATGTGTACAAACCCAGTAATCCCTAAATTTCTCTCCCCTCCCAGGTAGAATCATTGCTGTTTCATTACACTTGTACATTCATTTATTAGAGCACATGATGTGCAATTCTTGGGAATCATGGCTTGGTTCCACTGAAAAAACAGGTCCTTTTTCAGAAATTTGAACCTTTACTGTGAAGTGTTTTTAACTCTAGAAAATAAGATGTATATAAGACATCATTTTAATGTTGAAAATAAAATGTATAGGAAAGCCAAAGTATAAGAAAGTAGTTTGTCCTCCTTTTTTGACTTTGAAAAAGCTTATTACTTTTTCTTTTTGGAATGAATGAAAAAATTCTGTGAATCTTCAAAATTTTTATATCAATTTTTAATTCTTAGCATATTGTGGAGTTTGTTTTTTTTGTTTTTATTTTTTTTTTAATATCAGGTTTGGAGAGTGTGATGATCAGTTTTTCCTCTGTTCTCACTGTACTGAAGAGGAATAGGGTCAGCTATTTTGAAAGTGGTTCAGAGCTGTGCTTTGTTCTGTCTGGAGTCCTGAGCTTGAAGGATGATGCCAGAACTCTTACTGATCATTTGAATGTGTTTTGTTGAAAGAATCTATAGATAATAGAACTCCACTGGCTTTTTTTACTACTGGTGACATCTTCTACAAATAAGCATTTTTTTTTCTTTTTTACACTACGGGCTGGCTTGTCTAGTCTCCTTCCAAAAACAGGACATAATAAAGAGCAGATACTCCTCTATATCACTGATTAAAAATTGTAGCAAAAGGTGTATAAACTAAACTAAATAGAAAGCTGTGATTCTTTCAGAGAATAGTGCCAATTAGTTTCAAATGTAAGAGTGGCTATAGTAAAGTAAAAAAATAAGAAAGTTCTGTGTGGCAGCATAACTTACTGTATGTGAATGGAAACATTTTTGATAAGTGAGGAAACACCCAGATTTTACTGTTTTCTCCAAGTCTGTAGTCTTTTCTCTTCTATAAAAGATATCTGGTTTTTATAAAGCCAGCAGGAGACAGATCTTTTGTATATGCTCACTGTCTGGAGTGCTCAGACAATATATTTGCCATATAACGTGTTTTTCCCTCTAATGATCCAGACAGATCTCCTTACTTAGCTGGGGAAAAAATAGCCAAAAGAGGTAGTATTTATTCTTCATGGCAATAACTTGGGGAAAGTGCAGTCACTATCTGTTCTTTTAGCATTGACTTACTGAGCAGGTGTCAGGTCTGCATTGCCAGGCCTTCCAGCACAGGTGTTGTTCCAAATGCGCTGCAACACCTCCTGTCCCTTGGCTGTCCTGCAAGCCATGCAAACAAAGGAAAGCATCAGGATTTGCATGAGCGAAGTTAGGAGCATGGCTGGAATTGGGAGGGGACCATAAAAGACGGGAAGAGGTTAGTGGAGAGGAGTGAGCATGTTTGGGGGAATCAGGAATGTGATCAAACATGAGGCTTACTGTGACATTGACCAGTGTGGAATCTGGCGATGTGAGAAGACATGGCTTCAGGCTGTGGTTGGGTGTGTTGAGGCTGAAAATTACTGTTTTCCTCCCCATATTCTCCTCTGTCACTTTTGTTGACAGGAATTCTCCCTGAAGCCCGTTTTTAGACTTGGGCTGTCTTGTAAGGTTGCAGCAGCTGCATGGGTTTGATGTGGTGCAGTGGGTTGCAGTCATGCATGGTACATGCAACTTTAACGTAAATTGGAGTCTCTTGAAACTTCTGTAATTTACAGTAGCTCCTGTGACCTCAGAGGTTGCCTGGGTAACTGGTGTCCCAGGAGCCTCTGGAAATATACTTGAAAAATGTCTCAAAGTCTACATGCCAATGTAATGTCTAAAAATATTGAGTAATTATGTTTATATTTAAAACTGGTTATCAAGATGTCTTTAGTAGCAGACTTCCCCAAATATAAATTAAGAAAGATTGCATTCAGTTTGAAATTAAATGGCTTAAAAAAATTCCTAAGAAGGCATCATGAGCATTCTTCCAAATTGTGAACTATTATTTGATGATGCCTTCTACTTTTACTTTAATAACATAACTAAACAATAGAATTCATGTAGTATTTAAGTCATTAGAAGAATGACCTCTGCCTTCATATGACAAAAAAGAAAGGTGTGGATTAAAATATTTTAATACTGTTGGTTTCTAAAAGAAGAAAGCCAAGAGGATACAATATTTTGACTGGGAGACAAAAGTAATGCTGCCTGAAGCACTTTTATAAAAGCTTCAGTAGAAAACAGTTATGCAACGGTGGAATGTTCAACCTTTCTTCATTTTAAGAAATAATTCTCATAATTTTAAGCATTTGTTCCCCTTCTTTACCTCCCAGTTTCTTAGTTGCGGACCTGGAGCTCAAACTGGCTTAGCAGGGCTGGCACCTTGCATTTGTTTATGCAGCGCTGAGGAAGAGTGAGCTGCATTACTACCAGCTTTAAGTTGGAAGGTGCACAGTATTGCCTAAGTCATAGAATGCCTGCTCTCTCATAGTTACCTTGGTTTCTGAAATGCTTTTCCTTTTCTTTATTTTTTTTCCCCTGGTTTTTCATGACCAGCTATAAATAAAAATTGTAGGAAGAAGTCTAGTTTGTTCCATGTAAGAAAAAGTGGGACTTCTGAATCCTTACTTAAATCTTGACATGTGGTGAGGTTTTAAATTTAGTTGCTGTACAGCTTGGTTTCAAAACATACCTCAATGGAATTTCCTTAGAAAAACAAGAATTTAGACTGGTTCTTCTGTAATCTCAATAAAATAAGAAAACCAGAAAAGTATACACCACTGATGATTATTGTATGGTGAATAAAAGGATTGAACAACAATAATAAAATATCAAATGGTGTAACAGTGCATGCGACTGATATGCTTTTGCATTTTGTAGTAAAGTGAGAGTGGTCCACTCCTGAAGGAAATGCTGCTTTATTTTGCAAAGGGAATCAAAGTGATATTCTTTAAACCAGTTTGTGGTTACAGAAGTAATTTATCTAAATACTGGTTTTAAATAAATAAAAAAGATTACCAAGTGAATGTTATGACTGTATCAAACAAGCTCCAGAATGTTACTGATTCTATTAATACTGGCCTGCTGGGACAACATGGAAATAAACCAAAGAAAAACATATACGAAAGTCCTATTCATCTGTGTTTCTATATATTAGGGAGATGACTATGAGGTAAAGAATATATGATCAAATCCCTTGTCCTTCATCTTCCTGAATCTTCGTCTTCTCTCTGTATTTTTCATCTTCCTTGTCATTCTTCATCTGATTCCAAGTGAGCCTGTCCGTTTTCCTCAGACTTTGGCTACATTTCTAACATTTAAAGTTAGTTAGAACAAGTGAATCTTACACAGTGAGGCAGAGTTGCAGTCTGAATTTGGAACATTTTCCTGGAACTGGTTAAAGCCTTAGGATGAGAAGTATCCGAAAGATTTGCTGTTGTTTAGCCTGCGGGTTCAGCTGTTCGGTTTGTTTCTGGAACCAGCCAACGGATGTGTGTGCAGTCTCACCATCAGCACTTGTTGCCTTCCAGTCACACATTTTTATGAGTTTTCCACACACTGCCGGATCCAGAGCTGTGACAAGTCTGCCAGTTTCTCTTGAGGAGTCTTGCATTGCTAATGTGTATGTTGTTCAGTTATGTCCATGGCAAAATGATACATATAGCTGACTTGCTATTCATACAGTTATGTTTATACCTGGAGTGTGGTTTTGGATACAGTAATTTACTTCTAATCTCAGGCAGAATTGCAGTCCTATTACCATACAACATAGAATTTTAGGAAGGTTGCTTGTGTAAACATTTCTTGTTAGCCACCAATGTCTTATAAATCAGTGAATAATATACTTGCATGCATCCATAAAATGTATCTATTTTCTCTGCATAATATTTTTTCAATCTGGCATATGGGAACAAAGCTAGAATTAAAATTCTGTAGCTGCAGTACATTCACACAAAGTGCAGTGAACAGCTAAATGGAGGAGAAAAATTTTGGATATGTTTTCATGCATCTTGAAGTATATAATACCATTGGTATGGCACTACTTCACCAGCTCTTAGTTAGGAACTGAAAAAGGATTACAGTCCTGTACGATTTGTTTGAAGTTGAACATGCATTAACAAGGAACTGATGATGATGTTGGATTGTTCACTTTGGGGTTCCCTACTTCAAGCACTTCCTTAAAAGAGAGATTGATTATTGCTAGGGGTCAGGAAAATGGATCACTTAAAAAGGTTTGCTGGAAGAGCTGAAAGTGGAACTCAAAAAATAAATAGCTGTTCCAGAAAGTTTGGGTTTATGTAATAACACTTAATAACATTTTGGAACTTTCTCATAGTTTTTAAAGTGTATTTTTGTCTCGTCTAGTTGATAGACATCCAGAGTTACCTGATAGTGTTATACTCGGGAAGGTTTCTAACATCATGCTTACTTTGAGTTGTGTTTTCTGTATTACTTAGGAATGAACCAGAAACTCTGGGAAAAGCACAGTAAGTCATATGTAAGTCATAAGTCTTGAAGAGCATAGAAGATATTCTCATGACGTTTTCAGAATGTTTATAATCAACATTAACAAGCTAATCAATAAACTGCTGTATGTGTAATATGGCTTTTAAGGATTTTTCAGCACTGAATCTTTTGGTGTTTTCTCATTAACCAGTGGGTAGGCTGTGTGCTCAAGCAGTATCTTTTCTCTCTTATTTACAGAATACAGACAAATGTGTGAGTTAACTGATCATTGCACGGGTCTGAAGGGTGGTGATGAATGGAATTATATCCATCTGGCGGCTGGTCTCAAGGGGCATTGCCCAGGCCTGAGTATTGTTTAGTATCTGGGTGGAGTATTGTTTGCACACTGTTTAGTATCTTTATCTGTGATCTGGATGAGGGGATGGAGTGCACCCTCAGTAAGTTTGCAGGTGATGCCAAGTTGGGCTGAGGTGTAGATCTTCTGGAAGGTAGGAAGGCTCGCAGAGGGATCTGGAGAGGCTGGGTTGATGGGCTGAGGCCAGATGTGAGGGGTTCGACAAGGCCAAGTGTTGGGTCCTTGCTCTTGGGTCACATCAACCCCAAACAATGCTACAGGCTGGGGCAGAGTGGCTGGAAAGCTTCCTGGAGGGAAAGGACCTGGGTATGCTGGTTGACAGCAGCTGAACATGAGCCAGGAGTGAACCCAGGTGGCCAAGAAGGCCATTGGCATCCTGGCTTGCATCAGGAACAGTCTGGCCAGCAGGATGAGGGTAGTGATTGTCCCCCTGCACTTGGCACTGGTTAGGCTGATAATGATTAGTGGAACAAGGTATTAAATAACAAGTCAAGGGGTTCCTAAAAATGGATAAAGAAACCGTGGCCAGCATTGGCACTTTGTTGAGAATACAAGCAACAGCTAAATTATACTGAAATTATAGTAAGTTGTAGCCAATATGAACCCTTGTATAATGGATTTTCATTCAGTTTATGTCACTGAGCATGCTATCGTTAGGACCAAACCTCCTAACATGGACTGTGTTTAAAACAAATTACACAGAAATGGTTCTAAATTGTGATAAAATTATCAATAGTACATGTACCACTACTGTGTTAACTTTTCTTTTTCCTCTTGACAGTCCTTTAGCTATTTTTAAGACCTGTCAATGAAAATTGTTCATACTTTGCTGAGGATCTTAGGGCCCTGGTGGATGAGAATCCGGCACTTGGCCAGCAATTCAGTGAAGAGGGCCAGCAGTATCCTGTATGTGTAGGGTAGAGTGCTATCAGCTTAATTATTGACTACTAAGTGTTCTTGATGTATTTGAGGCAAAAATTATGCAGGATTATCTACCCATGTGTAACAAGTTCTCCAGTTACTATAATCCTTTGAACAGATGTGCACTAAATTGTCTTAATGATCAGTTATCAGTAAATGTGATTCTGAGTATCCTGAGGTTACTGACGTGTGTGTGGAAAGCTTAAAGCCCGCTGCCCCTGAGGAGCAATGTCTGCAGAAGACTGCTCCAATCACCCTCTGATCTCCCTGAAGAAAATAAATCATTTGAGATTAGGGTAATCTGAGGAGAAGTAATTTCTGAAATCTTACGGTTTGATTCAGGCGGTCCAACACAGATGAAAGTGTGTTCATACAAGGAATTTCCATGACTTTCTTGTGTTTATCTGTCACCTGGCAGTATTTGCTAAGGGCACTGGAATGGCTGCTTTTGTTTAGATGCAATTTGCAGCTATCTTGGTAGAAAGAGAAGGTGACTAATAGAGTGGTGGTTTTAAGCACTTCAGGCAATACATGAATTTCCTACATTGAAAAAAATAGTTAACTACAGTGGGGATTTCAACACAGGTTAAGATCTCTTCTGAAACCTTTCCTGTTCTATTTGAAAATTGCTGGGAGCTTCTGTGGGAAGACAGCAGGTCGTGCTCTGATGAGATAAGCCTCTCTGATGTCTTGCCTAGAAGAGATAAGGAATCTTAGTCTGTGTAGTAGCAGAGAATGTTGTCTTTGAAGAGGCAGGTACTGTACACCGATGTCGTTGTTGGACACACAATCACACACACATACACACTGTCTGGTGAAAAGGCATGAACTGTTTATTACAACATCTGACTCCATTTTATAGTATTTCTACACAGACCAGGGATTGGAGGAGAAGGTTGACACCTCTCCCATCCCATTGGTCAAGGCAACTGTCCATCAGCTGTCCATTCCTCCAAGAGGAGGAATGTAAACCAACTTTGTCTTAACAAAAACATTGCTT
This sequence comes from Donacobius atricapilla, assembly GCA_013397315.1. Taxonomy (NCBI): domain Eukaryota; kingdom Metazoa; phylum Chordata; class Aves; order Passeriformes; family Mimidae; genus Donacobius; species Donacobius atricapilla. The sequence goes on from WBMY01011659.1 coordinate 64,979, forward strand.
CTATTTATAACACCCATGTGTGAGAAAACTAAGAACTATGAAAATATCTAAAAACTGTGAAGCACACCAGAAGGCTGAAAAATCAGGGCAACACACCTGCCCTTCTTGGAGCAGGATTTGATTGATAATGGTAAACAACAAGCTTTTGTTTTTCTTATTTAGCCCTTGGGAGTTCTCAGCTGTGCCGTAATGTCTGCTGAAGAAATCTCAGTGAGAGGCAGTAAAGGGCTCAGATATTTAGGCCTTAGCATTGTATATCTATTCCATTTAAGTGAAGCCAGAATGAAACAAAATTAAGGGAAAAAATGTTCCTTGGGCTAAGATTTTGCATTGTGGAAAGTATCAGATACACAACAGCTCCAGTGGGATTGTGTCTTGTTGGTTAACTTGGGGATTGAAGGAGGTGTGAACTCTTGATCTATGCTTTTTTTAATAATCTGAATTTTACTGATTCGTTTTTTCTTTCCAGCTGCCTGGTTTTGGAAAGTCTATGGAACTTCGCCATCTTTAGATCTTCTCTTTTATCAGATTTATTTGAAATCAAGAAATACATTTTAAAGCTAGGAGAATGTGTGTGTCTATGCATTCTTAGATGATGTGATCCCTAGAATTATTTTCCTAGGAAGCCATCTAAAACGTAATATATGGTTCATTGGTAGCCCTGGAAACAGCCTGCTTCTGTCTCAATCACTTTTATCATCACAAAGCTTACTCTTCCACAATTTCCTTCCTTCTCATAAATCTTTTAAGAAATAGTTTTTATTGTAACTAAATGCCATTGTGAGAAGTGTGCAAATCCTGTGGTAGGGAAAAGATTCTGTATAAACTGTGACATTTCTGCTGTATTTGAGAGCAGATCATTTAACAAAGATATCTGAAAGTTCAGTTCCTTAACGTTCTGGAAATAATATTGTGCTGGATGACACTGGCAGAAGATGATGGATATTTAAAAGGAGGGTATTTATACTAAATTACTGAGACCAAAATTTATTCTTTATTATGTAATGTGTGCAACTAGAACTGTTCTTAAAAAATGTTAAAGTAAATAATCCAGTGCAACAGGCTAGGACCAAATTATTGATTTTTCCAAATTTGTAAAATTTGAGTCCTGTTTCTGCAAGTTTAAATAGCTAATTTACCCTTGGTTAGAAGATTGAGATAGAGTTGCAGCACAAAGCAAGTTGTTGAAATAAGCATTCAACATACATTGAATGAGAAGTTATCAAATGTCAATGTGAAATAGTTATACCACTTATTGCTGGCTCTTTTCTGCTGAACTATACTGACAGTTAAAATCCGGTGGTAAAGAAAAATTGGCCAGCAACAAGTTGCTGCAAATATGAATACACAGTACTATAGATATTGCTTGAATATTTTTGCTGTGTTCAGTTAACTTTGTGTCTCAGAGAATTGGTTGATTTATAGCACTTTCAATTATAATGTAACTACTTTTAGCTCAGGGTTCAAAGTAGGTAATAGATACTGAGTTCTATAGCCACACATGTATATGTAGACAAAATGCAGTATTCAAATAATTTAATATTTTTGTTAACTTTTCAATTAGCCATTGCATTAAGTTAGTTCAGCAAATGAGTTTCTTTGGATATATTCTGTCTGTTTTTAGTACAGAAATGTAAATCTTCTAAAGCAGCATTCCTTTAATGGCACATCTGCTTCCTCTCTGTACTTATGTTTCCCTTTACTCCCTCTGTCATTTCTAACTTAAGTTCTGTTGAGTCCAATGGGGCAAGTCATGTTGCAGTATGAATTTACAGAAATGTGTGGAAATCTGGGTAAAGCTGGTTGAAGATGTGCTTTTAAAATGTTTTACATACAATCTATTCCTAAGGAAAAAAGTTAAACCCCAGAAGTTTTAAATTTTAATGTCAGTGCTTTTCATTGCCTTTTTTTTTTTTTTTTTTTAATAATCTCTCTGGTTTGTAAATTAAGGCTGTACTATTTTAGTCTTTGTATCAGTTAAACTATTCTGAGAGTTCTTAAATGTATAAAATGTTGTTCCTTCAGATTTCATTTTGGTGTTTGAATGCTTGCCTTTATTTTCAGGGTTCAAGTGTAAGTATTAATACCAAAGGCTTGTCTGCTTTTGACCAGATTTATTGGTTAAAATGAATTGTCGGTGACACGAGGGCCAGCTCCATTTTTGGGACCACACAAATTCTAACAGCAGGCTTTTTCCTGGCATAATTCAACTACTGGGAGGAGTAAGCCGGGTAACCAAAAGACACATTTGCAAATATAACTGTGTCCATTCTAGTGCTTTTCCTGGTACACTGGTGTCATTACAGCTGGGATTTTCTTTACATTACTGTCCAATGTACAGGAAAACTTCCAAGTACTGTCTAAATATACTCTCCACCACATCTTGATTAAACTATCTGCATGCTTTAGGTACAAAAGTAGGTCCTGTAATATATTTTCAGTTCTGACTTACAGTTCTAGATGTTGAAGATGAATGTTCAAATAATTTTAAAACAAGAAAATATGAACCATTAAAATAATATGTTTGGAAAATTTTGTTAAACCAGTAGTTATAAGAGGAAATAAAGCTGGAAGTAAGAAGCTGGGAGAGTGAGGCTGTTGACTGTAAGGGTACAGTTCTAGTTTATGTCTCTCTGTTGCATCAAACAAAAAGAAAACTTCTCCCCTTGGAATCATTTAATCACTGTGAGTTTTTGCGGTGGGTGGCCATAATGTTGAGATAAGGCAAATTAATGTAGTTGCCAAGGATTAAATTTTTCTTCTTCAGCCTTTTCTTGCCCACCCTAGGCATGCACATTTTTTCCTGTTGGTTTAGGCAGGGGGCCTCCATGATGGGACCCTGAGCTGATTTCAAAGGACAGGGATAGCTGTGAGCAGAATCAGTGGAGGCCTTTCGTTTCAGAGTGAGCAGAAGTTTGAGGAAAACAGATGAGAAAATTGTTTTTTTTCTGTGATTGGTTTTAGTTTTGAATATAATGTGAGATATTTTTTGTGCTCTACACTGTGACTTTTTGAGTATTTGTGATGTGTAAGAAATTTAGAGAGCTGCATACAGGGTTTTGAGATATGGTACATGAACATAGTAATGAAAGATTAATGATATTTCCCCTGTATGACTTAATGGTTTAAAAAAGGAGTCTTGTTTTCCTAGTAATTTTTTTTCCCCCCACAGAACACAATTATTGTGTTAATATATTTTCATTATTGCCTATTAAATACAGTAAGTTCTGAAAATTAAAAGTTGGATTTTTTTGCCTGCCATATTATACTGGAGTTCAAGTGCACACTATATCCTTAGCCTTCCTTCACAACTAGAAGGATTATAAACTGTATTTGACAATATTTTCGATGCTTTTATTTTTTTCTTACCACCTCAAGCACTATAATTCTTGTTTATACTGAGAATTTCTTAGCAGCTACATGCTAGGATGCTGCTGTTGTAGATGGGAATTTAAAAATTGTCTTCAGTGTATTTGCTGTTGACTCTTTCATCCTTTAACATCTTGAAACTGTAATGTCCTGTAATTGATACTCCTTCAGCATTCCTCACAAGGCAAACTTGTAGCAAGTGATCACACTAGATCCCTCTAAAATACTAAAAGTCTGAAGGAAACTGGTATACCTGCCAATTTTTATTTGTTTAGTTGTAATTATGTGGTAAAGCACACTGATGACTTATTAGGTTTGGTTTGTCAAAGCTATGAGCATTTATATAAATACAAAGATCGCCCGCCTTGCTTTTTATTTTGCTTAGGATAAACAGATACTTTATTTGATTTTTGTAGTCTCTCTCATGTCTTTCTGTTACAGGCACCTTGTATTAAATATTTATAGTTCACTGTTCTTTCCTAAGTGTCTGTAACTGTTATGAATAATTAAAGAACAGAGTTAAGGAGGGGAGAAGGGCACAGATGTAGCATTCAGCATGAGAATTTCCTGTAATTTTTTGGCAACTCTAGATTATATACACCTGAAAATCAACAAGGAAAACAACTCAGAAACTGCCTTATGCGGTTAGCAAAGGTAGTAGGGTACTCATGTCTTGTCTGCCCATGTGATAATTGAGTTAGTATTTTTCATCTGTATCATAAGAATTGTCCTTAAATAATCAACAGCTAATTATAACTGTTTAACTATTATTGCCATCTAAGTAATAAGGCTGAAGTAAGAACTAAAGAATTTACAAGCTAATATTTGTTTAGCCAGTTTTAAGTTTCTAGAAGTTTCACCTTCTGTATTTAATTTAATACTGAATTATTTGCCTTATTTGTGGCATTGAAGAGTCAATATTAGTAATAGTCACTCTCCTAATTGACAAAACGGAACTTATCTCAAACCACACAAGGAGAACAATTCAGTTCTATTTCTTTCTTTAAAATTATCATGTGAAATTTGCTAGTCCAATTACAATTAGTCCAGAAGCAAATCTGAAGACCCCATTCATCAATCACTAGAGTGGAGAAAATCAGTTGATGAATTGAAAGCTGCAGAGCAGTGGTAATGATAGTTTTTAGAATGAAAAAAAAAATTACATTTTATTATTCTGTAGCCTGAATGTCTGACTTGCAAAAAATAACCTATATGTGATAGTTTTACTTCTGTGTTGTTCCCTGGAAAATACTCAGTGACAGGAAAGGACATAAAAATACCAGGAGCTTTCCAAGAGAACAGATGACATTTGGATTGAAATTTGAACAAAATACACAAATTGACAGCACAGGTGGAAGTGGACATTTTGCTATATGAGGGAAGGTAAAAGTGCATGATTTAGTCATAACATTGTGCTGAGGTGTTGGATGGGATGACCTTTAAGGATGTGTGAAAAAGTCATTCCTATAAATCAGATAACACATTTGTGGTCAATATACTCTTTATTTTTTGTGAGCAGGAGATGTTGACAGTTAAGGGAATATCATGTAGACTTCCTCTTACAGTAAAAGGTACTTTTCTGCTTTCTGACTAAATTAGTCAATCATAACAAACACAATTATTTTCATTTGTTGGCTGCATATGCAGCATCGAAAATAAGAATCTTGTCAGCATGGAGTAAGGTGTCATTTTTCATATTACTAGTTTTTTTAGTATTTAAATATATGTAATTTCATGGAATATGAACCTGTAATGACATCCTAAGACACACACTCTATAAGCTTGTTTTTGTCAGGTAGTTTGTCCTGGTTTGTTTTGGATCAGATAGGATAGTGTCTGTACCTGCTATGCAGGAAGATTGGTAAAAAACCAACTGTGGGAAAATCTGGAAAAACTGCTGGGAAGGCTTTCCCAAGCGTGGAAAAGGGTTGGGAGTCTTGGGCCAGTGCTCAGTCTCAGCTCTTGCTGGTGATGCTGTTGGCTTTTCTTCCTCTGTGATGCTGAAGGGCAGCAGCAGAGGGAGAGGTAAAGCCACTTACTGCAGAGCCTGCATCTGAAATTACAGAAATCTTAAACGTAGTTACTTTGTTATATTTCAAAGTCATCCACATGCTGTACTTTTGCTTTAAAGGTTGACAGCTGTGCTGTGTAAAATATGGTCAAATTGCTGTTTATGACTGAAACAAGAAATGGAAAAATGCCATGCCTTCTGCCAGTGGAACTAACATGCAGCTATGAATACTTGAAGGGAGAATCTGATGTTCAGCTTCAGATTGCTGCATATTAAATCTTGTCAATAAATCTTGATTAGAATGCTCCTGAAAGGGTATCTTAGGTATTAGGTTTGGGTATTTAAAGCATTGTTGAAGACCTGACAATGAAAATGTTCAGAGTTTAAATAGGTGTGCAGGTATGCAGTAAAAGCATCTTGCTGGTTATATGGATGACAGTGAAGATTCAGAGCCTTCTTCCCTCCTGAGCCATGCTGAAACCTGTTGAACCTTTTTGTTGAGCCAGTTTCAAATACTTTAGTACCCTTACATGCAGCATCAGCTTTGTCATCTGCAGTTATTCAAGCTAAAAGCATCTGTAGCTTCTATTACTTTTTGTGATAATTGATGGCAGAAAAAAAAAAGGTTATAATAAACATGTTTCTCTGTAATAGTTAAAATGACCTGTTTGTCATAGTTTAGATATAATTTCTTATAGTACGTGACAAATTAGGAATCTGAAATACTCTCTACTTACTTACCTAGGGTTAAAACTCTTCATGCCATGAAGCAATTTTTAACAGATTTTATCAGTGCAGTTTTCTCAGTTTAAGACTCAGTACTTAGTAACTGCTGTTTTTTCATAATTAATTATTGTAGTTTATATGTATTTAGTTAAGATGTTGGTTGTTTGGATCTGAATATGCATGTTTTGCTTTTATTGAAGTTTTACTGATTTTGTGAAAATGGGATACGTCTTTTGCTCCATTGGAAATGCTCCCAAGAAGTCTGAACTGTAACTGACTCAGTAACACTAAGAACGGAGACATTCATGCCAAGCATAATTCAGACTTTGGCTCTCTCAGTGCCCACAGCAGTCTGGGTAGTTTCTTTAAATGCTTCTTTCTTATTTTCTTTTCAGATCAGACTTTTTCCCACCACTTTCCCTTGCTAATCTGTATTGTAAATTAACCCCTGAAACCAAATGACCCTTTATTTTAATTTCATAAATATGCAGATGAACTCATACAAGAAAGAATGCCTCAATGGTGTTTGAATGTTGGTTTTGCTACTGTGTTTTAATCTTCATATATAATATTATATAATATATTATTATAGAATTATAATGTCATACATAGTATAATATAATTAAATAATAAAATTATGTTATAAAATGGCAGAAAAAATTATAAAATTCTAGAATGGTGAATCCTAGTAATTGCTGCTAGAATGCAAACATACATGGCAGCATAAAACTGCAGAATGTGGAAGTCTTTGTTGCCACAGACTCTTAAAAATTTAGGTCAAAAGCAAATACAGGAAAAGCCGCTTCAGGTCCTTTATTTTCAGCAGAATAGGCAATATCAGATTGTTTAATTTCTCTTCATAAGAATATGGAGAGGTTTTATGTAAGAACCGAGTAAGAAGGGAGCAAGCGGCATCATACCCGCTGATGCCTTCAGCATCTTTGTGGAAGAAGTCCACAAAGTTGGAGTTGATGATCCTTGTGGGTCCTTTCCAACTCAGAATATTCTGTGAATCTGTATCTGTGCTGTGGAGCACAGGGAAAGCTCCCCTGTGACATCCTGTGAGGGCACTTGAATAATGAAAAACCTGAGACAGCAACATAAAAAACATATTGAAAGATGGTTTCTTTACTCTTGGTCAGCTGATCAAATGACTAAATAAACTCTTCTGTAGAAAGTTTTTCAAAGAAAGCCCTTAGTCTAGACTCTATTTGCAAAACCATATCCTGTTATTTCCTGGTTCGTCACAGTCTTTTGAGTTAAATTGCTGCTATAACAGCAACAAGACCAACACACGCTACTGTTTTTCTCTGCTCTTTCGAATAGGCAGTGTGAAAGTGATCTCTCTCATATCATAGAATCATAAATTTTCTGGTGTCCTGTTTTCTTGAAATGAGGCAGAACAAAATGAGCCCAAGTCTGAGAACCTCAATTCTGTTATTTTATGATGTTGGCAGTTCTGTCTTATAGCTTGCCTTTGTGTTTTATATGTTTGTGAAATTGTTGCTGTACTCTGTGAGATGGACCAAGATGAGAGATTTTGTTTTCCCTAATAGAATTGTTCATGTTGGAAAAGACCTTTAAGATTATCAAATTCACCACAGAACCTAATGACATAAACCTCTACTGTCAGTTCACGTGGGATCGGATTTCAAGAGAATAGTTTCAACTACATTGATTTTAATTGAATTATTTTCTTGACAAAAGTGAGCGATTCTGTTCTTTTCTCCCATTTTTAATCGGTTCCTTGCTACTAGTGGTTATTTTGAACCAGCTCTGATACTTATCTGGTCACATGGAAAATTATTTCAGCTCACTAAAACTGCAGGAAACTAATTTGGAAGAAAATAGATTTTTTGTTTCCTGAGGTAGTGAGGTAAATTAACTTACTGTGTGTCAGACAGCTGCTAATGAGGGCCTGAGGAGCTGGTGGGGAGAAGGGAGATGCAACTGGGGCAGGAGGAGGAAGAGACAGGACAGAAAACTAATGTTTTGAAGAGGAGTTGAAGAGAGAATTGGTTTAACTGTATAACGAACCATGCAGTTTGCTCATCTGAAATAATATAGGTCATTTTAATTTGAATATTGAGTACCTGTGTCCATATTCCTTTAATCACAGAATTCCTTTAGTAAAAACAAACAAACAAAACCAACCCGGAATTTTTACTTATTCAACTAATCATATTTTTGTTCCTCCTCACTGTTATTTATAACATTGTGTAATTTGGTCTGGCTGGGTTCAATCCTCCACACAATTAGAAAAATATGTTCCTCTTAAAAGATTTCTCCAAACAACAGATACGTCATGAGTACTTTTTGGGGAAATATTTAAATGCTGAGCACAAATACAGTGATTCGCAACAAGTGGGAGGACTTGTGTTTTCCAAATAGCTGATGTTTTGTCTCTCCTCAGATAGTTGTTATTTCGGTCGAGGACGCTGCTTTGTTTTACAAAACTGGGAGCTGTGTGCAGTTTAACAGTGGCTACAGAAACTGTTGGACACGGTCTGACTTAACACGTGCCGTTTCTGAAGTGTTTGGGATCCTGTCAGCAGAACTGCTGATTACTTGGAGAGCTTTTTCTTGTTTTGGTTTCCGCATGCTCTGCAAGCTTTGGGCAGCTGTGTTACAGCATTAAAAAGCACGTGCCTTTTAGTGAATCCAGGTCACTGTGTTAGTAAGAATGGTAAGTAATGGCAAATTAGAAGGTGCTGACTAGGAAGTGAGGATGCTTGGCTGGAAGAGAGGAGCTGAGTGGTGGCTGTCAGCAGATTCTTCTGCTGAGTTGTTGATTCCAGGAGAATTAGGCTGAGAGGGTGCATCGAGGACAAGGATGTAGAGCTGCGAGCTCCTGCCTTTGGGGACATGGCTCCTGATGGTGAAGTGCCTTTTCTGCACCACCACCTCTCTCCTTCCTCCTCCCAGCTCTTTAATCCTTTTTTGTCCACACTCTTCCAAAGAAGACTCTCACTCTGCCTTTAACTGCATGTGACTTTTGAAATCAGTGCTAAATTTTGTGTGTCAAAGATGAAACATTGCTGATTGGTGTTACCTGATATTTTCCTTCCTTTTTTCTTACTGCCTCTTTTACACAAAAACTTGCTTAGCTTCTTTTATAGTGCTGCATTCTATGTTGTAGCATGAGTTCGCCTCTGTGCATAGGTAAACTATACATAATATGATTTAATTTTTTTATGTGCTTGCAAAAACAAGTGGTCCTGTTTACTATTGCTGTTCCAGTTACAGGTGTTTTTTCAAAGAAAACCCTAAATATTTTTGTGCTAAAAATATTTGTAAAGATGATATGATATTGACATTGCATTTGTAGCTCATTTGCTCATCTACACTAGCATTTATATCTCAAAAACCACAGGTGGAACCTTGGAAAAGAACAAGTTACTGATACTATAACAAAATGCATTAAAAAAATCAATATTTTAAAGTACTAACTTAAAGATGTGTTTTTTTTCCTTTGAGTAACTTAACTATGTATAGATATGCTTCCTTAAGTATGAAGAAAATCTATAAATTTCAAGTTTTTTGTTTTGAAAAAAAATGCTTAAGAATCTTAATTAAAGAAACAAAGCATCAACTGTATTTTTTTTTAACTTACCACTTCCTGAAATAGACTTGCTATACATCATGTCTTCAAGCTAGGTGATTTCACAATTACCACGGAATTGTATTTGATGAAACAGGCAGGTCTTGTACTCAAATTGGCTACATAAGTATCATATCTACGATTAAAAAAAAAGTTGTCAATGAGTTGTATAGTGTCAGAAGAGTAGTTCACTCTGTGTTCATGAAGTAGATCATCAGGCTGCCTGTTCTCATCATAAAGTATTGAATTTTACTGGAACTGTTGACTTCAAATGTACATTAAATTACATCTAAAATAGCTTTCACCCTATATTACGTGAAATAATGGTGTAATTTGATAAAAATTAAAATTACCAAACTTAGGTCTGGCCTTTCTTCTCACCTACTCACCTGCAATTGCCCAGAGTATTGGCACACCACTGGTCTTCAGGTTCACAAGCATGCCACTTAATTCTGACTTATATTAAAAAAAAAATAAAATAAAAAAAAAGAAAATTGAAAGCTCTTGAGACACTGTATATGATTGCAGTCTTATTACTATTACTACACCTCTGCACAAACCTTGCTAGGCTGAATGGCCCACATTTATCTTGTTTCTAAGCCTGTTTGGGATGAACTAAGTAGGCATTCTTGGGTCTCAAGCTCCTAGAGACTGTGCACCATCATTGCCTCAAGGTTTTTCTTAGAGGTTGTCAAAGCTCAGCCCTTGGCAATCAAAAAGCCTGCAGTGAGGTGCTGCACTTGAGGGGCTGTGTTTTGTGTTCTTGTCTCTGATGTGATTGCTCGGCTGGCAGAGCACTCACCTACCCGTGGGGTGGTTGGGCTCTGGTCCCTCTGCCTGGGCATCTTGGACGCAGCCACATCCCCTCAAGACTAGCATGGAGCTGCCTTCCATGCTTTGGTGAACCTCTTTTCATATAAACATGAATGGAAATTATTTATGGGTAGAGCATAAATAAGTAGCAGCAGGACCTTGGGAGGTGTGTATTGAGAGAACAAAATTCAGGATTCAAGTGCTTGCTACATGGACTAAACTTTGCATTCAGGGTCACCAAGTGAAATGTTTGTTTTATTACATCAGGGACTTTCACTTCCCAGACGAGTGCTCTAGAAATCTGTCATTGTGCCACTTCCTCTTGTTACCATTGTCTTAGTGGCCTAAATACATGTAGAGGCCTGGGTTTTCCAGTCTAGGAAGTACCACCTCAAAGCTGCTTTAGTCATGGAGAGAGGCAGGATCACAGGCACCCATCTCCAAGGTCTGCATGGGCCAGTGTGAGGATCATTCTGTATTGGTAGGTGGAAGGAGTGTCCTGCACTGTGCTCTGGCTGCAGAGCAGCCACGCTTGCCACTTTAAAGGGGGTTGGCAAGCTCCTGCCCTGGGCTGTAAGTGTTCTTAATTCCACTGGACCAAGTGGTACCTAAACATCCTGGAAGCTTGGTGTTTAAATATTTTTAAAGTACTGCTTCCGGGGCATGACTCACTCTTTAGGTCATAAAGTTCACTCTGCTTCCTTTCCTTTAGGAGATGTTTACAAACTTTACACTATTCATCTTTCCCCCTGTCATCCTGATTTATTACATTATCAAATCTGTTTGAATTCTGCCTTTTAAGTAATTTTATCATAAAATTGCATAAATTAAAAGCACTACAGTCCAGGAATGATGTGCATCTCTCTCAATGTCTGATTCAAGATTCGCTGTTGTCTCCAGAATTCTATTTTGTAGATAGTGCTGTCTTAGTCACATAGCTATTTCTTTGTTGGTACCTTGAGAGGAATAAAAAAAAAAGTTATCACGGATATATTCTTTTCTCCTTGTACTTTTAATCCATTTTCTCCAGCTGTCTCTGTCTCTTAAGTGCCACAGGTGACAGCTGGGATTATTTCTGTTTTTTAAACTGATAGATGCTTTGCTTTCTGTCATTAGGAACTGCTGGATAAACTAAACTCTTTGTGTGGTTGCTTGTAGTTGTTATGAGCAATGTTTCAAAACTGTTTTATCTGTGGTCTCATCTACTCCTCAAAACGTCTTGCAGGTGACCTTGGCTGGGGCATGAATAGCATTAGGAAATGTATGGATGAGATGGTTGTTCCGGTTTCAGTGATTAAGTCTTATGAAGCACAGACGGTCTTTAGGGGATGTCCTGTAATGATGACAGGACATGTTATAAACTAAAGGTTGACCTGGTCTTCATTGTGTGAGAGATCCTAGAATGACTGAAAGTTGTTTCAGCGCAAAAATTGTAGCTGCTGCCTTGGATTGAATTTTGCATCTGTGCTATAGAGTCAGCGTCATTTTGAGCATGTTGAACAGAAAGAACCCCCTAAGTCTCATGAATGCCAAGAAGTCACTCCTGTGTTTGTTGAGATACATGCAGCTTTTTGATGTGCCATTCTTTTTGATTCAAGGCAGACCTGAGGCCATGAGAGACTTGACCCTGTTTGTGAATGCCACCTCACTTTCAGGGTGAAATCCTCCACATCTTATAGCAGAATAAATCTGCTCCATGCCAGACTATAATGCCAAGGCTCACAAAGGAGTTTCACACAGTTTGTACATGCTCTATGCAATTGCATTCTCCACTTGTGGAGTGAGAGTTTCTTTTCTGTGTCTTTTCAGACAGGTGGGTAATTTAGACAGGTGAATTCTTCTCAACAATGTCTTTGGTAAAATAGTCTTGAAGTTGCTGTGATCATGCAGATTGATCATGACTGCCATGTCTCTGTCAGGGTGGGGACTCACACGGGCAATCTAGTAGTTCAGGATTATTGATCTCTGGTGAAGCAAAACCTTATGAAGGGTGTTCTAGAGCTCAGAATGTTTTCACAGTAATTCATACTGTGGTGCTGGCTTTATATAAATAATCTGAGTGGCTAGGCTCCTTTACCCTGCAAAAATGAAGAGTACTGTTGAGCTGGGTGCAAATTCATCTGGCAGGCAGGCAAAATAATCTTACCTTACTTCACCAGATGATATATTGAATTATTCCTCTGATCCACATGCATCAACTCCAGTTCAAGCTTTCAGTAACCAGAGCTGGCAATAGAACTGCCTTGAGATGGGCTTGTTTACATTAGATAGTGTCAAGAACTGGAAGATTTTTTTTCCTTTGTGGTTCAGTGACTTGGATCAGATACAGTCCTGATCACAGAGAAAGGTGTAGACCTTTCTTCTGATCATGGTCAGGTAAGGTAATACTTGCTGGGCCTTGATGGTTCTGGTGTCAGGAGGTTATCTGTCAGCTGTCTCTCACTCAACAGTTTGAGAAATGTATTCCTCTCCTAGGTCTGTGAAAAATCAGAAAAATCTGGAGCATTAAGGAGTTTCAAAATGTTTAATTCCAAGCCCTGAAGTACCAGGCAGAAATGTCATTGCTCATTTATATGGGACTGTCATTTGCCACTTTTTCAGGTTAGGAGATATAAATAAGTAGACAAACAAGCTAGGCTAAAAATAGAACAAAAACTTCTGTAAGCAAAAATAACATTTGATTTATTTAAATTTTTTTTAAGTTAAGGATATTTGCTGTTGTTTGAAAACAATCCTTATGCCTAAACTACATGTAATGAGATTCAAAGACACAACCCTGTGCAGTATCCATTGCAGGTTTTTGATCTGCAGTTGGAAATAAAACAGTCCTCTGCAGGGTTATTCACTTTTACTGGTCTCTTGAGAACCTGAACAAAGCAAGTTTTGCTGTCATTAAAGGTGCAAGAATAGTATGGTTGATTAATTTTCTCAAACATGGAACAGCAAATATTGAGGCTACTCGCTTGAAATCATTGTTTCAATGAAAGAGTTTTCAGATGTTTATAAATTAAATTACAAAACCAGGACTCTGCATTTTTAATTTAATGAAATTAAACATACAGCACATGTGCACTGAGCTCGAAATGCATTTTGTAATGGGTGGTTTTCATCTGAACATCTGTTAAGCACAGCAATCGTTAAAAGTTTTTGTTCACTTTCCTTTCTGCCATTTAAGCAATGTTGATTTGCACTGGAACATACTTCAAATGGAAAACTGTTTCAGGGAATATCAACTTATTTTTTTTTTAATAAAGCTGGAAAAGTAATTTTTTGCACTGTGTTGGCTTATAAGAAGAACACTTCTAATTAAGATAACTAATATAAAAATATTTTTAATGCAGGTGTTATTTCAGACTAAAGGTTAGCCCCTCAAAACACATTGCTTTCAGAAAAAAAATCCTAGCACTTTTCAGTCTCAGAAAATGCAGATAATGAAAGCACATAAGTTTCTTAAATTCAGTTCTTATGAATTTGATTGTACTTGTGTCATATGTTGCTGATTTGTTTGCACTTGTTTTAATTAATACAAATAGGTACAACAAAGCTAGCTAAATTACCTTTCCCCCCCTTTTTTATGCTTATATATCCTTATATACCTAAACTTTCTCTAGTAAAACAAGACCTCTGGGTTATCTCATTGCTTTAAGAGCAATGGTGAATCACTTTTGCTTCCTTTCCTGACCAGATCTATTCAAGTCCTTTCTAATGACATGGAGGTTCTTCGGAAACAGTTAAACTTTAACCATCTCAGCAGTTCCCTTCTGAGTCACTGCTGTGTTTTCTGAAACTCAGAACCTGCAGAGCTACATCTGCTCCAGTCCAGTTCCTTGTGTTTCAGTGCAGCTTCTTTAGACTCTCATGAGTATTTTCCTGCTGAGGGGAGGGATGTGTGAGTGCTCTGGGCAGTCTGTGGGAAGAACATGGATGGGAGCACTGGTGAAGGAAGCTTTGCATAAAGAAGTGCTGTTAATGTCTTGTATGCTTAGATTAGGGCCACGTCCTATGGATTTTAGGTAGTTAATTGTGTATTTGTTTCTCTGGTGTTCATGAGGACCCTGTCAGCATGGTATTAAAGCATTATATTCTGTACTGACAAGTTTGGCAAGTATCTGTAGGACTGTATAAGGACTCAGAGAAAAACTTGCTTCCTACTGCCTTGACTTTAGAACCTGTTATTTCTCTAAGAAAGGTACAACTCATAAAATGCATATACATATATGCAATAGTACAGCATTATTATTTTTTTTAGTATTCAAAACTTGTTTTTTAATTTTGTGTTCATCAAAAGTACTAAAAATAAACTCTGGAAGATTACTTATAGAAGCAAGAGCAAATACTAAGGCACTGTTAGTATTTTCACTGTGATGATGTCAGTAAGAATTTCCATCTTAGTGCTCATCACACAGACTTCATTGAACTACTTGGTGAACTTTCAGCTTTAAGTTAGAAACCTATTTCGATGTTGAGCAAAATCACACTGATACATTATTTTTTTTCTCCCTCCTGCCCCCTTGTTTACCAGGATGGTACGAAACAGAAGCGGGAAAGGAAGAAGACGGTGTCATTCAGCAGCATGCCCACAGAGAAGAAGATCAGCAGTGCAAGCGACTGTATCAACGCCATGGTGGAGGGCTCCGAGCTCAAAAAGGTCCGATCCAACTCCAGGGTGTATCACCGATACTTTCTTTTGGATGCCGATATGCAGTCTCTACGCTGGGAACCTTCGAAAAAGGATTCTGAAAAAGCAAAGATTGATATCAAGTCAATCAAAGAAGTAAGAACAGGAAAAAATACAGATATCTTTCGCAGCAATGGGATATATGACCAGATATCAGAAGACTGTGCATTTTCAATTATATATGGAGAAAATTATGAGTCACTAGATCTGGTTGCTAACTCAGCAGACATTGCAAATATTTGGGTTACTGGCTTAAGATACCTGATTTCTTATGGAAAACATACTCTAGATATCCTAGGAACTACTCAAGATAATATGCGGACTTCATGGCTGTCAAAAATGTTCAGTGAGTCAGATGTAGATAATTTGGGACATATACCCCTATGTAATGCTGTGCAATTTATAAAAGATTTAAACCCTGGTTTAAAAACGAATAAAATTGAATTAAAATTCAAGGAGTTACATAGGTCCAGGGAAAAAACTGGTATTGAAGTAACGAAAGAAGAATTTATCGAAGTTTTTCATGAGCTTTGTACCAGACCTGAAATCTATTTCCTGTTAGTTCAGTTTTCAAGCAATAAAGAATTTCTAGATACCAAGGACCTCATGATGTTTTTGGAAGCAGAGCAGGGTATGGCACAGGTCACAGAAGAAATAAGTCTTGAAATTATTCAGAAATATGAGCCAGCCAAAGAGGGCCAGGAAAAGGGTTGTCTTTCTATAGATGGGTTTACAAATTACCTTACTTCACCAGACTGTCACATATTTGATCCAGAGCATAAAAAAGTTTGTCAAGATATGAAACAACCTTTATCTCATTATTTTATAAATTCATCTCATAATACATACTTGATAGAGGATCAGTTTCGAGGGCCTTCTGACATCACGGGTTACATTCGTGCTCTAAAAATGGGTTGTCGAAGTGTTGAACTGGATGTATGGGATGGTCCAGATAATGAGCCCGTGATTTACACTGGGCATACAATGACATCACAGATTGTCTTCCGTAGTGTGATTGACATTATTAACAAGTACGCCTTTTTTGCTTCAGAGTACCCTCTTATTTTGTGTTTAGAAAATCATTGTTCTATTAAGCAGCAGAAAGTGATGGTACAACACATGAAGAAAATTCTGGGGGACAAACTGCATACGCAGTCTCCAAACATTGAAGAGTCTTATCTTCCTTCACCAGAATCACTAAAAGGGAAAATACTAATTAAAGCAAAGAAACTTTCTGCTAATTGTTCTGGACTAGAGGGAGATGTTACAGATGAAGACGAAGGAGCAGAAATGTCACAGAGAGTGGCGAAAGAGGGGGTAGAACAACAAAACTCAGTGACAGGGAAACGATTCCAGCTCTGCAAAGATCTCTCTGAGTTGGTAAGCATATGTAAATCAGTTCAGTTCAAAGAGTTCCAAGTTTCATTTCAGCTCCAGAAGTACTGGGAAGTGTGCTCTTTTAATGAAGTGCTTGCTAGCAAATATGCCAATGAAAACCCAGGAGACTTTGTAAATTATAACAAGCGTTTTCTCGCAAGGGTTTTCCCCAGTCCTATGAGGATTGACTCTAGTAACATGAATCCCCAGGACTTTTGGAAATGTGGTTGTCAGATAGTAGCAATGAACTTTCAAACGCCTGGCCTAATGATGGACCTTAACATTGGTTGGTTTCGACAAAATGGAAACTGTGGCTATGTCCTTCGTCCTGCTATCATGAGAGAAGAAGTTTCTTTCTTTAGCGCAAATACAAAAGACACCGTGCCTGGAGTCTCACCTCAGCTGCTTCATATTAAAATCATTAGTGGGCAAAACTTCCCTAAACCCAAAGGATCGGGTGCCAAAGGTGATGTTGTGGATCCTTATGTCTATGTTGAAATACATGGAATCCCTGCTGACTGTGCTGAGCAAAGGACGAAAACTATGCATCAGAATGGGGATAATCCAATTTTTGATGAAAGCTTTGAATTTCAAATAAATTTACCAGAGCTAGCTATGGTGCGTTTTGTAGTACTGGATGATGATTACATTGGGGACGAGTTTATCGGGCAATACACTATTCCCTTTGAGTGTCTCCAGACTGGTTATCGGCACGTTCCTCTGCAGTCATTGACTGGTGAAAGTTTAGCTCATGCTTCCTTGTTTGTGCATGTGGCCATTACTAATCGAAGGGGTGGTGGGAAACCTCATAAGAGGGGCCTCTCTGTGAGGAAGGGCAAGAAATCCAGGGAATATGCTTCTATGAGAACATTATGGATTAAAGCAATAGATGAAGTATTCAAGAATGCCCTCCAACCTATTCGGGATGCTACGGATTTGAGAGAAAATATGCAGGTACAGTTTTATAATCAATTTATTGGTTCATATGTGTACCTTTGTATTATGATGCATATGGAATGCCTGCTTTTTTTAAGTGTCCTGTATGTTGAACTATTTGAGTCTAATTCTGAACATTTCTAAGAATGGATCATGTTAGAGCAGTCTTTCAGGTGAACTGTCTACTGATGCCACCTTGAATGCACATGTGTATTTTGTTGAATGTGAACTGGAAATATGACTCCAGTGCTAGGACTCAACCCTGTTGACTCATCCTATGTCTTTGAAGGGATATTAGAAATACACTAAAAGAAAGTATGGCAATATTTTAGTTTTAAAAAGTTAGGTAGAAATGTGGGAAGAATATACAACAGATAGAAAAGGGAGACTTTAATGCTTATCAGAGACCCTACTTGAATGTCTAAGAATGTTTAGCATAAAGACCAAAGTTATGTTTTTTCTTTAGTCCTAAATTGAAGGGAGTACTTTAAAGAAAGATCCATTTGCTTTCCACGATTCTTCCTAGTTATGTTAGAAATACATAGCATTAGCACTAAGCTATTAGAAGGCATCTCCTAGAAGTTGTCCTACTTTAAATTTCATGTTAGTAAATACATTGAATTTAGGGAGGAAGTGCAGTCTGAGGTGCTTTGTTTTGTGGAAGCCAAGAGATCTCACTTCAAAAAATGTGTTACTTGGAGATTCCAGGTAAATAACCACTTTTAGAAATGTAATAAAATTGAGTTATAAAGTTACATTCCATTTAATAAAACTTTTAACTACTTACGAAATTCTGATGGAATACTAGCAGTGATCAACAAAATTGAGAATTGTCATTTCAAATGGACAGACCTGTCAAATCCTCTGGGTGTTATACAATGTTAAGGGAAAAGAGATTAAAGGAAATGTCTGAAACTTGATTCTGGATTTTAAAGGCAAATCAGTGTATATAAATTTCCTTAATGAATAATCTTATATTAAAGAAACTCTAATAGTGATACAGTTTTAAAGCTGATTTTATATGAAAGAAGAAATTAGTACATCATTATGCAGCTCTCCCTTTCCACTTGGTATATAAATTTGCTCTTTTAAAAGATAATTAAAACAATACGGGAATGATACTTTGACTCAAAAATGTTTCAAATTACAGGCTGCATGTAAAATGAACTTTACCATTGAAGGCTAAAATTCTGTCACATGAAGCATGTTGTATTTTGAGATACTTTTCAAGGAAGAACTGAGTTGATGAAGTGGTGGAAACATAGAATTTTGTGTAGCTACATTAAACTCATGAATGTGCATGCTGCAGTGTGCACAGTATAATGATATAATTGAAAGCAGATTCTACAGTGGGGTTTCTTTGAACATGAGATATTAAAAGGTATTTTATGTATTTCTGTCAGTTTGAAAGACGTACTATCAACTGCATTTTTCATTATCTCAAAATGCTATCAAAAAGTTAATTTAGGCTATCAAAAAGTTAATTTAGGCACATCAGGGAAGATTAGCTTTTCTTAACTTTGCTAAGAGATTATATAATGCACACCATTTAAACTCTGTGTAACTAAGTTTTTACAGCTAATAAAAGCAAATAAGCCACTCAAAATAAGTATCAATTTATGTCAGGGACTGTGAGATTTGTTTAATTTCTATATTACTGAAATTTGTGTTATAAATTGTAATGGTTTTTATGACCATTATATCCTTGTAATATCCTCTGAAGCCAGATTATAAAGGACAATGTGGTTACTTTGATTTTTTTAATAGAAGATGGAATAAGAGGAAAAAAGAAAATGTGCAGCAGCGAGTTTAATAGTTTCTCTAAATCTGTATAAGAATAGCTTTTTTTGTTTTGTTTCTTCCTATTTTATCATGACAAAAGCTGATGTCATAACTCATTATGTATTAATCACTGATAAAAGTATAATATGGGTGATTGAACTGGATGGGATGTTACATGTTTGTGTTGCTTAACAGTATGAGGAATAGTTCCTGGGTATAGACTTGGAAGTCCAAAGGCAAGATTTATAATAGTAGTACATGTTAGTCCTGTCCTGCCAGTTATTAATGAATATATACAATCCCTGTGTCCTCGTTAACCTCTCTGTAAAATGGTTGTTCATAATGACTTAACCATGGTACTTATCTCAAGCAAAATCTGTTTGAATGGACTTCCCAATGTCTGTCTCTTGAGCTGTGTAATTATTGTGTCATTGAAGTGTACATCAATTGATAAAAGAAGTTTCTGTTTCCTGGGCATTTACTAAAAGTACACTTTTAAGTGTCTGGGTAGGAGCAATTTAGTGTTCACATAATTTTGCATGACTATCCTTTATACACATATTTGGAAGTCTGCTTTGGTATTTTGTCTGATAAAGAGATAGGAATATATTTCACATTTGATTCCTGTTTGAGTTAAGGTTGGCATAATGTCTTTATAGGAGACATGTCCACAAATGAGTCTTACCATCCAGCAAGATGGAAAGTGATTTGGATTAAAATGAAAATTTGTACCAGATACTCTGCCGGGGTGCGACATGGGAGAAAGGAGCACTGAGCACATTTGTAACTTAAATATACCATATTTTTGTTTTTATTTCCTACAGGAACACAAACTCCAGATCTGCCATAGATTACCAGTTCCCAATTGGTACAAAAATCCTAAAATCTGTACAGTGTTGACAATATTCCCATCATGGAATATCAGTGGCTGCTTGGAGTCACACTGTATTTCCAATGCTGTAAACTTTCTTCAAGTTTAAATTTATGGCTTTATATTCCACCATACTGGATATAAAATGTGACTGTTAGAAATCTTAGGGAAAGGTACAAAATCAGCATTTAAGTTAAAGTACCTTTAAAAATTCACTTAAGTGTGGCTCTGTGGTAGGAATACATCAATAGCAGGGTGCTGGGTTTGTGAGTCGCACCAAATGGGAGCCCACAGATCCACAGCACATCTGGACTGTAGTTCAGGTATGTTTAAAGTTACAAATGTGCTGAATTCCTCCTCCTACTTCATTTTGCTTAATTGGGACATTCAGCATCTAGTATCTTTTTTCTCTTGGTGGCATTTAAAAAATGTCTTAAAAAATTTCAAAATATATAGCCACTATATTTTAGAATCTGTTTAATTCCATAGTTAATTTTAGCCATGATAGAGAGGGCATATACTTGTAAATAGATGGGTTTTTTTCTGTGGTATATGCTGCATTCCTTGGATTTAAACATTTTTGTAAAATGTATGTGTAATATTGGCTGGTTTCGAAAATGCCAGTTCTTCAGGGAAAAGCTATGGTAATTGTAGCTCAACATTGTAGCTCAAGTATAACAGTAAAGTATTTTATCCTGAAATAACGAGACTTTAAACTTCATATTTAACTGTAGAGGAAACTCTTTCTTTCCTTTTTGCAGAATGCAGTAGTTTCATTCAAAGAATTATGTGGCCTCTCTCCTGTAGCAAATCTTATGCAGTGCATTTTGGCAGTGTCTATGCACTTGGTTGGGCCTGATAATACACCCTTGGTAGTAGTGAATCTCAGTGATCAGTATCCAGCTATGGAGCTCCAAGGGATTGTTCCAGAGGTCTTGAAAAGGATTGTAACAGCATATGAAATGGTGAGTAGCTTTTTGCAGTTGTCTTATATTGTCTGTTTGAAAGACTATTTAAATATATATGTAATATATTATGCCATGCCTGTTTCAAAGGTGATTTTAACCTGTGACTTCCTATTTAGTGCTTCATTGCTTGTGTGCTTGAAAGTTGTTCCCAAGAATGTACAGCAATTGGTAGTGTTTTCATACCGAGTAAAACATAGAGATTATTAATATACTGCATGCAAACGCGTGTTTCTACACTTCTGACTGTGAGGTGGTTATAATCAAGAGGATTTAACGTGAAGAAGAGGATGTATTGGTTTACCTGTTTTTCAGTAGTTTGAAACTTACCATATATCTATAAACCTCTTACTATTTTACATTTTCCACTTTGTGGACCTTAGTTTATTTTGGCTTTGACTCACCACAGAATACAACGTCAGGCACTGCTTTTAGGTTTTCTAGTTTTATAAGCACCTTGGCATCTAAAATTCTACACATGCTCTTTTATTTTCTTTTTCTTTATCTTTCTTACAGATGTCATTTGACTAGCCATTTTTACACATGTAAGCAGCTGTAAAGTTAACTTCAGACGTTATGTTTCAGTAAATACATAAATTGTGTCTTTAGAGAGTATAAATCAAACATGTTGCAACAAAAAAGGAACAAAGAGCTAATACACCAATAAATACTGATTTACATCTGCTTTGCATTAACTTGAAATGTGGAAAAAAGATCCAGAAGAGTATGATTTGAAATGTCCTCCCTACTTCCACTGAAGTAATCTGGCAGACCATAATTGATTATTTATTCATTTATTTAATGTTTTCTTTCATGTGATGATAATTTTGCAATTATTTTGTGTGCTAAAATGAGAAACCTCACCTGGCAGCATCAAGTCACTTGGCAGACAAAAAAAAACAAAAAAAGGAGAAAAATTAACCAGTAGCCCAGTTTCATATGTATCTTGTAAACTGCTTTCTAAAGAAAAAGTAGCTTTAGAATTATGCTATACCAAAGTCAAGAAAACCACCATTGATAATTAGCAATTTAGGCAGAGTTTATGTAGTTCAGTGGTGCTGTAAATATGATAAAATCTGGTTGGAATGTTAGCACAGCTACAAGAAGCTGGTGTATATCCTCTTAGTGGTGGCTTGCAGGATATCGCTATAATTAGGGTGTAAATAAGCCTGACTGTTGGGATTACAGCTGCAACACATAAAGACGTTCTGTATTCTTGATGGAGATGTCTACCTGCAGTTTGTTCTGGTGTGGTGCTGCTTGTTAGTTATTAAGCTATTCTAGGTTCTAAATCTGGAATAAATTTTTCATTTGAATATCACTTAGACAAAGGTAACTTGTGACTCCAGAAATCTTTACAATCTAAGTTTGGTTTGCTTTTTGTCGCTCACATATGGCTTTTCCCACCAACATCTTTTACTCTATGCAGGATTTGAATATTTCTGTACCTGAGAAATCTATACTTCACTTATACATGTAAAAGTAATAGAACTTTTTTTTACTGGCAAAAAAAGCATTTTTCCATCTTCTTGTCCCTAAAATATAAATACTCAATTTCAAATAGAGAGTATGATAGTGCTTCTAGCTCTAAATGATATTGAAGATAAGTAAATTTAAGGTTATTTTAATCAAATAAAATTCTAAGTTAAAATAATGAGATGCATTTAATTTGTGACATTTGGGTTTTGCCAATACTCTCTTCAGTTTGACAAAAGGTTTTAGGCAATTAAAATCTGTAGAATATGCTGAAAAATGAAGTCAGCCATATTCCCATGCTCTTATTTCTGAAAGCACATTGTGAAACAGTGGGAGACATCTGTATCATCCTTTCCTCAAAGAGAGAAGAGGAAATGTGACACTGTTTAGTTCATATATTGGTATTTGCTGCAGTGGCAGATGTTTAGAGTCTGACAGTTTTATAGATTTGGGGGGGGGGCATTGTATGATTTTGGTGTATATTGAGCCTTTGAAAGGACAAGTCTTACCTCATTAGTTTTGACTTGGGGGTATTTTTGTCACGATTAATTAATACGTGGGAGTAAAATTCTGCTTAATAATGAGAGTTCTTTATGCTGAATTGAGAAAGAGTAGATGCACTGTCAAAGCAACGATTACCTCCTTGTCTTTCTTTCTGGGGGCTTAAGCCTCGATATAGGTCAGAATTATGTAACTGTGTACTTCCAGTGTGTCAAGTACTGTGTGAAATCATGTGGATAACAAAAATAGAGTTCAATACAAACCTTGATTGGTATCATAAGTGCATGCATAGGCTGTCACTACCTTGTGTGTCCTCTCAATGTGGCACATGTAATGGCATTCTCAAAGCGTGATTGCTTCAGGTTTATGATATTTTTAGCTATTGAAGGGATTTTTATGTGTCAGAAATACTCTCTTTTTTATAAAATAATAATAAGCATAGAAAGTAATATTCAAGATTTTAATTATTCAGAATTGGTTTATGTTGAGAGTGCTTGAAGGGCTCATTGTACTCTATCAAGTGAGAGAGGATGCAAGACCTTAACAGCAGGACAGTCAGTCCACCTTGAAATAATTGCAAATATGTACAATACTGCAGGAACACATTCCTCCCAAATTCGCACTAAACCAGGACAAAAGGAAAGAGTATCTTCAGTGTAGCATTTTTTTTTAAAGAAACAATGAGGTAAATGATAAAAAAAAATATGTATCAGTAGATACTTGGGGTTTTTAATCATTAAACAAATAGTACATAGTGCTTTCTTAAATTGTCTGCATTCACTGCTATATTAATGGAGGAGCTGTTAAGTGATCAAAGCTAGTACTAGTCATGTGTTGAAAAACCCTCCTATCCATTTTATAGGAGCTGGAGTATCCTTTCAGGATAATAAAAATCAAATATAGTTAGGAATTTTTGAGAAAGGCAAAAGTTTAAGGTGTGTATTTTTCTTTAGCTTCTCCATGCTCCTGAGTATTTTTCACCCTACCATCTTTTCACTGTTTAACAATGTTTTATTTTTCCCTCTTGTTCATGAACTTCAGCTTCCTTTATGTGATACTTCAGCATGCACTCTGTTGGTGTCATCACACCCATCACTGATCAGTGCTGCAGACTGAAGCTTGGAGTTAAGGCAAGTGCCTCTTCCACACCATTGCATGTTTTTTTTTAATGTCTTATAACCTTTAAGATAAACAGTAAGTAAACCTTAAAAATTATACTATGGCAAGAGAAAAAAAAAAAAATCTCTCCCCAAGTCTGCAGCATTATTCAGTGATGTGTATAATAGCACTGCAAAGGTATGCTAGAGGGCCATATAAATAAAGCCAGATACTGTTGAGAACTTGACTGTCTCTGTTTGCCCTTAGTGGAGGATGAATTGTCCCATCTGCTGGGGATAAGGTTTTCTGAACTTTGCAAGCAGGCATTTATTTCTAAGAGAAAAACTAACACTGTATCTCTGTGAAAAAGAAGTTGTGTTGCTACAGTAATTAGGGTTAGAGGTTATTAAATCCTAATTAAATAATGCTGCTAGTTCGGGGGGGGGAGGGGCAGTTTTCAGTTTCTACGGGTGTTTTTCAATTTTTTTCCGTTAATTTTGAGGTGATTTTATAATTCAGAATGTCTACAAAATGCGGTATAGGTCTATATTTGATTTAAATGAAATCAAACAAGACGAATAGGTTTTGTATATACACCCTAGGGACGGACTTGAAAGCAGATCTGTGTTTATTGGTGGTGGGGATTGTGAGATAATGCAAATGAGAGATATTAAAATAGACCAATGCTATTAAATTGGAAAACACCATATCATTGGGGGTGAGCAGTGCTTAAATCTGGTTACCTTAGCTCTTTCCAGCTACTGACTCAATACAGCAGATTGCAGGTGTAATCATGCTGAAGTTAACTTCATGTTACAGGGTTGGAAATTGCAGCAGTGACATAAGCTAAATAAGATAGCCTATATTTTGAACTTGAACATGTCCCTCCCATTGCAAAGCAGATCGTTTGACACCATACCTGGTAACGTTGCAGACTGGACTGATACTAATAGGGCTTATTAAAAGCCTATCTGAAAAGGACTGATTGTCAAGGTTTTGATAAAATGTTAGTGGTCCTCTCATACTTCAGCTATGTTCTTTACTTTTAAAACTCATCTTGATATTAATATAGATTAATTGAGTGGAGCACTTCTTTATTGGGCATGTTGGATTGAACTTCATAATTCTGAAGGAAGCAAAGGGTATACCCATTGCCTCTTTCACACAGCCTAAGAAAGAGTGATTAGCAGGTCTGTTTTGAGTTATACACTTAGCTTGTAAAATCTGTATTACCTGTTGTTGATGTAGGTCCTTGGTTATGGTTACTGTGCAAATATGGTAAGGAGGATTACAGTCATCATGCTGTGATTATAGATTTGTATGTTGAGAGAACAAATAGAGCAAGACTTTTCTATTTTAACTCAGCCTACTAATGTGTCAGAGTTATTCAGCTGAGAAGCCTTCTTTCCCCAAATTACCCTCTGAGGCTGCAAACTGAGGATTATGTGACCGGCATAGACCATGATAGCTGTGTTCTGAGCCCAGTTAGTTCAGAATGTTGTTCCTGAGCCCATGGCTTTGAATTCGAGCTCCATGGGTGTTCCATGTTACAATTTTCCTCTTACCATTGTCTGGTTTATGAAGACGAGAAGTTAATGCTTTGCACAGAAGATTGAAAAGCTATTATTCCTTGCTTTTATACTTGAGAGCATAACTATGTAAAACAAAACAAAAAGATAAAAGAAGCAGTCAAAAGAGCAGACATCACAGACAATAAAGATACCACCTGGGGAGCTGGAAGTAAATACATACCATAAAACACTTGGGGAGAACAAAATGGAGGAGGTTCTCATGCAAAGAAGGCATCTTCCAAATAGCTGAAGTCATGTGCAAATGGGCAAGACTGGATCCATATTTAACCCTGCCATGGTTAAATAAGAAATAAAAGAAAACTGACAATGAAGACTTTCAAAAATTGTCTGTACAGACTTAAAAACAACAATAACTTCTTTTCTGAAAAAGCAGAAACAGAAGTCAGTTAAAGATTATGTAAGATCACTAGTTGATCAGTGTTTAAAAGAAAGCCCCAGCTGAAGAGGCAAAACTGCAATACTTAGTTAGTTTTTGCATCCATATACCTTTAGACATTAAAGTTTCACATGAAACATTTCTTTATGAAAGGCTAATTGGAGAATTCATCTGTAAGTGAAATGCTGACAGAAGATATTACACAGGAAAGGCAAAAGCCTGGGAAAATAATACATCAGAAAGAGGAGATACTAATTTAAGATTTCTGAGAGATCTCAAGAGTTAAAGTATCAAAACTGCTAATTGTTGTGTGTATTCTCTCACTTGAAACTGACTATCAAAGTTGTTAGTGTGGTACCAGTGTTTTAAGATATTTCCAGGGAAGATGATGAAATTACAGATCAGACAGGCTGACATCTGTACTGTGAAAATGGGTGGAAACTGTTTTGAAGAAGGAGATTAGAGGAAACATGGAGAAATGTGTCATGTTGGGGAAGAGTCAATACAGCTTTTATGAAATGAAGGGCTCATTAATCCCTTGGAGTTCTTTGATGTCAAAAAGCATGTAGACACAGCTGATGAGTCTGGTTAGATTTTCCAAAGCATTTGACAAAGTTTCCTTTCAAATGCTTATATTAAAATAAATCTACCATTAAATGTTTAGACTTTCAAAGTTATTAGATGTTTTCTGATAGCTAAAGTGAATGTTGGACTTAACCTGGTGTTCAAGCAGGAAAAGAACTGTTTAAGACAGTTGCTTGTGTTGACTTTTGCATTAAGGGTGTGTTTTTCCAGTAAGTGGATTAGAGATAGTAGGTATAGCTCCTGCAACTTTGATCCAGCCAAAGTAGCTAAGCACTCTGGAAGCTGTATGAATTAATGCTGCCCCCAGATTTGCAAAGATCATCGAGGTGTGAGGTATGTAGCTGCTTACACTTTCAACAACTTTCTCAGTCTTAGTGGTTGATTGTTATAACGTGTTAAAATAGTAAATTTCAGAGTTGGCAACACAAATGCAGAACTCGAATTGCGATAACACACGGTGTCTCACTGTTTCCATTATTGCCTTCGGCTTTCTGCAGTACAGCTTATTTTCATTATCAGTCTCTGCAGAATAGAACTGTCTTTATTTAAGTAATAAATAGATATAGTTTGGTGGTGAACAGATCTAAGGGAAAACATACTTTGTTCATTGCAATTTAGTATTGCAAATAGCCCAGGTAATAGTTTTTGCCATGTTTAATAAATTATAGTAATTGTAGATCCTGGTTTTTGAGATGAATTGAAATAGTTACTGATTGTGTAGCTGTGTTAGTCTGTTGCAAAAACTGAAAACAAAGCATTCATGGAAAATACAGTGAATAGCTTGGACAGTTTCTTCAGAAAGAGTTGTGCTGCTTATTATCACTTTTTATTTTCCTGTTTTATAACAGCAGGGAGGTTGTAATTATGCTTCCAAAAACAGAGCTGCAGATGATAACCTTAGCTTATGCTGGGCTTTTTCAGTCCACAAAGCAAGTGTCTAATTTTGGGTACTCAAGACTCCAGTGCCAAATGTTGTAAAGTATGAGCTGTTTTGCATTGATTGAAAAGCTCTGATAATGGCAATTTAATGCTTCTGTGAAGCCAAGATTTCTGCATTTCTTGTTGAGAGCATGAATGGTGAAGCTTTTTGTATCCTCTCACTAATCCCATCAGGTCTAATGGCTGACTCACAGCACTCATAAGAGCATAAAATAATACAGCTACTTAGGAAGGGGAGTTCGTGTAGCTTTCTGTCCTGTTTTAATGTAGTCCAATGAAATGTTTATGGACGAGCATAAAAAATAGGTCACATGCACAGCAACTTCTCAAATGTATTCCATATTTCCAATAGGAGTTCTCTTTCTCAATAAATTTTAAACTTAGTGTCTGTCTTTTTGATTCCATCTGTGGGAAAAAAAATACAAAACTGTGGCTATTAGAACTACGGCTGATAGTTCTCATTTCAGAAATAACCTATTAACTACCTATTAATTTTTTCACACAGATGATAGATTTTTGCTTCTTATTCAGATAGAGGATATTTTCATTCCATATACATGTCCTTACTTGTCCACTTTTCACATGATTCTTCATTCTATCAACTTTAGTTTTAAAATTATGGAAATAATTTTGCTACTAAAACCAGATTATCAGGAAAGTGAAAAGAAGTGACTGTTGGATTTGAAAGAGTTAATTGTCATTGGGTGCAAAGTTTGAAAGAGAGCTGCTGATTACTATATTTACTCTGTCTTCAACCTAGTCTTTCTCATATACTTGACTCATGAGGAATTAAGAACAAATAGAAGACTCTTTAATGGAGATCTTGCAGACCATTTGTTCCTTTGGTAAATTTTCTTAAACAGGGGGAAATTAACTCATTGTGGGATACGGTAGAATTAAGAACAGACTGTCCTATTTTTTCTCAGGCCTACAAGAATTAGTTTTGGTAAGTGGATTTCATATCTTTTGATCCTGCAGTGTATTATGGCATAATCTTGTATTGCTTCTTTCTGAAGCAAAAAAACGTTTTCCATGTATGTTTTCTAGAATATAAAACATTTCAAAAAGAGATAAGAGAGGACAGGTGGGCTGAAAAAGTTAAACCATGAGTCTTTTCCTATGTTTTTGCCACTTAAATGGATAAACTGTCTCTGTCAGGTACAGCATTACATTTTTATCATAATATGCTAGTGAATTCAGTAAGCATAATTGAAATTTCATCTGCCTTTTTTTTTTTTTTGGGGAAAGGACAGTGTTTTAAAGTCTAAAGAGAAACATAATATTTGATTATATCATAACATAAGTTATGCTTGAGGGTGGTGATCCTTCCCCTCTATTCAGTGCTGCTGAGCCCACACCTGCACTGCTGTGTCCTATCCTGGGTTCCCCAGTGCAAGGGAGGCATGGATGTGCTGAAGAGTCAAACAAAGGTCCATTAAGGTGATGGAGCATCTCTCCAACACAGAAAGGCTGTGAGAGCTGGGACTGTTTAATCTGGAGAAAAGAAAGCTGAGGGGGATTTCGTCAATGCATATAAATGCCTGAGGAGAGGATGCGAAGAGGCCAGAGATGGGCTATTTTCATTGGTGCCTAGTGACAGAAGAAAAGGCATGGAAAAAGGAGGCTCTGTCAGGACATCAGGTAACACTTTTTAACTGTGAGGGTGACTGAAAATGGGAACAGAGATATTATGGAGTCTCCAGCTTTGGAGATACTCAAAAGCCATCTGGACACGGTCCTGGGCAGCCAGCCATGGTAAGTGGCTGCCTGAGCCACATGGGCAAGGGGATTTGGACCAGATGAACTCCTGAGGTCCCTTCTAACTTCAGTGACTCTATGCTTCTGTGCTAAACTTATTTTCTTGCATAGTTGAAGAAATATTTTCTAATTTAGACAATACATTTGCTAAAAACCTTACTGCTTTGAAGGAATTAGGTTTGATGTGATGAGTCCTCTGTGTGTAAAGAAGTAACTGCAGCTTAATTTTCTTACCTTGTCACTTTGGACTGTATTTGGATAGGAGAAAGATCAGCTTTTGTTTATAGAGCTTTGAACTTTCTGTGCAAAATCACACCTGATTTTTATCTATAATGATAAATATGATATCTAAATAATGATATCTATCTGATTTTTCTATAATGACATTATTATTAATTGTCTTCAGCCAGATAGCTCAGTTCTTTTAACTGGAGTTGTCAGCTCTACTAAAATTCTTTCTTACATAGAGTAATTTAGGTTGGAAGGCACATCTGGACATCATCTAACCCCAAAAAGTAGGATCAGACAGAGCAGGTTGCCCAGGACTGTGTCTAGTTGGCTGTTGCATATCACCAAGGCTGGAGACTCCACAGCCAATCTGGGTAACCTCTTCCAGTGTTTGACCACCCAAGATTCCCCTTGAGCCTTCTCTGCTGCAG
The DNA here is from genome assembly GCA_013397315.1 of Donacobius atricapilla. Taxonomy (NCBI): domain Eukaryota; kingdom Metazoa; phylum Chordata; class Aves; order Passeriformes; family Mimidae; genus Donacobius; species Donacobius atricapilla. Next base: position 95,092 of record WBMY01011659.1, read on the forward strand.
TCCCAGCCCTCTCAGCCTCTCCTCATATAAAAGATGCTCCAGTTGCTTAAATCTCTGTGGCTTAAATCTCTGTGGCTTTGTGCCAGGCAGTAGTCCATATATTTCTTGTATTGAAAAACCCCAACCTGGGATGGATGCTCCAGCTGTGGCCTCATAAGAAAGAGATTGGAAAAAAACTCAGCATGGGTTTACAAAACGGAAATCAGCCATAGCCAACGTGTAGCCTTCTACATTGAATGACAGTCTTGGCAAAGCAGAGGGAAGCTGTGAATGTTTTTTTCTTGGTAGAAGTCGACTTCTATTGCTAGAAGTTGGATGTTTCAGAATTTTTTCAGCATGGTGTCCACACTGTTAGAACAGTTCATTTGAGTTGTAAAGGTTTGCAATCTGGTTTTACAGTACTTTCCTTTCTTATTTGCTGTAACACCATTCTTCTCCAGTGGATAATAAAAGGCAGCACATATAGTTTAAAACAACTCCTTATGCAGCTACAGAGCAAGCTGACCATGGCAGTTGTCACTGAAAGGACTAAGAATAGTTCTTCTGCTTGTTCCAGTGCCACTACAAAGATGCCTTCTGGTGCATTGACATTGGATACTGGACTGCTTGGATAGAATTTATACAGACATTCAATTAGAGCAGACCATGTTTTGTTTGAGTTCCCGGTACCTATAATGGTTCTTGAGGGCAAAGAGTTTATAAGGAGTCCCTACCAGAGGTCCTTTCCTTGCTGTTACTGCTTGGGGCAATGGTAGCAGCCTCTGATCCTCACTGTGTATCACATCTTTTGAAATGGTGCAGACGCTATTAGCAGTTTGGGAAGCCCTGTGTTTGGTCTCCTATTTTTGTGAAATGCTGTTTGCTATTGGCGCTATTTGTACCATCCTGGGCTTAACAAAATGCCTGGAAAATGCAAATTACATTTTTATTACTGCTGTTAAGGGTTCCAGTTTGGCTTCTAAATACTAAAAATATATATATTTATTAGGAATGGTGTAGTTTGTGATTTCAGAAATATATCTCATATGCAGAGGTTTGGATGAAAGCAGAATGTCAGCACCATTTTAATGAAGATTCGATTTATACCTACTGTAAGTATGGTTTCAGTTTCGCTGTTGAAATGTAGGTCTAACAGTATTGGCAACACATCTACAGATTTTGAAATCTAAATGTGTGGTGTGCTTTTCTTGCTAAAAATAACGTTCATCCTTGTGTTGCAATTCTGTCAGTGAAGGTGTTTTCTCTCACAGAGTTTCATCAGCCAGACACAGTTTATCATTGGTTGATTTTTCCATTTTAAAATGCAGCTGATGTCTCCTTGTGTGCTACCAACCAGTTCCACATGCAGAGGATTGGATAAATCCTGGGGTTTTTGCAAGATTTCTTTTCCAAGGCCTATGTTAAATGTGGTATTTAAAATATTTACAGTTGAGCTCAGTTACATATTTTCCCCAAGCTGGAGGCATAAACAGAATGTTTTATCTTCTACCAGAAGACCTGTCTGTGTGAACCTAATAGAAATAGATCTTGTTCAAATTCAGTTGAAATTAAATAAATGGTTTCAAATACATGCATGTGTACATACATGTGAGCACTTGCATTGATCTACATGGTGTTAGTTCATAGCACTTAACTCTTTCATAAAACAACAAATCAGACAACAAGCTTTGAAACATAAAAAATTATCCTAAAATGTAGTCAAGATATGTACATATTTAAAGTAACCATCTTAATGAGAGGATTCTGTTTTGCTGAGAAGGAGGATAGATTTTTTCAGTATAAGTTTTTCATTTGGTTTGTGCAGACAGCATCATGTAAGTGATGAACTGTTAACAATGCAGTTCCATCAGTTTGGAGCAACAATTTTGATTTCTAACCATCATCATTGGCTTTTTAAGGTAGGAACCGTATATATAATAATGCAGGTCTCCAATACTCATTGAAAATTCTGGACTAATAATTTAGTGTTTATTTCTGAACCCCCTTAATAATAATTTAATTTTTAAAATGCCTTCCTTGACATTTGTCCATTTGTTAATATTACTAGGTAAAATGCTTGCATGGTTTAAGCAATAGAGTTTGAAGATTATAACAAATAGATTACCCTGGCCTCTGCAAAAATGTGATGACTTCAAGGCACATAAAGCATACCATTCTGCATTTCCCATTTTCCACTGACCAACAAAAAAAGTAGGATAGTCCAGTCTGTAATGAGTTCTGAGAAGTAATGAGACCTGAGATATTCTCTAGTCATGATAAGATTGGGGTGTGGTGGTGGGGTGGGAATTGAAAGGAGAATTGAAGCAATTTCAACATTTTATTTTATAAGTTCTATATTTAAAATACATTTTTAGATATTTTGAATCTTTGCTTCTAGGAAAAAAGCAACATAGGTTAGAAAGGTGAATCAGTATTGTAAAAGGCTTGCTAGAAAATATAGCTTCCTAAACTTCATGTAATGTGTTCTTTTCTTGAATATGCATGGGTAATTTGCAATACAGTTTTAATGATCGGGTGCTAACTGGTTGTTCCCTATTACATTTATTTCCATTTCTCTTTCCAGATTTGTCACTGATAATTCTAGAAATTGGATGTGGTTAGAAAAATACCTGCTTATTGATTGACTTGTTCAATATAGACTAGTTTAGTGTAGAGCAGATTCTACCTGGTCTTTCTCCTCAGTTTCCACCACTAATTTGACTTGAGATTTCCTTGTCTTACTCTATGCAGACATAGAGTTTTTTCACACTGAAGCTCCTGCTTACTCATAATTTTCTATTCCACTTTTATATCAATCACGCATCTATATACTAGTATCATTTGGATTAGGCTAATTTTCTGTCTAAATAGAGCCGTTTTTACATAGTTGTTCCATATGCTGTGTCTACCAAAAGTCTTTCAGCCTCTGTGAATGTCTACGAGTGTTTTCATGAGGTTATAATTTTGGCTTGAACACTAGAAAGAATTCATATGTTCAAACACTCCGTAAGAGTAATTTAACAAATAGCTGAATACGTACTAAAAGGTGATTGTGTGGTGAAGAGCAATGTAAGAATAAAATTATAATGAACTAATACTGTTACTTTATTAATCAAGCACAACTAGAAGGTGGCACCTACTCATGCACACAGCATACTGCTCCATAATTTTCTTGGGAAGGACATTTGAAAATTGAGGTGTTCCATAATACCAATTGAATGGTAGTGGCAGTCGACCCCTGAATTATTCCTAGCTCAGCCAGTTTTGTGCTGCAGTGCTGTTAATCTTAAATACAGCTTTGTATATATTGTATATACCAAAGATAATGAAAGTAACTGTTATTGGTCTCAAGAATATAAAAGTGGGTATTAGAATAATTTCTGCAACATGAAATGCATTGCCATTTTTCTTCAGCAGTTGCAAAGAGGGCATTCCTTTTGATCTGACAGTATTTAGCAGCTTTCCATACTGGAACTGTGAAATATGAAATTGGCATGTTATTATAAATTCTTCAGTGTTAGCCTGACTATGATGAAAGAACACTAATACAGCGATTAGTTTCTTTTCCTTTCATCGGCAGAACTAGTAAAACTTTCTTGTTTTGTCAATACAGAGAGTAAACAAAAAAGCAGTAATGTAAGCATTTTTTATTCATCTTAGAATTCTCTTACTTCTGAAAATCAGGGCAGTGTCTCAGAGTAAGTTTTCTAATCAGCTGAGACTTGTTCTCCACTGCTTCTAAATTATCTGACGTTCATGTAGGATGCATAAAGGAAGCAGAGCAGATAGAGATGTTTTGTGTCTGGAATAGGACCCAACTGAGATGACTTAGAAATTACATTATTAATGACATGGGGACAGGAAAACAGAGTAGGGGAGTTGTAATATTTCTTAGAATTCTTTCAAAACAAATACATTGAGCAGGCAGCACAGTTGTTCTCTTACTGAACTCCAGTCAAAAGAGTGCTCAGGTGATAGGACTTGTATTGATAGAGAATCCCACTCTAGTCCTTATTATTGTGTATTAGCATCCCAGAATAGCCTGACAGTCAAATGTGCTCAGCATTTTGTTTTTCAAGGTGATTTTCAGTTCAGGAAGACTTGCTTTACAGTTTCAGCTAGTTAGCAAAATAATTTAATCAGCTATTGGAAGTATACAGCTGACATCAGCTCTGTTTTGGTTCTGATCATTTAAGTTCATTGCAGAAACAAATGTGTTACGTGACATACATATTCATACAGGTAAATCCTTGCCTGTCAAGCAAATTTATATTGATCTTATTTCAATTCGTGAATTCTGTTGTAGAGACTGAATAGCAATGAAACACAGTGAAATGGGGCTTTCTCCCTGAACTACTAGGAACAGTCATTTTGCAGTGCTCCTATGTGGGTGAAATATAATATTCTCTTGCTTAAATTATCTTCAATTTGTTATACTTAAATAGTAATCAGCATAATTCTATTTATAGGTAGTTCTTGCTTGAGTGAAAATTGATAATTATGTTCAAAGAACAATCTGTTTAAAAATGGGGTAAGCTAAAGTTTTTCGTTTGCAGCTTAGCAACCTGATCAAGTTATTTTTACTTTGTATATTATAATTCACATTTATTTAAAACAAACCCGACAACTAACATAATATAAATCAGGCTCATCAGATTCTTGAAATAGATATTAATTGGGATGTGAAGATTAAATTAAATTATCCAGTATGATGGCCTCCACATACTCTAAAGTTGCTTATTCACATGCCGTTTGTGTATGGCATGAACTAAAAATTTCAGGATTTGCATGATTTTCTTTATTGATTCAAATCAAAACAATAGAAATAGAACTAGAATTATTTTTAATTGCTTTGTCATTTATTTAAACCAGACTTTGTGCACCTGACAGTTATAGAAGACTGCAGAGTCATTTGTCTGTGCAGGTGTTTTTCCTCCTTGCTTGCTTGCACACTTGTCAAGATCAAAAATCTGAAACTTGCTTGCCTGCTTCTCAGAATTGATTTGTGCCTTACTTGGAGCAATGTTCAGAAAAACAGCCTCAATGTCATTCAGGCGAAGAAGGCTCCTTCTAATGTGTGTGAGGTAGTCATGCCTCTTACAGTAATTTTTCTCTGAGGAAGAGTGTTGGAGAGGTTTGGGCTTTTTTTCTCTGTAACATGGAACGTTCCTCCTCATAAAAGCAAATTGTGGTCTCCTAAGGAAAAACAAGTTCCACATGAACACCCACATAAGTAACACATCAAAAATATAGTCATTGTTTTAGTGGAGAGAAAATTGTCTGCTTGAGTGGAGACTGGAGACGTTAGTGGGTAAGGTGTGAAGCAAAGTTGTTACTTCTGAGCACATACTGAAAATTCCGCACGATTCCATCTTAGTAACCGTGCATTCAGCTGGGCTTCCCTGAAAGGCTTTTTGTTTAGAAAGATCAGCTAAAGGAATAATTTTTTTTTTCCTTATCCTCCACTACCAGCCTCAAATGATTTGTTTTCCTCCATAAAGCATTGTCTCATACATATGTGCAGGTCAAGCCACAAAAGGGGAAATGTGGAGGAAAAAAAAATCTGGAAAAACAGTGGAACGATGCCTAGGAAAAAGGACGCACTGGGTCATGAGTGATCATCAGCCTGAATGTTGGAGTGAATGAGGAAGAGGAAAATTGCATCCAGGTTATCTCACCCAAGCCACCAAAAGAGAACTGCCTGGTTGTATAATTTCCAGTTGCTTTGATAGGCAGCCAACTATGGAGTAGACATTTTGCTTCAGTGTTGACAGATCCCAGCCCAAAATCGTTGTATTTTTTTATGCCTTTATGCTACATTTAGGGCACTTCTTTGCCTCATTGTGACCAGGAAAATGAGTGTATTCATTATGTTAAGGATAAATATTAGTTTATCAATTTGAGTTCAATTTTAAGCATCATTTACAGATTAAAAATTTTAAGGAAAAATTTTTACTGATATTCTGTATATTTATTTTCTTTACAGATGATTCACACCATCAGGACTCTGGTTGAAAATACAGATAGCTTATATGAGAAGATAGTACAGTGTCAGAAAGCAGGTAAGTACAAGCTGCTTTTAAAAAATATTATACAGAACTTACTGCCTTTTTTTTTTATTTACCAAAACTTATAATCAATAGTCATCTGTAGCAAAAAAACCCACAAACCCCAAAAAACCCCAACCCCAAACACCCAAACCCCAACAACCNCCCAAAAAACCAAACCCCAAAAACCAAACAACAAAAAACTTCATTTAAAAAAAAAAAAAAAAAAAAAAGAGGTTGCTGTAATTTAGGCACATCCAGTAAGAGTGAAAAGACATTTCAAATTATAGAAATCAAAGATTCATAGAATTACATCTTGAATTTGGAAATAGCAAGTATTTTATACATGGACAGTAGCTTGTCAGTATAGTAATTTCCACAAACAAAACCACAAGATTACAGGAAACAAAGATGATCTTTCTTCACACTGAAATTTTTTTACCATTTGCTCCTCTTTCTCTATGTGAGAACTTTTCTTCTTTTGTTGTGGTAGCCCAATGTCTTCAAGAGCCTTGGTGAAGCTAAAATTGTCAGAAGAACATTGCCTTCTGATAATTATGTGACAATAGTTCAGATGTTTGGTTCCTGTATTTCTCTAGAGCTGTTGGGTGGATGCCCTCTGGTTCTGTGTTGTTACCACAAGTTCTCTGAAAGGTTTCCTGGGTCTGATACATGGTTGAAATAGATGGTGCAACTAACTACTCCTTGACCTCTTCACGAACTGACCCTTTTTTTTTTTACATGCTATTTTGTAACAGTTTCCTCATTTAGACACGACTGAGTTTTGAAGGTTTCCGGCTTGTTTTGATAGCGTGTCTGACCTTGTTCAAACATGCTTGTTTTCTTTTGACCTTTTAACTGTTTTATAAACAATGTTACAAGTTTGCTTGCTGAAAGTGGGGCGTTGTATTTTGCATCAGGAACAGGAATGCTGCCAAACGCTCAGCCAAAGCCTTTACAACCATGTTTTGCATAACTGAGTTGGAACAAAAGCTTTTTATATACAAATACATTTTTATCTACATGATATTCAGCATCTTGCAGCTCCTGTTGTCTTTCATGATTTTCTTCCATTCCTTGATTTGCTTCTCTGCTCTCCTTCAAATTCCAGTCTCCCTGTTTTGTTCCTTTTTATTCTTTTTTTTTTGTTCTTTCCCCCCAAAAAAAGAAAAATAATGCTTTTGCACCCTCAACCTTCCTTTACAAACTATCTCCTATTAACAATGGCTTCCATCTCAGATCAGCAGCAAGGAAGGCTTACCCCCTCAGAATTTCTGGATCTCCCCTTGATTGACAGCATATACTCCTCAGACAACTGTGAACTTTAGTCAAACCATAAAACTGTCAAAATACCTGAAAATTTTAAGTTGCCCTATTTACTTGAAGTTGTCAAACCTAAATACCAAACATAAATACCATGAGTGACAAAATATTATTTCACATATTCTTTCTTACTGAGAGATGCAGAGATTTACCTAAAATACTGTGGTGGTCTTGGCTGGGATAGTTATTTTTTCTTCATAGTAGAAGATATGGGACTGTGTTACAGAGTTGTGCTTTAAAATGGGGCTGATAATGCAGAGATGTTTTTGTTACTGCTGAGCAGTACTTACACAGGATGATGTTTTGCTCTGCTTGTGTGCACGGCTTTTGCTTTACCCATTAAACTGTCTTTATCTCAACCTACGAGTTTTCTCACTTTTACTCCTCTGATTCTCTCCCCCATCCCACCCAAGAGGAGTAAGCAGATGTGCAGAACTTGGTTGCTGGCTGGGGTTAAACCACAGCAGTACAAAACACAAAATGCATTGTGCTATTGTTAGGACGTTGCCTGGTAGATGTGTGTTCTTGCTTCTTAAATCACCTCCCATTTATGTGGTGATAGTGAGCTGGGTTTTTTTAGTGTCACCAGTGTCTTAAGCAGTTTAGATCCTTGGCTAGAGATAAGGCAAAAGCTAGTTGCCCAAATTTTTGTATTCTAGAACTGTTGCTCTTCAGAAAAGGTTGCTTTCTCCTAGATTGTATGGATTCCTGTAAACTTCCATATGTCTGACTTACTTGAGCCTTACCGTCTTATTACCATGGGGACAGTTGGGTCCAGGAATCCTTTGTTTAAGAGTGCCAAAGACTTAAAGCCTGTGCTAAATAATGGAGATTTTGATCTCCTTCAGATGAGAGCCCTCCAGCATGGTGACATAAGCCTAAGTATGGATTATGTAATAGATCCTGCTATTTAGAGCAGCTTTAGCCCTGCAGGGTCAAGGCATTTTTTAAGATGAGTGGGCTGAACTGAATTACCTTTTAGAATCAATGGGTTTTGAAGATTGTCTTATGACCGATTGATCTCATGATCTCTGTAGATGCTACTCTAATTACGAGTAAAAGATTATATGTTTTCCTGTGCAGTTTCTTGATAAGGAAAAAGCAAAATCATGCCTTTGTTTGGGAATTTTTGTTCTGTGGCTCATAGAATGAAAATGTTGCTAAAATAAGAAGTACACAAGCTGCCAATAAGCAGTAATTTTTTTTTGTCATAACCAGGCTTATAAGAGAATTTTGTTAAATAGGCAAAGTGAATTCACTCTGTTCAACTGTTTTCTATCTTAAGTTTAATAATAGGACTTTTGGCCTCCTATAGAATTCAGACCTAATTTGAAAATAAATGCTGTATTATTTCCTTGGTTGACAGCCTTTTGGATAAGCAAAGATACAATTTCTGCAATGGCTATTTTCAGAATTCAGGTTCTTTGCTATTAATATTCTCTGGCAGCATTTAACTATAAACATCTCCTCATTTTGGTTCTTTAAATTAAACCATATTGAAAACCTCTCTGTTTTGTTCATATCATCATATTAATTTCAGCTCAACACATTCAGTTTTTAGTTAAATAGTTATGGAAAGTATTTTAGATAAATAAATAATGAAAAGATATGGGATGATGATATTGCTTTGCTTCCCACTGTACTTTTCCTCTTTTCAGAATTAAAAAAATCCACATAACTTCAAGATGACTGCTGTGCCATTTATTTTGTTGCTATTAAGCCAGTGAAAGATGCTGCAAGAAAATAGAATCTAGGTGCTAAAGGGAATTTGAAGATAATGTGGTACATTCCCTGAATCTCTTAGAGTCCTAAAAGGCACCTCTATCTTTGCTAGAGTAAAGATTTTGAATGTCCAGGTCACCTTGCCCCATTTATAGCCTTCTTTGTACTCAAATCACATAATTCTTGAACTCTTCTTTTGAATCTTCCATTGCATTTTTTGCCTTATAATTCAAATACTGCCTGAGCTCATCCCTGCTTAAAAGAGAGAACCACGACTTAAGAATTCATTTTGGTGTTCAGCAGTGGAAGCTCAGAACAATATTTCAAATATTCATTAAATTATGGGGAGCGATAATTACCAAACACAGCTTGCTGGTGACAAAGAACTGCTGAACTTAAATCAAATGTAGATATTACTGGAGGACTTTTGAGCAGCCTGATGTGCTGGAAGGTATTCTTGCACATGGCAGAGGGTTTGGATCTAGATGATCTTTAAGGTCCCCTTGAACCCCAAGTCATCCTATGATTCTATAATCTTGGGAAATATAAAATCAGTAAGGGTAAATTTATGAGTGTAGGGGAAAAGATAGCCTTGACAATACCTTCAAGGAACGGTCTCTGAGCTTTCTGTTTTGATTCAGAAAAATGAAGTTATTGTGTAGAGTTCTAGAAGTGTCAGTTTAGTGTTAATGTGATACATAAATGTGTATTTTAGCACTGTTTGCTCAAACTAAGAATGAATCTGAATTTTAAGAATTCAGATTCATAAAAAACGCACATATTTCTTTCCATATGGTTTTATAGGCATAACCCTCCCTAGGCATCTGTGCAGCCAGAATTCTTGTTCAGATTCTTATTTTCTGGGATCTCAGCTACACTATCCTTTCTCTGCATTTGACCATCATAATTTTGCCTTATGCACGTCATTTTCCTGGCTGTCATTTTGATGATGTCTGTCCCTGGATGGATTTTTATACTTTCTTCCTCATTGTGCGTCAGGACTGAGCTGCTTTCACTTTTCTTGTGTTTGCTCATTTGGTGGCAAGAGTTTCCAGTGCCTGCTGGATTTTCAGCCCTCGTCATGCTTTCTATCATGTTGTCCCACAGGCTCTCTGTAAACATCCATCAGGCTACTTCCTTTGAATTTGTTTTTAAAATTATCCCACAAATATAGCTGGATTGACACATGTCCTCCTACCACCTTAACCAAAATAAGTTTTCATTGCTTCCTTGTACTCCCCACTCTTCCTTTATCCATCTGTTCTCTTTCTTCCTCATACTTTGATTCTGAGTTGTTGGAGCAGAGTCTGCCTTATTTATCCCATCTCTACAGTGACTGAATTTATTTAATAATGCAAGTAATGAATGACATAAAAAGAGTATATTTTCTAACATGTACTTCAAAGCAGTCCTTCAGCAGTGTCTGAAACAGGATATGGTTTCAAGAAAGGAAATATTCAGCCATTCTGGATGCCATTAAAGATAAAAACAGTACACAGTATCTGTTGGACAAAGGTTAATCTGAGCTGAATGCAAAAAAACCCTAGCATGATGGCCATACAAACGCTTCAAATACTTCTAGTAGTTGAAAATTCAAGGAATAAAATCAGTTTTATTCAAATAGTTGTAACTCTTACTTCCTCACTGTTACTACCTAAGCTTTCCAGCAAAAACACTTCTCAACACTTCTACTGAGCTTTGTTTTTTTACTAACCGTTCAGGTTATTTGTATTCTAGGTTGGTTTTTGATTTGAAAACATGTAAGAAAGGTAATATTCTGACAGATTAGATAACCCACTAACAGAGCAAAAGAAATTTATATACTTAACTATTGAGGAGCACTTTTGACTCGCTATATAGGTAGGCAGTTGAGTTTTTATTTAAACTGTGAAAGGCAGTGACTAGGTTCCCAATATTTCTGCAGTTGTCCCTGACTTGAAAGGAAATTTATGGTTTTTATACTTGAGTACTGTGGAGTTCAGCAGAATTTGTTAATCCATGTCTTCTGAAATACTGCCTTTCATCAGCAGGTCTTGACTCTTGATTAGAAGCCATTGCATTTAAACTACTGTTCTGTAAATAGGGAGTGAAGGAATGCTGCTCCATCTGTTATCATTGGACTTTGCACCTGAGAATATTTAATTTTTTTGACTGCTATCAGTAGGACATGCTGGTCTTCAAGTTACATCTTAGAATTGGATCCATTACTATATTTTTCATGAGGTTCACTGTCAAAAGAAGGCAATCTATAATATTTGTTACCATCACATAAACTCCAACATCACCTGCTATGGCTAAAACAGTATTTGGAGACCCTTCTCAGCCAGTCTGCATGCTTTTGAAATACTTGCTCTTCCCTATGTTCCCATTTTTTAAATAAGACAGTTATCAAAATGTTTTAACTCCTTTCTCCACACTTCTCACAACATAATTTTCAATGTTTATTAGCACAATAGACTTTTGTTGATAGTTAAGGAAAAAAAGGGTGTGTTCAAGTTATTCCCTTTGTTTATGTTTCTAAACTTTCTGTATTCTGTCCATCACTTTAATCTGTTTTTTTTTTCTTGTTTACTCTTTTCCCTGTCTACTCCTTTTTTTCTATATTTTTTCTTCCTATTTGTCCTTCCTCTTCAAATAACTCCACTAAGCCTCTCCAAGTACAGATCCACAGCAGCTCAGATTATACTGTCATTGCATGTACTCCCTGGCTCTGTAAACCTGCTCCTCTCCTAGGCCTTGAATATTCTTGAAACCACATTCTACTGCGGAGGAGGGGAAGTGAAGAATTGCACTTAGATCAACTGAAGTAGTATTAGTGAATAGGTGATGAGTCATTTTTCTTCCTGCTCAAACCTTTTTCACCATAGTTTTTCACACCAGTCATACACCACATTTTTCCTGTATTGCTTCTCATATGTAGCTCCCTGTAATATCTTTGATGGTATTGGGGTTTTTTTGGGAATCTACTATATTTTGCAAATGGGTAGATGGATTCCTGGGAGACATCTCACATACTTCTTAATGATCTCACTCACAGGTACTAGGGCAAATACTTGACCAGAAGAGACTTTTGCATTACTCTCTTGAGTTTGCCCTTTCACATGAAGCCTTTTTCCCCTTCCTGTAATGTAATGTAATAGAAAAAGAAAGGAATTAGATTTCTGTGGAAGCATAAGAGATTCATTACTATTGCCAGTGAAACAATGTGGGCTCAGCCAGATCTGAACGCTGGGAAAAATTACAATGTGCCATAAATCAATATCTTTATTAAGTCTCCATTCTAACATTCAGCAAAATCAGAAACTTTTCAATAAAATCTTGTTGGTCTCTCTTGAGTATCAATACTGACAAACAAAAGATGGAAACAGCTGTCTGTGGAGAAAAATCCTCTCATTTGTACCTCTCTTGTGTTTATGCCCTTTACTGACAGCCCTAATTCATTCTCATACATGTAGTGGCTGAACTTGAACCCCTTTCAGAAGTATAGTCTGGCTTCACAGAGGAGTGTCTTTGTGGAATAAAGTTTTCTGTACATTGGTGGTGGAATACCATGAGTCAGTTTTCCAGAACAACTCTTTTAGTATGTGAAGGTCTGGTTCTCTGTGAATTTCACAGAAATGTTGTTTTGGAGGAACAGAAAAAGTGTTGGTGTGGGTTTTATGAGTTTTGTCAGTTGATACTCCTTTTGTTGACTTTGGTATCTGGAAGGGTAATTTTACATAGGATTGTGTTTGGAAGGGTGGAGCTGGTTACTTAACCCTTGGAAGCAATTCAGTTGTAGCATAGGAGTTACACGTCACTTTTCAGCTTTCATACCATCCTAAGCTTGATACTGCAGCTACTTTGAATTTCTTCTGATGGTGTTTCTTAAAGAATCTAGTGAGGATCTGAAGTCCTCAGTGGCTCCCCAGCATTGAAGGAAGTCTCTTATACAGAAAACTGAATTACTGTGATTGCATATGAGATTGCGTGAGTCTGGATTGGAAGACTAAATACTAATTTAAACGAAAGGATGCAGGAATGATGGCACTCAGCAGGATGTGATGCCGTTGTTGTTTGGGATGTTGGAATAAGAAGGTTCTCTTACGTATACGATTTGTCTTTACAAATTTTTAAGAATAATAGCGCACCGGGCACCAAAATGGTTTTTAACCACCTAAGTAGAGGCAGACCATACGTGTCTGCCTGTGTCTGGGTAACATTTCCACTTACTACAGAGATAGTACACAGTGCCAAAGAAGCTGAAGTAATTAAAAAATACTGAACAACTAATTAAGGTACTGTATTCTTTTGTCAAATAACTACCTGAATATACTGAATGCAAAAAATTCATGCCTTGAGCATCTTAAATCTTCAACAAAATGTTCTTTGAATCTTCCGAGAAATTCTGATTCTCTAGTTATGGTATAACATTTTTTCCATGACTTCAGTGGCAACTAAGTATTTGGAAGTACTTCAGTATCTAATCTTTGTTCCTGCTAAGACTCCATTTTTGTAGTTAGCAATGATTTTTAGAAAATACAGAGGTATGCTAACCATCAGTTTATTAAGGTTTATTCTAAGTCTTTGTCTGAAGTGTGTTTTGTAAACAAAATATATGAGAATTCACAAGTTTAGTGACTTTTACTGCTTCTCTAACATGATGGATTTGATTTATTGTTGATATGGTCTGGTAACCAGACTCTCCCCAATCTCTTTTTCTGATAAAATTAATTTTAAGAGAAAATTATGTGTGAGTCTGAAATAGCTGACTGTTTAAGGAATATAATCTAAAATAAAAATATTAAGAAACATATTTAATGCTGTAAGAAATTAAAGCTGTAGCTTTCAAAGATGTGGCCAAGAGTAGCAGCTGTATAGGCAAATTAAATATTTATATGTGGAAATGAACACTTATAGCTTAAATCCTTTCCTAGAAGCCTTTCATGTCCTTTATTACCATTTAACCTACACAGTGGAGGAAGAAACATTTGAATATATCAACTGCTTTCATGGATTTTTTTTTCTTGTAAAGAAAAAATTTGTGTATGCAAATTATTTGTAAGTGTTTGAGTTGAGTCTACACAGTAGTAGACCTGTGAGGTATGGTAATCTAATCAAATGCTGTGAGGTATTTTTCTTAGATATAAAATTTTTTAATGTTTGTTTAGTTTTATTTTGTATTTATAACTCTTTTGAAAAGTATTTAATTTGCTTTTAAATGAAAGAGCTCTACCAGAAATTAAATAAACTATATTTGGCTTGACTGAATTTAGGTACTTCACACCTGGTGTATTACCAGTCTGTATTTCATATAGACATAGTAGAATTTTGTTTGTTACTCACTTCACATTAGTTAGGCCTGCTCAGTATATGCATTTATTGCCAGAGTTTCATCACTGTGCTATTTCACTGATAAAGCTCTTTGTTAAGAGAAAAAACATAGCAGGAGGAGGCCACCTGCTGTGTAGTCATGTCTCAGCTAGGTTGTAAATCATCTCTTGGCAAGAAAGCTTTCATCAAAGAAAACAAATGAGCAAGTCAAGGAGAGACTTGGCTTTTGAAATGTAGCTAAGCAAGTGTTGTGCTGGCTGTTTTGCTAAAGATTCCTTGAAAATTAGTGTCTTGGTTCTCAGTTACAGAAAAAGTGTGATTTTTTTTTGCTATAAACTGAGATTGTATGCCAGGGCTTTGTGATCAGAACACTTACAAAAGCACGTTTAGAGTTCCAAGTGTTCCTGAACTTGTACTGTACAGGTGTGTACTCCAGTTTTCCATGTTTCTGTTTCTTTTCACATCTTGATTTTAATATATGTGTAATTATCATCAGAGAGTTCAAAGATACATATATTGTATGTAAAACCATAATTACATGCAGTTCAGAGATCTAAGGTCACTTTCCTTTTTAATATATGCTTCTTAACTAGTTTAAAAATAGCCGACTCACTTATGCTACTTTATATATCACATTTGAATTAATATCTTAAGTATGGTACTTTGGAATTTTAGTGAGAGCCCAGCAGTGGGAGGAATTGCTAACCAATTTCCAACAGGTGTTATTTCTAGTTAGTAATTAAGGATAATAAATTTCATATGAAGTAGCTTAATTTTAAAGAAAGGGAGAAAATATTTTTTCAAGCTAAATACAGTTAAAGATGAGTGTCTTTTAATAGTATCAAAAATGTTGCTTTTGAGATAAATCACCAAATAATATTTTTTGATGAAGATACAATATTGGGACTATAACAATATGCAGGGCATCTTTGTTCTAGCATTTCAAGCATCAGTAGAACAATAACACATATTTTAAGCTCATATGAATGTTCTAAGTTCTGAATGGTTTTGTATCTACTGAATATTTTTGTGAAAAATTAAACACTAAGAATCCAGGACATAAAACAAATGAAGTTCCAGTCTGGAAGCTATTCTGACTGGGGATGACTCAAAATTTTCATCCTGTCAAGACATTTATATTGTCTTGTATGATTTATTTAGGAAAACTTCTTCTGTTATCGAACTGTGTTATAGCAATCAGACACCTTGCTCTCTATACTGTCGTTTAGTAGTTGTTGAGTTTATAGATATAAATGTTCCATCAGAATATGTTAAGCATAAATTAATACAGGTTTGACACGCTGTGCATGTAATACTGTAGGTCATCCTGAAGGTGGTTCAGGAAACACAGAACTGGAGAGTCCTTAAGGCTGCTTCCCAGTACAGCTCTTGAAAATTGATTATGTCAAGTTGTATTTTAAAATAAATACGTGTTTCTGATCTGAGTAATTTTCTCATTTTAAAGCTGACCACAGAACCACATCTATAATGGTAATAAATTTTACCTAAGTCCTGATTTTGCTGGTGGACATCCATCCTAATAGTGTCCTTTAGCTGCAATGATCCTTTGAGGTCTGAGGTCTTACCTGACTGGTCTGGAGTACCTAGAGAGCAATTGCCCCTCTTTTAGTTTTCTTTTTGCAAGGCTAACCAAGCAAATTTTTGTTAGTCTCTTCAATGATACGTGGTTTCTACTGCATTAAGTAGCCTTATAGTACTTCTCTTTTCCTTGTGCTGTTTGAAGTTATTGAAAATGGTAGAAGAGAATTGTGCATAAGATTTCAGAGTAGCATCTTGAATGGTAAGGTATTCCTGGGAGAATGAAGAAGTGTTAAAGCCATCTAATGCATTCCAGGGCTGTGGGAAAGGGTCTGAGAGAGAGGGAAAAGCTGAGACAATAGTGAAATTTAATCTAACCAGCATTCACTGGAGAACCAGAAAGAGATTCAGCACTGATGGGGAAAATATTATTTGGAAATACTGAAGCTTTGCTTATAAGAATACTTTGGAATAAACAAGTGTACCACAGAAGAGAAGAATATGCTGTGAAACCCCTGGTTTCACAGGAAAATTTGTTGGCAGTATTTTGTTCACTGTACAAACCTGCTGTTGAATCATGCCATTGCTGTTTTGTTACATATATTACAGTGTATTTACATGACTTGCTATAGTTGGGGTGAATGTTTCACTGGAAAAAGCTGGTCTTTTTTAATGTGGAAGACTTGTACCAGTTTTGGTTTTGCAAATGGTTAGGGAATTGTATGGCTTCTGTCAGCTCACCCTTACTTATACAGCAATGTCCAGACTTCCTAGTGCAGGTTATGCAAACTAAGTGCCCTTAGTACCCCCAAGCAGAAACTCAGAAGGGAACCCAATAATGATGTTTGAAACCTCATCACGCTGTCATAAGCAGTAGTTACAACAGTCAAACAAGTTAAAGAAAGCTAGAAAGTAGGACTAAACTGGTCAGCTTCACTTCAGTCCCACAAAAGGTGGATGTCCACCCTCGGTGATATTGAACAGCCGCCTCAACACAGTCCTGGGCCACCTGTTCTCTCCGATCCTGGTTTTGAGCAATGGGGTTGGTCCAGAGCTGCCTTCCAACCTCAGTGATTCTATGCAAATAAGAATTTTAGTAAAGAGTCTCCAGTCAAAACAGCTTTTTAGATCTGAGCTTTCTGGCTCAAGGCAACAGTCAATAGTAATTTCATTGTAGATAAATACATTTGTGCAGTGGGCAAAAATTAAAACAGAGAAAATACCATCCAAACAGAAGAGGACACATCCTATATATTCTTCATGGTCACTCAGAAAGTTGGGAATTATATTTTTCTTAACATCTACCTCAATAAATGGAAAATATGACTAACTTGTGCTTTCTTTGAGGTGGTGTATGCAAAAATATAGTAATATATCAGGTTAATAGTACGCCTGTTATCATTCAAGAGCTCTCAGGCAGTTCAAAATTACTAATTGACTAATAAATCTAGAAGTAATTAAGCCTCATAGAAGTGACTTGTTTATCTTAATGAGAGCAAGAGCTGAATTTTTACTTGCAAGGAGACAGAAAATTGTGTATGTAAAAAGGTTATTTAACATTGAGTTTTCTTTGTAAGCATATCCTAAAGGCACATTTGCATAGGTTTATATGGACATGTAATTTCTTTTATTAATTTAACTGTAAATGAGAATATCTTTCCTCTTTTTTCCTTTTTCTGTTATCTTGTAATAAGTTTAATTTTGGAATTTAACACTTGTGTTATTCCTTTGTCATAGTTAATGCATGAAATAATTCCAAGGCAAAGTGCAAGAAAACCAAGTGGGAAAGTGCAAGAAAACCAAGAGAGATATGGTCAACAGTTAAATGCTGTGTTGCATTCATGCTCTAAAATTTAATTGTCCATATATTGTGTAGCAAATGCGATTCATTCCTTTCAGCAGATGGAAACACTGAAACAAAGAGATGAAATAATTCATTTCAGTTAATCAGGCAAGAGCTAGTAATGGAAGTGGAAATAAAAGTCAAGTCTACTTGTCCCTGCTTGTATGTTTAGGCTCGGAGTAGGATAGGTTTAGTGTAGATGGTGATGAGAAGTTGGCCAGTCTGTGAGAGGTGTTGAGGATAGGGGGTGATCAGCGCTGTTTAAGCAGGAGGCACCTGCTAGTTGAGGGTTTATATGTGTGTGCCCTGGTAGGATGATCTGACTGTTTCATTTTCTGAATAAGGGTGATGAGATGTTCCTGCCAACTTCCAAGTGTACTTAGCTGGGGTGGAATGGCTTTGGCAGGACAGAAGGGTATCATAGCAAGAGTGTCAACTGGGAAGAGCATCACCACAGAAGGTTGTCAATGAACACAAAGGGGCTTTTCTGGCTCGCAAAATACATGGTCACCATTGTGTCCATGTCTCTGATATCAGGAACTTTGTATACATCAAAATAATCTGAAATCTACAGAGCACCAATTCCACATTTAACATGCAGGCACTCAGCATTATTCCTAATATCTGTCTGAGTGGCTTTAGTTCAAGGTATTATCGATTGTGGGTGTCCACTGACTTAGAAAGCAGTAATTGTTAAGATGGAAATGAGGTATAGAACTTCAAAAGTTTACCAGTATGTCTCAGAATTCATTGTACAGATCAGGAAATTTGTACTGTTGTGATGGTTCTAGAAGTGAAATATTGTAAATATGGATCTGTGTATAATCTTTTCATAATCACATTGTGAGTTTATTATTTTTGGTTGATAGGAATGGGAAATGGATACTTACAACAATGATGGGTTAATGAACTTAATTTTTCTCACTTGTTTAGAAATCTGTTTTGGGGAATATAACATGAACATTATATTTGAGACTGCAGAGGCAGAGCTATAGTGAAGTGATTGAAATAAAAATGATACAGTATGTTAATTCAGGGAAAATATTTGACATTTATTTTTATTGTAGCAAAATTTAAAATAGTAAGGCAAGGTAGAAAGAACAATTTTGCCTTTCAAATGCATCTATGAATGCTTTTTAACATGTGTGTGTGTGTATGTGGGAGTAAGGTAAGGGCGTGTACAATGAAAACATTCAGTCATCTCTCTTTCTTTTAATGAGACATGAGTGTGGGATAGAGAGATTATGAAGAAGAAATAATGTCCTTAAAAGTCAGTCTTCCCTTAGATTGACAGCCAACTCAAGTTTATATGCTTATTCATGGTAATTAAGTACGTGTAAATTTTGAAGCACATACGCTCACTGGGCAAATAGGAGATTGCAACCAACATAGTTAAAATTGTAATTTGTGTTTTAACTGTTACATCCATAGGTGTATGTCTCAACAACTTGCCAACTTTTGACCTCAAAACGCCCTGGACATTATTAGAGATGGAGATCCTGAGAGCACAACTGAACTATGACTTTCACAGGACAGTAGCTGTACTCCATGTTAGGTTACTTTGTGTACCCATGGAAAGATATTTGACTTCTCCTGTGTGAAGGAAACTGATTAAAGTTTGTTTTTATATGGCTTGTAACGGGAGTGTGGGCAAATTATGTTTCTGCTGTCTGTGCAGCATAAAAACAAACTTTAGTTGGTCTGCTCAGTGCTTAGATCAAGCTAATCTGAATTTTACCAAAAATTTTTGATTTTGGAGTTTAACAGATACAGGTTTTGTGGACACAGAAGTTTACATGGTGTGGTAAAACATCCTTGGCATTCTTTGTCAAGTGCACTTGGAATTCCTCCTTCACAGTTATTCCTTTATTCTCAGGGACAAGGTAAAGTGTTTATTTTCTGGGCAGACTGCACCATATAAGCTTTAAGATGGACAACTGTGATGTAAATGCATAAAAGAGCAAGGCACAAAATAAATTTATTGGGCTAGAGTAGTTAATGAAATTACTGTTTCCATCCTCTAGCAACTACAAAAAAGGTTTTTACATGAGGTACAACAAATTCAGTTGTGCTTAGAGATTATATTTCTATAGGAAATAGTCTCTGGGCTCCATCTTTCTATAGCAATGACTTAACAGGTGCTTCGGTGGGTTTTGGCTTAGAGAGATTTGTATATATTGGCATGTTGTATAACATTGCATCTTACTACATCAGATAGATTTGTGCTTGAAGAATAAAATTTTTGAAGAATTTTCGCTTTTTTTTGCTATATTAGATTCAAGTTGCTATCTCCGTAATGACAAAAATGCACTAAAATAGATACTATATTTGTCCCTTTTTTATTCTCCACAGCAATGGAGTTTCATGAAAACCTGCACAATATAGGAGCAAGAGAAGGCCTAAAAGAAAGAAAACTCCAAAAATCAGTAGAAAGTTTTACATGGAACATTACAATTTTAAAGGTAATGTGTCTTCCTTTGGTCAGTTACTGTATTTTTCTGTTCAAAACTGTCATTCTAATATTGTTACTGGTCATTACTCTGTGTCACAGTTCAACTGGATTTATTCACTTCTATAATCATAGTCAGCTTGTTTTATATAACCTGAAACACAGCAGAGTCTCAGTGTGACTTGTTATTCTCGTGTAGTGTTATGGAAGTTTATTTCATTTAGTTTGTCTGACATTTTCTTCTTGCAATCTTTTAACATTGGCAGGATCCTTGGTAATCTTTAATACCTGGCTGAAACAATGAGTCTCAACTTCTGCAAAGTGGCTCAGGCTGGAAAGAAGCTATGCCATTGTTTAAACCTGGTTTTGTGATTTGAAAGGGAATAAGTGTTAAGGTTAATGCAGTTACTGAAAAACAAAAGGGAAGATGTTACTGCTGCAGTCAGTGGTGAATGGTGATTAATGGTAGAAGCAAATTATGTTCATAATCCAGGCTGGAATAAATTGAGTGCAAGAGCTGGAGACTCTCTTTATATTTTGTCAAGCACATTTGCTTACATTTTGATGAAAGAGTAAATGTTGAAGTATAAGAAAAGCTTTCAGCCCTCAGGAAACTAGAATGTGGAACAGTTCAGGTTTCCTATTGGTGGTCTTTCATCTCAGCAGAGTATATCAAAATCTGTAGAGATAGCAAAACTGCCTCCATTAATTTATTCCCTCGACACTATTCTTCTACATCAAATTATTCAAGTTTTGTGTTTACATCCACTAATGAGTTCTTCTCTCCCACTCAATCAAATACTTCTTCACTACATTAAACTAAAAAGTCTGTTTTAATTATAAAGAAAATCATGTTCTCCCACCTAGTCTTTATTTTTAGTTCTTCTTGAAAATACAGTCCCATACTGCCTCTTCTTAGAGTGAACTATGACAGAAGAGCAGTAATGCATATGTATGTCTCCAGCTTTCCATGTTGGTTTGAACTGTTAAGCTTTTCATGATGTCGCTTGGTGCTCCAATCCCTCTTGTGTTATACTGCACAAATCCATTGCTGAGGAGAATCAAAAAGTGGTGAAATTTGCTACAGCATGTACAGTTAATACATTCTAAAAATAAGCATGTAGGTAAAGGACCAGAACATCACACTTCCTGTATCAGAACAGTTTCCTGAAGACAGTGTATGGGATGTGTCATGTATCAGTCCTGTGCTTCCGAGAGGATAGAGAAGAGTCAGTTCAGTGGCCTTGGGCAAATGTCAAAGAAATAAATTCTTATCCCTTCTTTTCTGTCAGAGGTGTCAGATACCAGCTTGGGCAGGCAAATCTATTTTAATGCTGCCTGAAACAGCAGTACCTTTGCTTCATCTCTGCTTTACATTCTGAACATAAGGGTTGGTGGGGGGAGGTTTGCAGTTGGTGAGTGACGGAAATCTGAAGTCGTGATTTCTGTGTTAGCCAGGAACTGGAGAAGCCACATGGTAGATCTGGCTCTGAGGAGCACTGGGGGCTTGTGTACATGTCCTTAGGATTAACATAATAATGAAGTTAGAAGGCCTTCCTTTTGAAGAGATTATTGAGAAAATCTCTTCAACATTGACTTTGTGGTATTTTTCTACTCGGGGATTAAGATCCTTTCTTTAGGAAGGTACAATTTGTCCCATAATTAATGTTTTAGTTGAAAAAAATCGGTGAGATTTTAATCAGCCTGTTGTTGAAACTTTAACAGGAGGCATTACAGAAAGTTCTGGTATGTTGTTACATCCTTAAAGTTATTTACAGGTACTGCAGTTCAGATAGGCATCTGCTAAGTGCTGTTGCTCACCTTTAGATGTACAGAAAGTTAAAGGCTGAGATACATTTCAAGTGATACACTGAGATTTTTCACTCCAAACTCTTTAACTGCAGGCTATAACCATACTCTCAGGTCATACAACTAGGCAGAAGTTAAAAGGTTTCTAAGACACTACTCTTCCTGTCTGGAGAAAAAGATTTGCAACCGTAATTTCAGTGTAACTGTCTTTCCACTGCCATGTTCCCAGTTCTCAAGAAACTATGAGAAAACAGGCACGAAAAGTGAACAGCTGAATTTTTTTTGAGTAGAAATTAAGCAGAAGAGCAACAATCTGAACCACTTTAACAATTTCTTTTATGTGTTGAATTCCCTGCCTTTTTCAAATTAACTTCTTTCTCAAATATTATGAAAATCCATGGGGAAATACACAATAAATATGTGGACTCTTGGCTATGAGATAGGAATTATTGTGTGGCTCTGAACAGCCTTGCTGAAAAATCCTACATGAGTGCCATCCTCAGCTCCTGCACAGAGGACTCATGAAATGCTCACATGGTGTGGCTAATGTATTTTCCAAACTGATCAAGCTGCATTTTACCCTCGAGATACATATTGATTGTTCTCTTTCAACTGGGACATTTTGACTGCAGTTGATGCAATGGAAAGTTTGATAAAATAACGAAATTGACCGCTTAATTTTAGGGAGACTTTGCTTAGAACATCTGACACAGTTAAGTATCTCTACGTGTTTTGCATGCACATGCATTACAGTTACTGTTTAAAGGATTTAATTTTTCTTAATTTGAAGCCATGTGGCCAAATTTATTATTAGTATAGTGTGTTTGAATTCAGCTGAAATACTTCCATCCAATATGTGTATGTGTATATGCACACATGCCCATTCTTATTCATCCCATATATGTACACAGAGATATTTAGCTTCACAACATCATTTAGAGTATACTTGGTCTGTTGCCTGATTTAGAGATTGTAAACTGCTAAAATATTCATCTCGTTCAAATAGTTATTTGCTAGTAATTTATTTATTGTTACTACTACAGGCAGATAGAATTCATATTTTCTAAACATAGATAATCATGTTTTCTGCCAAAAGTACTCTGTTGAAGAAGGAAAATCACTCTTAAGTGCTGTTGCAGCAGACTCCTACAACCTATTGTAAACATTTATGAACTTGTCTGGCATAGAAAGACGTTGAGAAAATCCCTTTATAAGGCTCAGAATTTGAGATGCCCATAGGAAGAACATAGCAGCATCCATAAATCAGTCTTGGCAATGAAGAGCTGTTCTAAACACAAAAGGAGAAGTCAATGGAAGTATTTGGAATGAAGGGGGGACTCCTAACTTCAGCATTTGTTAGATGTTTCTTGCTGGCTATGAGCTTTTAGACATGTCACATTATATGATGTGAATTACTTTCTCTTGCAAGGCATGCAGTCCATGGCATCTGTTATCTCTGTAATAGCATTGGTTCTGCACCTACAGTATTTTTAAAAATGTATTTATAAATTGAACAGTCAAGGCACTTACAGGACTACAGTTTCTTACTTTTTTTGAAATAATCTGGACTTTTTCAGCCAAATCTCCAAGTGAATTCCAGCAGCCCTGGAGCACTCATAAAGCCTGTAATAGTTGCTGCCTGGTCCTGTAGGTCCTCAGAAGACATCCCAGTTCAGTTTAAACATCTGAAGCTACTAGTCTTTTTATATTGCTGGACTGATGGGATTTTGGCTCCCTAATTAACCCCTTATTTAGAAGTTAGGAAGTTAAGGCCTTTATGTCCTAATTCCAAAACTGCATTCAGAGCACATCAGCTGTGCATGGAACATTGTAGCGTGTCACAGAATAATAGAATGGCTGGGGTTGGAAAGAACCTTAAAGATCATTAGCTTCAACCCCTCTGCCATTGGCAGGGACACCTGCCACTCGACCAGGTTCCTCAAAGCAATGTTCCATTGTACTCTGAGCAGCACTTTGTGAAAGGGATAGTGGCTTCTAACATTTCCTGATAGGAGCTTCAGGTTCCAGATCCTGAGCTAAAGACCAGTCATTAATGATACAGGTTTTTTTTGATTTTTGCAGGGAAAAGGTCCTCATGCAGTTATTTCAAATATCATCTGTACAGTTTTACTTTCAGGTTCACACACCTAGTGAAGAACCAGTTAATCAAAAATCATGAGTGAATACATAACAGTTATGAAGGTAGCTGTGCTGAGACATTCTAGTTGGTTCTATATCCAACTTACTCTGAAATGATACCACATTTTGGATGTACAAGAACTGATAGGAATCATTTTGGGTTTGTTTTCAGTTACTGTTAAGGAGCTCTGATATAAAAGCACTGCTTCTTAGCCAAAAGTTTCAAAACAAACAATGTTTTTAATAATGATTTAAGAAAAAATAAACCAGACTAGATGACACGGGCATATTGGTCCAGGGAAGTTTAAAGGGTACTGAATTGGGCATCCAAATTAATTTATATTCTTTATTGCTGCTGTTTACTAAAAGCTTTTGAATGAATATCAGTTTTATTCTTTGATCTTCTTAAAGATCTTTTTTCACGTCTGCCTAGAAAACAACTTTTTCTGAAACCTGTGTAAACATGAAATATTCAAGTTACATAGAGCTCAGTTCTGTAAGTGAATTTTAACCATGGTGAAGGAAGGGGAGCCGTGGTTGCCATGTGCTGCTGTGAGGAGAGTGCTCCCCCAGTGCTCTGCAAGGCCTAGATCCATCCTGCTCCCAGTCGGGAATTACCACAAGCTGCCTGTTAACCACACTGCTGGAAGTAAATTCAAGTTTTTTGGGGTGCTTGCCAGACAACAATAAGGACTAAATTAATTTACATTTTGACAATCTGAGATGAAAGCCTGGTGAAGACAGCCCTTCCACACAGCAAGAAACACACTGGTTTGCTTCTGCAACTGCTTCAGATCCCAGCATTGAGTCCTTTGAGCAAACCAGCTTTGTTTCTTGGAAAGTGTGTTTTTTGGTACTCCCTTAAGATAAATCTACTTGCCTAAAATTCGAGCTCTTTGTAAGTCTCTTGTATTGTCTTTACAATATGCATTTTATCAGAGCAAGTTGTTACAGTCATTTGGGTCTGCTAAGAAGGTGAAAGAACCCTGAGCAGTCCACAGATCTGAGAGATTTCCATGTTCCAGCTTGCAGTCAACTGACTTTGGTATTAAGTCAACAGCACCTTCTGTGAAAATTGGGATGCATAAAATACAAAGAATTGAAAGTGAATCTTGAGAGCCCTTGGAGAAGAGACATTTGATACCTAACTAGAAAGAAAGTCTTTTAGATTGTTTAATTGAATGTGTGATGGCATTTTTTTCCAGATCTGGATGACTCTTTAAATTTTCTGCCATTGTATTACTTTTCAGTGGTGTTCATTGTGACTACAACTTGAATTTTTGAGGTGCATGCTGTTTCATTTCCCCAGCATATGTCTTCATGATGATATATCAACAGAACTAGGCACTTCACACGAATTGTGCAGAGCTCTCTCATTTGAGCTCATGGCATTTTTGGTAGCAGTGGTTGACTGTTGTTTTATCTTGAGATCAAGACCTGCCAGCAGATAATGACAATACAGTTGGTTTCTCAAAAATTTTTCTGAGTTCAGTGGCATTCAGAAAAAAATTCTGAGCATTGGAGAAGAGAGTAATGAGCACTGATACATTTTTCTATTTCACCTTTGTCTGAACATAATACCTCTTGGTCAACTGTGTTTAGTCTGAACACCTTGTCTGCAATAATCCAGCCCATTATCCTAGATCCTCTTTTGTCTTCGAAGTTCATCTTTCCTGACTGGAATTGTCCAGACACTCACAGTTCCCTGCTGAAAACCAGGCATTCCTGTTAAGCCCCAACTCCTTCTTCCCTGCCTTCCAACATCCACTATTCTTTTCCCACTTGGTACCTAATATTTTCTTCTTCCTCCTTGCCACCTCTAGAGATCCTTCCCAATGATTGTTAATTTTCATTTCCTCATCACCTTACCCAATTCAGTGCATTCAGCAGCCTTCTCCCTGCTCAGTGTTTTTGTTTTTCTTTCTCTCCAGTTTTTATTCTCATTACCAACCTCTCACTCTTTTTGGGTTGTTAGTCCTTCTACTTGTATATAATTTTCAGGCTACTTTCAATGTGGCGAATTTTGTCCATCTGTTTTCTTTCTGTATTCTGATCCCAAATGTTGCCTCAGTCTTTCCCTTTCTCTGCTCACCTGTCAGATCAAAATTTAGTGTTGTTGCACCGTTCGTGTTTCACAATTTCCTCTTGCTGTAAGATCTAGCATCTGCCTAGTGTCATGCAGTCCAGCTTCCCTTTCTGCAGCCCTTGTTTTCTTGCCAGGTCAGTCCCAGAGATTGCTCTTGCAACCTCCTTTTCTCCATCCACCTCTTCTCCAGAGTCTGTGTCAGGCTCTTCCTTCCTCCCCTCTACTCTTCCTTCCTCCCCTCTAGTCTGGCTTTTGGGCTGCCTGCATTGGCAACCCAATGTTTGTGGCTTGGAGAAGCCATCCAGGAAAAGACCCAGCGTTTTTCCTAATGCACATTCATTATTCTGTGGGAATGGAATACACATTGTCTTGCCACATTGCTGGAGCTGTCAAGAGATGAAGGATGATTAAGAGTGGAATCCTGCGTGATTGTACTAACCGCATTCAAAATCTGATTTTTGTTTATGAAAAACTCATAACTTGGATCTACTGCCCTGTAGTCATTTGAATTACAAGTCCCTACCCCTAGTGAGAGTAGGGAAGGAAGTATAGAAGATTGTTAACAAACTTCTGATGGCATTTCCCCATCTTTATTCTCAGAACTGAATGAATCATATGGATGAGGTTAAAGAATAATATTAAACAGAAATAATAATAAAATCTACCAAATCTGCCAGTGGCAGGAATCTTGCACAGAAAGTAACAGCTTAAGTAGGTAAAGCTTGGCAAGCATATAAGTAACTGAAAGCAGGGGTGTTTTTTTAACGGAGAAGTTTTGGGCAACTTTATTAACAGACTGTTTGCTAGCAGCTCTGCCTATAATAAACAACTTGATTAAAATTCCAGAACTATATTCTACTAATCCATGTAAAACAGAACTTGGGCTAGAAACAGATGCACTCCAGATATGACTCATTTAGTGTGCTGGAGTGTTTTAAATTAGCTTTTAGTTGTTTATTAGGTTTGAAAAGAGTATGTGATTTTTTAAAAAAGTAGCCCTGGTTTTCTTTAGAAGAAAATACTACTGAAGCTTGTGCTGTGATTGATGACATTCTGGATTTTTTCTTCTCTGATGATCAAAAAAAAAAAGGCTTTGGTTATTATGGTCTTGGGTAAGGGGAGGGGGCCATTATTTCTTTGAAGAAAGTAATATTTGTTTCCAATTTCTGAAATACATAAGTGTGCTCACTTCATTGGATAGTATTTATGTTTTGAGTTGCTAAAAAAGCATCAGAAGTATCACACCATGAGTGCACACGTTTTTGTCTGACTGCTCTTCTGTCTCTACTACTATATTTTTAAAATCAAGAGGTAAAGATACATTTCAACCTTATTTGGCAGAGGAGAGCCAACATTATCTTTGGAAGAGATACTAGCATGTCTTCAAGAGAAATGTCTGTCAGGATACAGAATTTAGCCAGGATGGACAGACATGACAGGAGAAGGTGCAGTCAGCGTTCATACCTTATCAAACACTGGTACTGGCAGTCTCAAGGAACTACAGTACCTGGACTTTTTGTGTGTGTGTGTATTTCTCTCCTTCAGGTATGAATTTCTCTCCTTCAGGTATTTTCCTGTGAGCTGTGGAGCAGTTCCCCCTCAGGAGCACGGGCACAGCACAATCACTTTGGCCCTTGCAGACTTGCTGCTCTTGTTTTTGAACTTTTCTGTGCCCACCAATAAGACACCATGTGCTACAGCCTTGATCATTTGCTGCAAGTGGGCAGGGTAGGCAGATACCAGCTGCAGGGAAGGCTGTCCACAGTCTACCAGTGAGAGCTGTTGCTGTTAGAGGGCTTTAATCAATACAAAGAGATGAAGGACTGTAGAACAAGAGCCAAATCACTTAAGCCTGGGACAATTTCACTTACAGCTTTGCTTATAACTTAATTGCTATGAAGAGGAAGAGTGATGCGGCTCTTAAGGATGTGGTTTAGTGGTGGACGTAGCAGTGTTAGGTTAATGGTTGGACTTGATGGTCTTAAAGAGCTTTTGCAACCTAAATGATTCTATAATTCTGAAGAGGGATAGCGATAGTGCTCAACTGCAGACTGCCCTGTGAAGTCTTTGTCACCACTGTCCTTTTTACATGTTGCTTGCCAGTCTGTGTTTTCATATTTCATGCATTGACAAGCATTGGTCCTTTACCATCCTCCTACTGAGTGACTCACATCTCTAAGGAAAAAAAACTCCTGGAAACAAAAAAAAAACCAGGAAAGCTTTAAATGGCTCCCTGAGGTATTAAAATCAATCATCACAATTTTCCTTATGCAAAAACATTTATAGTCCTCATGGATGAAAAATACAGCACAGATTACTTCCTTGAGAACTGTTAGGCAGAAATTACCTATACCCCATTGCTGATGCCCCCAATCGGCTTTAGAGAAGGCAAAGAGCTTGATTCTTTCTAACACCAAATAATCCATATTTGAGATTTGTTTTGGTTTTTGAGGAGTTTTTTTGTTTGTTTCGTTAGTTGGTTTGGTTTTGGGTTTTAGTCTTTCTTTTGTTGTTGTTGTTGTTGTTTTTGTTCTGGGTTTTTTTGGTTGTTGTTGTTGTTGTTTTTTACCAGGACAACTATAAACTATACTTTTAAGCTGAAACAAGTAGAAGGGTAAAAAGAGAAGAGAATGCTGTTATCAAATGTGTATTATAACTGCATTTTTTTTTCCTTACAGGGACAAGCTGATCTTCTCAAATATGCTAAAAATGAAGCACTGGAAAATCTGAAGCAAATCCATTATGCCACTCTTTCATGTGGACTTAATAAGCCAGGCACTGAAAATGCAGAAATCTCAAAGCCTCGTCGAAGTCTGGAGGTCATACCTGAAAAAGCAGGTGATGAAAATGGAGAATGAGAGAAGGTTCTTCTCAGAATTTTGGAGTTTATAACTCTGTGACCAATTGTAGCTGCATAAGACATTTGCTTTGCACTTACTGTTGGAAAATATTCGGAATTTTTAAAGCACAACTGGAGAAGCTAATTACAATCTATTGAAACTGTGAATGTATGTAGCAACTCTGCTCGTGAAGGCAATGATTTTGTGTAACATGGAAATTACATTATTGGCCTAAATATAGCATATATATGTAAAAGAATACTGTAATTCGGTAATCACGTGTGGGAAAGTTCATTGTAGTGCCATCAGGAAGTGAACATTTTTTTAAATGAGATGTAACTAGCAGGAAATCAGTTGACAGAATTTGGCAAGATGCCTTGATTTTCAAACCAATTTGATGCAAAGGTTGTTCCTATCTTTGCACAGTTTGGTAATTGTGCTAGTGAGATATATTCTTCTTTTGAAAATCAGGTCTAAAAAAGTGGAATCCACAAGTTTCACACTATATGGAATTCAGCCACTTGGATTTTTGGGTTTGAAGTGATATTGATTTTTTTGTTGAGCCATAAATTAAAATGAGAATGTAATTAGACAGTGATCACTGACTTCAGTGCACTATAGGAGAGCCATTATGTAAAAGGAAAATGTGCAATCAATCTGATAGCCTATGTCAGAAGAAGATACATACCTATTTTGCCTAAGATCTTCTGCAAATGTGTGTAGATAATGTGACCAAACCGCAAGCAAAATGATGTAAATAGTTTTACATTTTGTGAAGTGAAGTGCTCATATTAAAGAGTTTTATGGGATTGCTTCCAAACAAGTAAAGCTTTTAACTAAATTTTAACTTTTTTATTTTTTGAGTATTTTCTTCCTTACAGAATAAGTGATATCTCAATAAGCAGGTTTGTCAAAAAATAAATCAATTGCTGTTCTGATTCTGTTTTGGTTTTCTGACAACATTAGGTAGAGGTATTGTAGCTGATATGCTCATTGTAAAATGACTATACCAACCTAGAGTGTTCTCTTACTGTTTCTGATTTAACAATAAAATGGACTATATAATTACAGAAGCTAATAAATTTGAAGAAAAACAAATGAAATCCTTCAGAAATCAAAATGCACTTTTTTCAGCTGAAGGGGAAAAGGGAAGGTGGTGATGGTTGTTGAAAAGCATTGTTTTAAGTAGAAGTCTTCACGATATTGATTCTACATGAATTTTTATCTCAACCAGTTCAAGATGCTCTTTCTGCACTGAGAGTGTAATGAAATCTACATATACATAACATCCTGTAAAAGTCAATAGAGCTCTGAACAAGAACAGTTACAATGTGCAGTTACACTTGGACTTCACTGACTTATTAGGGACTTTATTTTCCAGTCATTATAAAATTAAAGTGGGGATGGGGGTGAAAACAATTTGCATAGTAAATGTCACATCTTGAGCCTGCACTTTTAAATGTCAGATTGTATAGGTTTGGTTTTAGAAGGTGCTAAGCTCTTCCAGTGTCTAGTTACAGACTGTGTGCCTTAATGTTAGGATCTTGCCAGGAGTGAGTTCTATTCTGTGTAGTACAAAATGAAGCATTTAACCTGTGGTAAATACCTGTGAGTGTTGCTTTTAACCTGTGGTAAATACCTGTGAGTGTTGCTTTTTAGGCAGTCCTTTTCTGTGTTGGCAGCTGAAAGTCTTCTGATGGAACCTGAAGTGGATGGGAAGCAACTTAAAATTCACATTGTTTATTGTATTCTGAGCCACTGTGAAATTAGTCTTCCAGGGCTAAATCTATTATATCTAAATCTGATTTAAATTTAAATGTATGTACAGCAAAACAACTGCATTAGATCAAGATCCATCTGCACCATAAATATGCAAGGTCAGTTTAATTTTATCAGAAATCCCAAAACCTAGGCTGATGGAATTTTATTTCTGACTTTTAGTCCTAATTGAAAGATGTAGACTGTGGGAAAATGTCATCACTGCTCACATTATGCTTCAGAGAGGCCTAAAAACCAGTAAGGCTCCTTTTGCAGTCCTGCCCCAGCACTATTTACATGGCATTTACAGAACGATGTAATTTATATCACAAATGAAACATTTATGTAGAGTTTCTTCCTCTAACTAGGTTATCAGAACTGATGTCTTGGGAATTCTTAGCATTTATGTATTTCTGTTTAGCACATTACAACCTGAACAGAAGTGAGGGAACATTGAAAAAGTTCAACACAGTTTGATGGTTTTTCCCATGTTTTAGGGCAAAAAATAGTAAGTGAAAAATGATTATCACATAGACAAAGGCTGAGCAATTTTGCATGTTCCACTCTTACAATATAAGTAATTGTTGATTACAGAACTGATGCTGCTCTACCTTGTTAAAAAGGAAGATAATATTTTTGAGTAATATAGATAAATAATACATCATTTTAAAAAATTAAAATACATGCGTTTAGCTAACTGACCCTTTAAATATGTTAGGATCTGATTTTAGTGCTGATTCCTTAAAATTGAGGTCCCTTTTGTGCATTATTCATGTTCAGTCCAAATCTGTATGTACCATAAAGTCTCAAAATAAGCTGAGTCAAGTAGATACTTTGAAAGATGATGTGTAGCTATAAGTGCTTCAGGGAGTTTACATGTTGCATGTTAAAAGAGTTCAGGATAAACACCTGCAAGCAAAGTATCTTGCTCTATTGTTAGCCCAGTGATGATGATTTCAATGCCAAATGTATATTTTTCCAGTTGTATTTTCTTAAAACAGTCTTTGCATCCATATTATTAGCCCATTTTTTTACAATGTTTATTTTAATTACATAGAAAGAAGCAAGCAAGACCCAGCAAAGTATTCTAAATAAAATTAATCACAGGTTGACTTTGCACTTTTTGGGGCCTTTATTTTCTTAAATGTGCTGTAATGTAGTAGTTTTTAGCTGTGGAAGATGGACCCAAAATTATGAGTGACTATTTATCTGACTGCCTTTTTAGCTTTTGTTTGGCTCCAATAATCATTGATTGAGTACAGGTGTATGTCAATATATTTCTCAATTTAAAATTAAAGTATAATTGGGAAAGAAAAAGTTCACACACAGATTAACCATACAGACACTAAGAGTTCATTCTTTTTTTGACCACAAGAAAAAGGTTAAACAGTGCCTGATTGAAAAAGGAGTACCTCTCTAAACCTCATCTGCAGTCTTCCTCCCTTCCTTGTTGGTTTTGCTTAATGTGGTACATAGCAGCCATTGGATATTTAATCACAGAGCCAGGACCATGCCTTCCATCCTCTGTGCACACCAGCCAGCCATAGCAGACAACTCTGTTCTCCAGGAACGCCCCCAGCAGCAGTTACCGAGGGGCACTCCTGAGTCTAGTGATGCCACCAAAACAACAAAAGCCTTCAAAGCAGAGCTGAGGGCCAGGCTCTACTGTTGAAGCTGCGGCCTTTCTGATGTCGATGGTAGTCTTCTAATCAAGTAAGGAGGACTGAGGTTTAAGTGCAGTGTTGCAAAATTTCCCCTTTTTCTCTGGTCCTTCTTTCTTCTTATACTTT
This sequence comes from Donacobius atricapilla, assembly GCA_013397315.1. Lineage (NCBI taxonomy): Eukaryota > Metazoa > Chordata > Aves > Passeriformes > Mimidae > Donacobius > Donacobius atricapilla. The sequence goes on from WBMY01011659.1 coordinate 127,729, forward strand.
CTATTGTTCTGTTGCTGCAGCAAAGAATGCTAGAATGGTGCCCTGCACAATTTCACAGGCTGGCCCATGCAGGCATGGTGAAAGATGCTGTGTGAGTCAACCATTTTTTCAGCTAATTTATACAGCACAAAAATAATTTTTTAAGACTCCATGGCTGGTTACTATATTCACTTTTTCCTGTTTTGAAGTTGAAACAGCAGAGAGAGATGATTCAGAGTTGCCAGCGTGAAAAATAGAAGTTAGTTCCAAAAATTTTAACACTGGTCTACTAATCAAATAAACTAATCTGAAAGGACCCAATCCTTCACTCTTTCAGTGCTTGAATATCCCTTCCACTTATATTATTTCCTAATATAGTTTTCTCTGGCATATATTTTAAAAGTAATGCTGATTTCTTCTTGATATATTCATTTGCTGACACAGATCAAGGAGGTTCCTGGGTGTCCTGTGCATGCTGTAATAATTTTCGAATAAGCTTTAGCCTACCTAGGTTTGCGTTTGTGTTAATTAAAGGTTAAAAGTTAATACAAAGAGAGATATTTGCAAGAAGGGTAATCATATAGCCATGATTATGGCACAGTGTGGCCTTGCAAAGGCCTGTTCTTAACTGTGAAATCATTTTATGCTTATATAGCTAAGAGTTGGAGTGCTGCTGCTGAAGGATGATGAGCCCATGGGGTTTTGATACCATGTGCAGAATTCTGAAACTGGTGATGTCCACAGCTAGCTTCTTTTGACTGTAATGGGACTTTACCACATTTTTTTTTTCTATTTACACCTACTCATTCTGACCAATTAAACTTTCTAAATGGAGTATTTAACAACTTGGTTTATAAAGATTAATAGATCTACATGTATCCTACCTTCAATATTTTGATCTCCTGTAAACATTTCAATCAAACCCTCCACCATTCTCAACACTCCCTGATTTCTGTTTCTCTCAGTATTCTGAAAGCACCTTGGGACAGATCGGTCTGATAATTTTCAAAACTAACCCATGTGATGTTCTTTAGTCATTACAACTTGTTTGTTCTCAATAAGAAAAAGGCAGTAAACTCCTGAGGTTTTCTAGTTATTTCCGTTTGAGGACCCTATTAAACTTCCCTTTCTGACTCACCTCTGTTCTGTGGATGGCTGTGGAAACAGGGTAGCAAAAAGGAGCCCAGCAGAAAGATTAGAAATAGAACTTTGTATACAAGAGAGCAACAAGTCCTCACGGGCTTGCAGGAGCATCCATTGCAGTCAACCAAGCTGAAAATCATTTGAGGACTGAAAGGCTGCACTGAGGTGTGTGTAACCAGAGGGATGGCACGGTCCCAGTGGCATCCTGATGGATCCTGAATGCTTTCCATTGGTTATTTGTGCTTTGAGGCAAAAGACAGTGTTTCTTCCCATTACAATATAATCTGGTGTGGAAAAGAAAGTGATGCTGGGAGAGTAGTCAGGTACAAACACCAAACTGATACTTTCTCTTTTTGGGCCTAGATGCGTGCACTGCTTCGCATTCAAAAGTTCATACTTTTGCCACTTGTCACGATCCACTAATGCAAGCGGGGGTCATGATGGTTCGTTTAGTGATCTCAGAGCACAAAAGACACAGCAGGGGACAATCAACAGTTTACTCAACAACAAATGCACCTTTATTGAGTGCCACAGCAAATGCAATGGAGGGAGAAGAAAGGAGATAAAGGATAGCGAGATAGAGAGACAGAATGGGGTGGGAATAGCTACCAACGGAGAGGTGAAGATCCTCGTGGTCCGTTGCCAATAGATCTGTCTTCTTACATGGGGTGATCACGAAATGGGGTTACTCAAGGGGTCCTTTTTATAGTCCTTTTCAAAGCGACAGGCAGTTGGCCAAAAGGTGGGGAGGTTTGTAACAAGCCAGTTGGGCAACAAGCACGGGCAGCCCCACTGTTGAGGGAACAGACCCAGGACAAGCAGTTCCAGCAGCAAGCACAGGCAGCCCACCATTGAGGGAACAGGCACAGGACAAGCCAGTTTTCAGCAGTGAGCCACCATAAGCAGTCCATTGTTCTCTGCTCAGGTTCCCATGGGAATGCATTTGGTCCAGTGAACACACCGGCAGGTAACACTTGGCAGACATCCACTTCAGCCAGGCCAGAACTCCTGTGTTGGGGTTTTAGGATTCCAGTCTCTGTCCTTGGGGTTACAGTCCCTGTCTTTGACAATGGTCGTGAGGCAGATGACAGATCTTCGAACTGTCTCTTACGCCACTTGAGCTCATAGGACTTCCCACTTGAGTGCCACTTTGGCACGGAATAGTGGAGAGGAAGGAGGGTGTGTGTGTCTGTGATCAGGAGGAGATTGTTCAAGAGGTGGCATGGGAGGGTGGTATGAAATGAGGCAGCTTGAGCTGTAGTGGGAGTAGCACAACCAAATAGTGATTCAGCTGTCATGAACCTCTCCTGTTTGTCAAGAGCAATCCAGCCTTGTTAAGCTTTCTTAACAGTCTGTAGAAGAGCTTTCTGAATAAGCTTGGGTGTTTAATTAGTTACCTTTTTTCCATGGAGATAAATGCGGGGGAGCAGAGACTCCTCATGGCTGGCTACAGCGTTGTCCTGTGCATTGGGAGCTGTCTGGGAGAGGGAAGCAGCAGCACAGCCAGGAAACCATGCGGGAACTCGAAGGCCTGCACTTTGTTCTCTGGCCCTCAGCTTCCTCCATCAATAAATTGGAGGAAATTACATCTACCACATTTTAAAGTAGCAGGAGAAAAATACTGTGTAATGGCAGAAAAGAAATAACCCCCTCAGAAGGTGGCTAGGAGTGAAATGAACTGACATATAAATAAGTGCTATGTGAGAAGGCAGCACTCTGTGTTTGAATGCCGAGTACATTAGGTTTCACTAGATACTGGTTTACAGAGTGCACTAATGCCTACATTGCTGTTCTGTGGCATGTACTTAGCAGGCATTCTTAAATATGCTGCTGATTGGTGAAGAGGGTTTTGAAATAACAATCCTATCAGTTGATTACAAACTAAGCATGTCTGTGTGGGGTCCAGGTACTGAAGAGTTCCAATATTTTTCCTGCCTAGTAAGAGAGTAAAAAAGAATTTGTTACACTCTTATAATACAGACTTTATGCTGTGGCTCACAGCATGAAGACTTCTTTTATTCTCAGATGTTTTATTCTCTGGATAAAAAAACCCAAAACCTCACAAAAATCTTAGAAAAAGCATTAGGATTCAGGTCTCTCTATTCTGAATTCCAGAACTGATGATAACTGCTGTGATTTGGGTATGTCCTTAGGCAAATGATGATAAAATTTTTCAACTATTAATGTTTAACAAAATCTTCAAGTATTTTTTATATAACGTACTGGTGCTGCCATTTGTGCCAGGATGTGTTTCAGGATTACTGAAAAAAAGCAATTTAATTGGATGGAGAAATAAGGATCACATCTTAGACTAGGAATCTGTAATTGTGGAGATGAGTAGTGCATTTCCCAGGAGAGTGATAGCTGCTGCTGCATTTCAGAGCCCCCATGCCTCTGTCAGGGAGCAGTCAGCAAGCACGACTGGAAACAGCATTTCACAAACATCATTCTCTAGGGTACAATATTTTGTGCTTACATTTATTGGCACACAGTTGTACAGAAGCATACACTTCGCTCTTTTATTTTTTTTTTTTTTTTTTTTTTTCTGAGCCTTGATTCATAACCAGTATTCAAAAATTGTTTGCTTGGAGAATGTTGGATTGATTTGCTAACTGAGTATTTTTACACTGCTATTTCCAACATGCTTTTAACAGCTAATCGCTGACAAATAGTAAGAGCCAGAGTGCATGAAGAGCACTAGTGATGTCAACACTGTGACAACATGTAGTTCGGGACTGAAAATCTGGTCACTATAATGTGAGCGCAGCCTAATGTTTGGGGAGGCTGTACTGGAGATAGTATTAACTGAGGAGACCTGTTAGCCCATGACAGGGAGGTGGCAGCTGTTAGGAGATTAAGGACAGAACTGTGTATGAGAATTAGGGTGTGTTCAGTCCTGGAAGAAGAATCAGCTACTAAATTCAGCTCCTTCCACTACCCCATGTCACAGCCCGACTTCTCAGACACGACAGTTCAAGATAAAAACTCAGTTTTGTACTGGAGATAATTCTCTGTAAGTGATGATCTGTCACATGTGATGGAGCACTCTGACAGCATCTCCCCAGAAGAATTCTAGCAAAAGAAAAATGGCGTTTTCTACCTACATAAAATATCTGCCACAGCTCAGATCCCAGAGGTAAACTACAAGAACAATGATTAAATATGAACAGAGTGTTTTAAGCTAATCAGTGATGTACTTTGCCCACCAAAGCTACATTACCAAAAGTAGAATGATCCAAGAGTAGGACCCTGAAAAGACAACTTGTACCTGTAATGGGGGAGATGCACATGATGGGTGGGAGCACTATATGCTCTAAAATGAATCACCTCCACAGTTTCTATAATCCACATAGAAAAAGCCAACCTCAACCCAGTTTGCAGAAGTGCTGTATTCACCATGTACTTACTTCCTTGTACAGACACAAGCTAGAAAATAGTTAATAAATAACACTGAAATAAGAAAGCTGGAATTGCTGCTTTTGTAAATTGTATAAGTATATAACATGCAAATGATGGTGGTACAATTCCCTCAAGTGCTGAATCTCTGAAAATTAGACCCTCACATTTAAAATTCTGTTCACAGACTATTCATGAGGGGACCCAGATTAAAATTATCTTCTGATCTGTGCTGCAAGTTGTACTATCTATAACACTATAAGAATTGCAGTATTTGATATTCAGTATTGCTGTTTCATAGGTTCTACTGAGCTGTTTCAGATACAGAAAAAGTAAGTAAATGGTGAAACACATTAATGAAATAAAAGGCCGCAAAATACTGAAATCCATAAAGGATTTCTCCATAGTAGCTAGTAGTCACAAGCCACAGGATTTCATTGAGGCTTAGCAAGCTCAACAAGGATACCACACAATTTATATGGAATAACAGAGTTATAGTGTGTTGCACTAAATAAAGATTAGATGTCATGCACCAGGGCCCTAAATAATCTCTGTTTCATCATATTTGAGAGAACCTTAGGCTATCTACTGAAGCAACTGGTACGAGTCAATGGCCAGTGCCAGCCAGATCTCCTAGCTGCAGGAGGTCTTCTGTTTTCTGTAGATATTTCTGTGTTACACTTAGTGCACATAACTTGCAATTAGTGTTATTGTGCCATAAACGTTGAAAAAAAGCCTCCCTCCTCCAACATTAGTGACAGTAGGCAGGACTTCCCATAGATTTCAGATCTTTTCAGAAGCACATGATCACACTGAATCCCATGAGCCCTGCCTGTACGTTGGAATTCGGAGACCAGGCTGTGTATCTAAACCAGTTTCCCAGTGATGTAGCAAAGGATCCATGAAACACCTGACATCAAGCTTAGCAGGGCTGCTGATGGCTGCTGTGTGCTTTACAGACTCTTCTCAAGGAGCTCAGAAGCACAGTTTGGTCACATTCTTGTTTTTCCCAGTTTCCTCTTGTTTTTTTGGAAGCCAGCAGCTTCCAAACCCACTGTTTCCATTGTGGTTACTACACTTTCCTCCAACAACTACCACTGACCTGGTATGGGCTGCAGCAGGGCCCAAAACACCCTGCAGAGCAGTTTTGAGGCAGTGTAGAGCAGTTTTCGAGTTGTAGATATGAACTACGGTTTTCATGAGCTGCTGCTGAACTGTGGGGTTCAGCAACTGCAGCTTTATCCCAAGGCCCTGGCAGCAAGAGAGAAAGTCTGGAGAAAGGAAGATTTTTCCTTGGCTGAGAAGCATTGGGTTAGAGATCATTTAGGCAAACTTGATCCTTCAAATCCATGGAGCACTGATGGGATGCACACGAGTGCTAAGGAAACTAGATATTATTGTTAAACCACTGTCTGTCACCTTTGAGGGGTTGTGGAGAGCTGGAGAAATGCCTGAGGGCTGGAGGAAAAGCAGTGTCAGCCCAGTCTCCAAGAAGGGTAAGAAGGACCCAGGAAACTACAGGCCAGTTGCCTTGCCTCAATCCCTGGAAAGGAACTGCTCATCCTGGATGTCATCTCTTTTCACTGGTTCCTGTGATAGGACAAGGCACATGGGCACAAACTGGAACACAGGAGTTCCACCTGAACATGAGGAAGGATTTCTTTCCCGTGAAGGTGACGGCGCACTGGGAGAGATTGCCTGTAGAGGCTGTGGAATCTCCTTCTCTGGAGATATCCAAAAGCTATCTCAACATGATCCTGTCCAAACTGCTCTAGGTGAACCCGCTTTAGCAGGAGTGTTGGACTAGATGACCTCCAGAGGTCCCATTCAACCCCAGCCATTCTGTGATTCTGTGATCAGCTGCAGGGAGGTCCGTTCCGCAAGATCTGAGAAAGAAAGGGGCTGGGGACTGACAGTGAAAGCACTTCTGAAACAGGAGTGATGGAACCCTGCAGTATGAGGGAGCAGAGGATCACAGGGAAAGGCACGGGAAGTCTAGTACTCTTCAGACACCCTTCTGAACCTTTCTTCTCAGTATCAGTCTAGAGTATGTATCAAGTGGCTTGTAATATCTTTGATTAAACTGGAAAGAAGAGTAATAATTTATGAATAATCAGAAGAAAAACAAAGATATTTGGCAATGCCAAGAACAAGATTAAAAATACTTTTATGTATAGTCATATTTATATTTATGATTTTTTATAAGGATATACTAAAAAAAAACAGAAGAGGATGAGAGTGATCCTGATCATACATTTGCAATGTGATGGGGCATGTTCATTAACCATTAACTATGGTTTAGGGAGAGACAGACCCTAAACAGAACTTTATCAGATTCTGTCTTCCCAGGCAAAATCAACAGCTAGAAACAGATGAGCACCGTTTTTCAAAACCAGCCAACAACTTTGGCCTGGGTCATTTCTAGCTGTTTCAGACAGCATGCAGAAAAAAATGAATCCTTTTGCAGTAATTGGTTCTCCTACTGTACTTATCCCCAATTTTCTGAACTGTCAAGCCTCATTTCTTCTGTTATGTAGATTGACAGTCTTCTCCATAATAATTCTCATTATGATTTGAAGGACACCATGACCTACTTCTGGGGTAAGCACTGACCAAGGGAAATGTAGCCTGCCATTACATTGTCCGTGGTGTTCTCTAATGCTGGGAATGATATTTGGTTCCTTCTTATATGCTGGCAATTTGATAGACAGGATGATTCACAGAGCTGTAATTCATCAGCCACAGGCTTGGGTCTAATAGACTGTGGCAAGGTGACAAGTGTCCCAGTGAAGATGATTTGAGCTGAAAAAACCAGGGGGATTTCAAAGGTGCAGCTGCTATTTTCACGTATTTTGATGCAGCCACTTTGAATAATAATTCACTCAGGATTACAAAGGGAGAGGATGGGCTGCTGAAAAGAAAGGAGGAACTTCCACTAAACCATGTGGGGGAAGGCAGGGCTTCTCTGTGCTTGTCAGTCCTCCTCTGAAATAATTTCCTCCGTAGAGTTCCATGAATTCATTACCAATTCGATATGAAAAAGGCTATGTTTCCAGCAAGCCTTTTATTCTTTAATTAGATTTTTCTGTTATTGATGCTCTCATAATAAAGGTTATATTTGAATGGAATTTATACACTTACATGACATTTAAAACCACAGAGAAACAGTGTGTGAAGCCATTGCATGCAAAAGTGCTATTAACTGCATGTCAGCATCCAATAAACTCTCTGCACTTTTAATCCTTTTAGAAGATCTTGAAGTTTTATCTGATGCAGTGACATTTTATGGCATTTAAATGTCTCATCAGTAGGACTTTGTTCTTCTCCTCATGCACACAGCTCTTCTAGGACTGAAAGAGCTCTAACATTGCAGACGATGCAGGGAAGATGACAAAGTGGAATGGATTGACAACTGTTTCTCAAGTAAATTGTTGTAGTCACCTGAACTACAAACATAAGCTGAAAGCTCAGGCTTCTCTGGAGATCTGAAGCATGCTGAGGTGATCTGGAGTTGGAAGGATGCTTATGCTGAAAAAAAAGTTAAATTTATGTTCAACTGGAAGGCGTAAAGGGCAGAAATACAAAACATTAGTCTTGTATACAAACCATAAAGCCATATTACCACATACTGTATGATCCAATGTTGATGGGATTTTTACTCTGTCAACCTCTTAATTAGGAGTTTTCTGTCTCTCAGAGTCCTGTACCAGTGTGTAAAAGATGAGATGGAACCTGTGGCTCGCTCTTCAAAGGTGTTTATTTTATTTCTTATCTCAAGGTCTTACAGCAGTTTCAGTGCACTGAAGAAAATGCAGCTACAGGAACATGGATGGAGGGTCCAAGGTCATTTTAAAGATTTCTAATCCAATTAACTCTTAAAGTGTACTATATTTACAGTTTTGTACCAATAACTACTACCTATTCTCGACACACAATTTCTACATCAATTCCATTCTACCAATGTCTCTGTGCCACCGTCACAGCAGAAAATGGAGTAGACAAAGAAGAAGAAGATGAGACAATGCCCAAAATTCTCCATCTTGTTCTGATCTACTTCCATACTAAAAACCCAAAACTACAAATTTTCACCCCGTGACAAATTAAACTACTATTTATTTTAAATCTGTGTTGTTTTCAATTCATCTATGAGTGTTGAAAGTTTTTCCCATGGACTAAGGTAAAAGACAGTGCTTTCCTGGGGTCCTAGCCAGGGTCTCAGACCCCCCCAGGGCAGCTTGAGGGGTTTTCCACATGCCCTGGACTCTAACACAATGTGAAACTGTTTTCAAAAGTTTCAAACTGCCAACTGGTTTCAGACATAACATTAGGGGTTTGTGAAATGAAACCTCACATGTGAAAACAGTTTAAATGACTGAGAAACGGGATGAACTTATTTTATTAACTGTTTTCCCCGCAATGCTTCAAACTCTGTCACAGCAGTGGGCAGGCGAACAAAGAACCCAAACCCCAGCCCAGCAGCTGCCTCTGCATCCAACACACTCATGGAGCTAGTGGAGAGCAGGGTAGGAGAGTGGTCAGATCTTTCCCCTTTGGTAACACAGGGAATGGGATTGGGCACTTTGCAGGTCACTGTTCTCTCACTGGCTCCACACATTAGGTGTGAATGCACTCCCCACCAACACCACAGTTTTTGGCTTAGTGTTGTCAGCGGCTCACACGTGTGGCCTGTCTTCCACCAGGACTCGTATGCTCTCAGACAGGAAGGGCTGTGGCCAACCACCTCATCCATCCTGTGCTGCACCTCAACCTCGCAGCCATACAGAGATGAGTCAGTAAAGGAGGAGCTGTTAATAGAAAGTGCAGTGAATTCAAGAGTCACAGCAATGGTTGTCTTTGTTATGTGGGTGCTTTCCTTGGGTTTGCCCTGCCAAGCTGGATGCTGGCACACAGCACTGGTGAAGGAGAAGATGTTGCTGGAGCATTGGAGAGGCCTGCCCCTAATTAAAGGAGCTTCTAATATATAAATCTGTGCATGAAATTTATATAAGAACATGAGATGTGTATGAGCAGACATTGTGCATGGGTCTTGCACATATCATGCGTATCAGAGACATTCTGAGGTGAAATCCACTATGGGTTCTTCCTAGTTTCTGTATCTGTCATCTCACTGCAGAGCAGTGTGTCTCCAGAGAACTTCCAACGCTTGCACTAGTTTACTGCTTGTCCTGTTACTGAGCCAGGAAAACTCTGAAATCAAATGGCTTTGTCTCATAAAGAATGGCCAACACCCTTCTAAGAAACAGAATTTCATCTTTTTCCAAGTAGTATAAATTTTGTGCTTGCTGAGCTCAGCCTCCAAATTGCTTCCCTGAGGAAGCCAATTGCAGGTAGAGAAAGAGTTGTTTAGTGCCTGTAATTGAAAGGAGAAATGAGATCTCAAGGGTGTTTGGAGACTGAGCTGAGGCTGATCTGGCCTGGAATATTTTGAGAAAGAAATACATTTTTGTAGACCTCAAACCATACTGTGTTGTTGAGCCCAGCTGAACACATGACTGAGTGTCTGCAGGACTGAATATAGGTGTGCTGGCATCCCGGGATGTGGCAGGAAGGGTCTGTATGATTTATGTGTAACATGTTACTTGGGGCACACCACAATCTATTTATGGCTACCCTGTGGCAAAGCTGTGGATTGTCTCCCTGAGAATACTTAACAAACTAAACGACTTCCACACTCACTGAGAGAGCTCATGTGCTATTTTGAAGGAACTCAGCTCTAGGTGAGCAAAAGCTGGGCCAGTTGGATGTCATCACTGTGGTTGGGTGTGGCTGTACATAGACCAAAATTCTCAAAATGGAGAAGCACCACTGAAAATCAGAATTTGTGGGGCTACACTTCTGGGACCCCATCTTTGAAATTATCAAGTCATGATGTAAATAGCCATCAGATGTCTTCCCTGGGGTGCTTTACTCATGTAAAACATCTTGACTTTAGCCACTGACAGCTATTTATATTCCAATTTTACCACACATTTTCTGTAAATATTAGTCTGTGGTCCAGACTGAGGTTGTTTCTAATTTTATCTCAGTTGGTTTGCCTGCCCCTATTTATAACACTCTTGCCTCCCTTCCTGAAAATTGCCACACAGCTAAATTTATGATCTGACCAGTCATTGTTTACTCTGCACCTCTGCAGAAAAGGAAAAAAAAAAATCATAGCTCCATCTCCTCAGCATGGGGGGTGGCACTGTGCAGGCTTAAGTTTGTCTCAGATCCATTTTACTGAAAATTTCTGGCAAATATCCTTTCAATACATGAGAAAAAGAGGTATTCAGAAATTTAGGTTGAAATATTTCAAGTAATTTAGTCTGCCTAACATCACATATAAACGCCTGTTCACTTATTTCTCCTGTCTAGATTCTTCACCTTTAGCAGTTCTTAAAATCTACATCACTTCCTTCCTCAGAGCTCTGAAATGATGAAAATTAAAAATTAAACAATTTTTGTAGGTTATGTTTTTCAAAGGCTAGTTTTGCGCATGGTAGAACTCGCAATTTGAGTTTGTCTGCCTTGAGCTTTCACTCACCCACTGAGATCACAGTTCCCTCTATAATATGAAATCTTCCTGTCGTCTAACCATGATGGAACATGTATTATGTATCGGATTGAAGCATCTCACTGAAGTGCATTGTCAATGTCTCAAGTCAATCTTTAGCTTTCATTATTAATCCTTTTTGATTTTTCAGCATAAATTTTGGTGTTGACACTATGAAAATGTTTTCAGGAATGACAGAGACATGATCCCTGCTGGTGATATATCACATGAGCTTCTGTTACTAGTCACAAGGTTTTTTCTTTCCTAAATGTGTTTAATGATGTCATGTAGTCAAATGATGTAAATATATCTGTACAAATGATTTCACCTCACTTTCATTTACACTTATTTGCACAGTTGTATGTTGCCTCTGTAATTTGGATATTTTATTATATTGTTTTTCAGATCAGTATAAAGAAACTGAAAGCAGCCATCATGCACTACATGGCCCTCATCCAGAAACACTCCTGGGTAGTGTCTACCCATTTGAAGTTAATGACATATTACTATCATTAAACTAATTTCAGATAGTTTGATTTATTTTAAAATTGAATAAATGGGGAACGGAATGGAGCATAGTACAAAATTACCAAGTTATAATTGTATCAAAGAAGAAGGTAAGCTTGTTTGACATTTTGCTTGGTAAAATGACTTCAATTGAAAGTTAGTAAGTTGTCACTCTTCGATTGCCCCTCTCTCCCCATACCCAGCTGTCCATAAATAACTCATTAAGTTTTTTTCCATGATGGCCCAGATAATGAAAATTTCTATGTTTACTCCTTTGGAGTACTACAGGTCTTCTGGCTTTTCGGTCCTGGGAACTTTCTCAGCTTACCACACTTAGTCAGAAACATGTTCAGAAAGTTTCTGAACAATTCTTTTAATATTTCTATGTGAAAAAAGGGATCCAAATCGATCTTTCTTACTTAAAGGGTACCACTCCTTTAGCAATAAACATTTGGTTGAAGTAATGTTGTACAACTCTGAAACATCGATTGACAGTAAGAGCAGATGGCATCTTCAGTGTGAAATGGGAGTTTATGCTCAATAAACAAAGCAGAGACCAGGGCTTGGGTTGTGCTGCTGAACATCATGTGAGTGTTGATGCTCCCCAGCAGGAAATATGAAACATAACACTGACTCACTTTGGCGTGTACTGCAAACCCATAAAACATTATTATTTGAGTCTCACACATCTCAGGCTTGGTGAAGACCACCAATTTATGCACTTCTTTCATTTTTTTGAAGTATGTTTTTTCTGAAGAAATCGGTAAAGCTTGTGCTTGCACAGGGCTATGATGCTGGAGAACCTGTCAGAGTCACCTCATTTCCTCATGCTACCTCCCTTTACAGCACCTCTCTGCTTGTATAAGAATGGAGTCATTGTTCTGAAACACTACCCTTTGGAAGGACAGCAACAAGCAATCCTAAGTTGTATTCATTGCAAGTATCTGTCAAAAAAGGAGACGTTTTTAAAGCTCATTTTTCAGATTTCAGAATAGACATGAAAACAAGTTTTCAATGATCAAACCACAGCAGTTACCAGTAAGTATTTAATGAGCGATAGGTCTCGTTCAGACTAATACACACACTTTTTTTTGCCTTTCTCCCCCCCCACTGCCCCCCGCTTCCTTTCTGGCCCTGAAATATAGAGCCAGACTCTTTATGATAACTCTAGTTTGCTAATTAATCTAATTAAGTTCTGTATGTAATTTTCCAGAGTAGAGCAAGCTATTCACGATTGTCATCATTAGGTTAAAGAGCTGACAATTGATGGAGATAATTTTTTCTTAACAGGCTGTAACCTTTCTGCAGGCAACCCCCTCCCCCAGGGGAGTTCTTCAATTAAATCAATAATGCTTCTGGGGAGAAAGAAGAACTTCGCTTTTTAAGAATCATGTAAATAGATCTTCAGCAGCTTCTCATTGCTTTACTTGAGAAGAAAAACAGCAGCAGTTTATTAATACCTGCTGTGTTTTGACGAGTTTGCCTTCAGGACTAGCAGCTACTGTCTAGGTATGGTGCAAGTTGAGAAGTAAAGGTTTTGAATGTGTTGCGTGGGGTCTGGAGAAACCTTGGCAAAAATAAAACGGTTTCTGGATCTGGTAAATGTCAGAACTTGGAGTGGTTCCTAGGCAGGCTGGGGAAATGAGCTTTAAACTGCTGGCATATTTGTTGTTTGGATACAAGAAGACCTGACAAGAAGATAAATGTAACTGGAGGAAGAGGTGGGAAAGCTTATCGTGAAGACTTTTGCCAGCCTTAAGGCTTTAATAAGCAGGATGTGGTTGAGGCTTTTTTGGGTTTTTCAACACAATTCTCAAATGGCATTGTTTTGCCTGCAGAATACTCAGTGGGCTCAGAAGTCCTGGAGGACCGAGCATTCCTATATCTTTACAGGAAGGAGCCCCTCAGTTTGCAGTGGTGACCAAACACTGACGTCCCTGGTCTAAGCAAGCTGTGGGCAAGTTCAGAGGTGACTTCATGCAGCCAGGACAGAGCTGTGCCCATGGAGTGACCAAACCCACGTGTGTCCTTCTGATGGCTCTGGGTGGCTCTGTAAATGGAGGCTTCTGTAGTGGCCAGTGGGAGATTTTCTTAAGCTTAATCTAATTAAAATGCCTGCTTATCTTCTCTGAGAAAAGGTTGTGTAACAGCTTGCTGTGGCTGGGTTTCACTGCTTTTCCTTGGCTCAGCTCCTTTCCTCTGCTGGTTCAGGGTGTCCTGAGGATGTGGCCACAGAGATGCCTCTGTCTGTCTCCTTCTCCGCACAGCCTGACCTCACTGGCAAAAAGCTCATCATCGTTAGCTCCTGCTTTGGTGTGAAATATCCCCTTGCTCGTAGCTAGGATGGCTACTTTCTCTCTTCTACTTCCCAGCCTGATCCTTTAACCACGGCAGTTCTCAGGTGGTCAGGCACTGGAGCAGTGTCTGCTGCAGAGCCCATTCTCCTCGATGGATAGGCGTCAGGTCTGTTGCACAAGGATCTCACCAGTTTGGAGAAGTACACGGGAAACAAAACCCACATGAGGTAATAAGTGACAACAAAACTTAGGCTACAACAAGAAACAAGTCTGAAATATCACAGTAGCTTTGGGTTTTGGTGCATTTTAAGGTTTTGTACCATGTTACAGATCATCTTAGCTTGTTTGAGGTCGGTACCTATCTTCTCCACTTAATACAGTTCATTAAAACTCCATCAATATGATGTAGGGTACACCGCGCTTTATAAAAGGTCTCTGAGCATGGGCTGCCAATACTGAAAAAGGACAGGTAAGTGAAAGTCCAGGTCAGTGCTGAATTAGTGGTCAGGGATCCCGTTGGGCAGGGAATATTTGGACACAATTAATTCAGAGAATTTTCACTATGAATTCAGAGATTTTTTTTATTTGAATCCCTGTACTTGGATCTATTTAACTAATTTCTAGCAGGTGCCTCGACTCAAAAGATTGGGCTTTTTTTGTTTTTGCTATGTCTGCAACCCTGAACACTGCAATAGGTAATATACCGAAGCATACCATTGTTTCTTGTTCATTTGTTAAATGGGAATTTGACACTGTTAAGGACATTAAAAGTATTCCATTCCCTGTATCATACAATTACAGTGGTTTTTATTTAATTTGGTTTCTGTCCTTGGCTGTTAGAGCTAGAAAGTTACTTTATGTAATAAGGAAAGAGAATTATAGCTTTTATTGAAATGTGAAACCAGCTTTATATGGGTTTTGAAGGTCTTATTCAAGTCCTTACTTTCATCACCTTTGCAGTATTCAGCTAAATGTCTCCTAGCGATGCACACAGCAGATCGCTCATAGAGGTGGTGTCCTAGCAAAGCTGACTATGCCACCAAGAGAGGCAATGGCACAATGTGACTTCTATGTGGCTTCTATGCTATGTGCCCAACTGAAAGCTTTCTGTTTGCATCAAGAAGAAAGTCTGGTCATAAAAATTAGGGAAGAAAACCCCACCCACTTACTTTTCTGTTGCTGTTGAGTGTTCAGTGTGGTTGTAGTGACACAAGAACTATTGACAAGACTCACAGGTGATGTCACAAGAAGTTCTTCATGTAGGAAATGTGGTACCACAAGCCAATAGAATGATACTGATCCTTAAAGGTTTTGGGACTGAAAAATGGGACTGCAAGTTTTGCACTGGACACTATTTCTCCTATGGCACACTTCCACTAGCTACAACTGCAACTATGCTCAACATTACTTTCTTCTGAGGGATTGAATCATGTGCTTGTCAGAGCACAAGTGCTGCTGCAAGGCTATTTATGTAGCTCCTTGTCTGTGACAGATGCACAAAGGAAATGGGCTGCTTTGATCTCAGGCAGTGAGAGCTGAGTGGTGCACACACAAGACCTGAGCGGTCTTCCTGGCATTGTCATTCGGCGCATCAAATTATGCCAGGCAAATCAGCTTCCTTAGCTCTCTACCTCAAAAGTGAAACAAATGGGCTGTATAAGCTTCCTCCCTCTGTTACATGAGGATGAAGCACATACTGGTGAAAACTCCCCTTGGTAGATAGCTTTGAGAGCTACAGGCTCCAAGGAACACAAAAGGGTTAATCTAATAGAAGGGTGACTTTTTTCCATGTTGTGGTTTATTGAGAAAAGATGTTTATTTTTAATAATTTTCTATTTAGATTTTGTCTTAGATTAGTTTTTGAGGGTGGATCTACATTAATAGAATGTTCATCATGCTCACTGTGCATGGCCACACATAATTTTGCCTTTAGTAGGAGGCAGCACATAAATGGCAGCACACACTGGACATTTCTTCTGTTGTATTGGTGTTATAAAAGTGAAAACAACCCCTGTCTCTGCAGATGCTGTGTATGATTTAAGGAGAACTAGATGGACATCAGTTTTTTAAATCCACTTCTTTGTAAAACATGATTTTAGTAAGAAAATAAGATCTGACACACAGTCAGAAACCAATTTAAGTCAAAATTAATCTAGAGGTCATAGACCTAATCTACATAGTGATCTTCAAATGGACAAAGCAACAGTGTAGATTTATACATTCATTTATCTTGCTTACCACTGTTTACTTCCTCTAATGACCTCAGTTTACTCAATCAGTTTTCCTCCATCATGGCTTATGGCTGGAGGGTATTTTGGACTTATTCAAGCATCTCGGAATACTTCACAAATAAAACAGAGTCAACTGACCATAAAGCACATGATATTACCCGTAGTGTTATTAACATTTTCTCAACAAAAGTGATGGAGGAGAGAAAAGCCCACTCCTTTGGGGAATGAGATCTACATCTCGAGGTGGGGGATCTAAAGGAAACTGGACTTGTAAATAATTGCCCTGCATCTTCCTTACATTGACGTTGTTTCTCAGGCCAGGACTGTGTTTTGGTAAAGGTACTGCAAGACCAGCATGAGCCTTCTCTGCATTCCCTGGAAATCATGCAGGGGTTAGATGTGTATGTTGTTTCTGATCACCCTGTCCACAGAGTGTTGTGCTAAGGGTGACCCAAAGAAGCTGCTTGCAGTGGGAACAGGATGGATTTCCTGTGCAGATAAATCTAGGACAGGGAATGGCTCTATTCAGTGTTGAACTGGCAAGGCAGAATAAGGAAAACAAAAAAAGGCAAACGCACTACATGAACGAAAGAGGGAACTTATTCAAAGCAAGAACTAAGATTGTTGGAATCTTGTCTGTTTTTAAAAATAAAATCGCTGTCAGAGTAAGGGGAAAGAGTATATTTAGAGCCTGAAAAACAACTTGTCTTTCCTGGCTCTATATATGTACAATTTTGCCAGGCTCCAGCTAAAACCACCCAGTTTTTCCCCTCAGAAACAAACAACCCTGTTTGCTCCCAAAACTCAAAGAAAGCTTAATTCGCTTTAAGCTGCTAAAAAACCTTCCTACATCTTGGGTTAGCATTGTGTGCCAGGCTTCAGCATGCTGAGAAATGAAAAAGTGCTTTGTAATGGAAAGCTAGCTTGCTCCTCACTATGTGGTGCCGCAGCAATAAAAAAGAAGGTTGCAAACCTTTTGCTCTTAAAGAGGCCAGAAGGAACAGGGGATTAATTAAAAAAGTTCAGACTCAAGATCACTGTGATCAAAAGTATAGTTTCTGTCCATTTCCAGAATAGGAATTCAGAGAATGCTGGTTTTCTTGGCTATTTGGTAATTCAATGAATTGCATGATAGAAAACGAAAGCTACACAAAGCCACACACTGTTATAGAGTGGGAGGTTAATGAAGTTCATTTAACAGACCAGTGGTGCAAACCTGTTATCAGATGGCTTGTGCAGATCCCCGATGGCTTAAGTAAAGCTAAGAGCTTGAAATAGGTACTTCACATTTTGTCTTTGGATTACTAAAGCATCAAGATACAGCTCTTCTGCAGCAAGGTTAATGACTTTCCATAATTATATGTTTTCACCAAGAAGGAGCACATTTTAGCAGCTCTAAGTCATATTTTTAGTCAGGTAATTGAATTATTTTTCTCATGGCAGAACAGTACTGGAAAACTTCAGACTGTCCTCAATTATTACTTTGTTCATGAAGCAGGCATCATGCTGAGCATGAGCTACTTCTCCTCCTTCCCTGCCATCTGGCCTCTGGAAGAAGAAACCAAGGAGTCTCCCACTGCATTGCTAGCTGTTGTTCAGAGCTGGACAGCACAAGATACTCCACCCTAGCTGGGAAGTACGTAAGATGCAGAACCAGCTCAGTTTACAGAAGCCTTTTTGAGTCTGCGGCTAAATTCTGCACGCTGTCATATATCACTAATACCCTGCCAGTTCAGTCTCTGCACCACCTAATGCTTGTAAGATTTGAATACATGTCATGTATTTGTACTACTGTTTGTTTGTAAAGCAAAGTGTATGAATTAATTCTGCCTTTGCTCAGTTGGCCACACCATTCAGGTGAATCAGCAACTCTTCTTGACAATCTTGGATCCCCTTATCACAGCAGATATGAAGTAAACTACCATCACCGGTCGTCCTTTTGCATAGTTTTCCCTATTCTCCAGATCTGTAGGCAGTGTTTTGATAATGCAGTTCTAAGAGCTGAAAGGAAGGAAATTAAATGTTTTAGTTGCCCTTCTAGAAAATAAATTCAAGGCAAGGTCTTGCGAGAGCAGGTGTGGTACTAGGTTCAGGTACGTGGTTGCTGTGAGACTATGAAAAGTTTGGTGGAGCATAGACTCTGTGTATATATGTACACATGTGAATATATATCATCTTCATAGATATCCTCTTCATTCCCAGGGTTATGTTTACTATAAACAGCTACAAAGCCCTGCTGGCTCCATGCTTGTCACCCAGCACCTGAATGCTTTGCTCTTTCAGGACTGAGCACCTTGGACCACTTCATCTGCACACGTGCCGCTTGATGAGATGCATGTTTGTGGAGGTGCCCCAGGAGCGACCTTCAGGACACCTACCTCCAGCTGCTTTGACCACCCAACAAGAGCTCTTTTGCATAGACCCATGTCCTGCACTTACCTGGATACACTCCCTGAAACTGTGGCCAGCACTGCTGCAGAGGAGACTGGGTTGGGAAGGCAAGAGCCCTGTGACAACAGTGCTTCCTTCCCCTGCATCTCTTTGCAGATTTTCTTGGCAGTCGTTGGAGGACAGAATGGCAGGCACCTACCCCATGGGCTGTGTCTCGGCAGTTTGTAGGTTTGCAGATGTCTTTCTTCCTCCACACTCACCCCAGAAGGCCATGGTCACATCACCCCTCTGGCCAGAATAAGGCCCTGTGCCTGCCTCTCCCTGGGGATCTTAGACTCAGTACACCCCTAAGGACAGAGGTGTAGGCACTGGAGTGAGAACAGCCACGTTGCCGTTGCCCAGGCCCTTCTTCAGGGCATCAAACAGCAAGACCTGATTTCTGGAGACATCAAGAAACATTCTCGCTGAGCCCACCCTGCGCAAAGCACACATGAGGGTCTCAGCAGCGCCCTTTCCTGGCACTAGACCAGCAGCTTCTGGGTGTGAGAGCAGGCCCTGGCGCAGGGAGGATAATACAATCGCATAACATACTACATAATAAATATAGGTAACAGTAGCATTAACTTTAATAATCTATTGCTTTCACAGGCCAAACCACAGCATTTTAGTTAAGACATTGCATTTCACTTGCATCTGGTGTTTACACAAGCCAGTGATTCAATGCCAGACAAATCGTGCATAATCTGGTAAAGAGCTGTTGAAATAGCTGCCTGAAGCATTTCTTCTCTGTCATCGCACTAGAGGCAGTGCCTGGTTCTGTGGGCAATAAAAAGTCAATGACAGTTCCAGCTTAATCAGTTCTTTCACCCTTTCAGGAGAAATGCACAAACACCAGAAACAATTTTGTGAGTCCCAAAAATCGGATGACTTGATAAACTTGTGTCTTCAAGCTGGCTCTCTAATCAGCTCTCTTTTATGCATATCAAGAATGATAACATATGGCATCTATGAAAGAGGAGATTTAAAGCTATGAAAGTTAGCTTTAACCTTCTAAAAGAGTGTAAAAGGATGTCTCAGCAAAGCTTTGTGGAGGTCACTCAAAGGACTTCTGCCAATGTTGCTTAAATAAGAGTAAACTCAGTTATTCATTCATTTTTTAGTCCCTGTTTGCTTCGAGTTCTCCGTCAAAGATACCTTGATCTTTCTTCTTTTCTCTGTGCCTCCTAGCTGAGCAAAATAAGTAACTTGGGGCTCGGGGGTGTGGTGGGAGAAGCTACGTTATGAAAGCAGCTTCAGACTGCATTTCCATGGATCTCCTTTTTTTTCCTTTTCAGAATTGTATTCCATGAGGAGACAGCCAGGTTGACTAGGTGTATTCCTGCACTTACGAAAATAAAAATGTGGACATCAGAATAAAGGGAAGAAACAAAGACTCCTAATGAATTCCTGTGTACTCATTCACTAATCCTCCTGGAAGTAAAGTCCTGTTTGGAGGTAAAATTACTATTTTTCTGTGCCAATTTGTTAATGTAACTCAGCATCCTTTGCTGAGACACCCAAAGTTTGCTATTTAAGTGGAGCAAACAGATGCGCTGGGGTGAATTACAGCGAATAAAGCCAACCATGTAAGAAAATGACTTAATGTAAGCCATCATATCTATCCAAAGATAATTCATGAATAGAATGCAAGTGTTCAATGGAGGCACTCTAGAGGATAAGCTGCCACCTTACTTTCTGCATTCCTGTGCAGGACCCACAATATACTGAGGGTCCTGAACAGCACAGCCAAGAACATGGTTTAAATTGCCTCTTGTTACTGCATATCTGCTAGGAGTGTGCTGCTTCCTGTTGCTCAGCTGGCAGTCTCAGGGATAGTCTTGGGAGAGAGGAGAAGCTAGTCCTGGTAAACACCATGTCAACATCAGCCCACAGCTTCCAGCCATGGACATGATCTGTTTGGTGCATGACTGGAAGGTCTCTGCACTGCACTCTGTTGTCCAGATGCACCCGTACCTCATGGCTTGAGTGGAAGCTCAAGAAGTAAAACTATCTTTTATGGACAATCAACTCAGGCAGGGCAAAAAGGAAATGAAAGCTAAAGCAACCGTGAGCTTATAATGAGTAATCCTGCCCAGTTTCATGTGGAATGGCTTCTGTGCAGAAAACAAAAGGCATTAAAAAAGTGATCTAGCTGGTCATGACAGCAATTGTCCTAGGTGATAGAAGGAGATATGATACAACATCTTTGCTTTCCCCACAGATGCTACAAAGGGCTGGGTAGGTGCCTGCAGCACCCACCTCTTCTGCCTATCATGGCATCTGAACTGTGCTTTTCCTTCTTAGGGCAAAAATCAGTATCAGCCCTTTGCCAGTGGACTCCGAAGGGAGCCCTTGGTGGAGACACAGGATGGCTCTTGTCCTCTCTCTGCTGAAATGGGAAGTACC
The DNA here is from genome assembly GCA_013397315.1 of Donacobius atricapilla. Lineage (NCBI taxonomy): Eukaryota > Metazoa > Chordata > Aves > Passeriformes > Mimidae > Donacobius > Donacobius atricapilla. The sequence goes on from WBMY01011659.1 coordinate 148,671, forward strand.
AACCATGCTGGCTGCTCCTTGCTTCTCTGTTCTAGCCATAACTATATGGAAAGCAGCTCTTAAATTCTCTGTGAGATTCATCCCAGATTCTCTGGAAGCGCAGATGGTGTGAACCACGATGCAGTAACTCCTATTAGTAACACCTTTGTCGATTGCTATACATGAGATCAAAATTTAATACCCTGAAGAGACACATCTTGCAGAGTCTTCTCAGCATGCAGCACTATTCAGAAGAATTAATATATGGCATATAAAAACCTTTTGAAGGATCATGGTGAAACAACGTAGTAGAATAAAAGAACAGGGGAAGAAAAGTGTCTCTCCAGCTTCACATTAACCTACCCCCGACTGCCTTCATCATGTTAATTTTGTATTTTACACATGTTAGATAGACAGGGAGTACAGGTGGCTGCACTCACGTGTGAGACCACAGCCACCCGCTGGGGCACCAGCAGCACCTCTGTCACTTCCCTGTAATGTGGGGAGGGGGGCTCCTGCCAGCGAAGCAATAGGAGTAGGTCACTGAAGGTTAACAAGAGCAGTCAGCACGTAATTATCACTCCCTTGTTAGCCTCAGCCTCTCAGGAATAAATTAGAGGGACATAGTAAGGAGGAGTAGTAAGAATATCAGAGTGGGCTGCACTTCTTCACGCTACAGGAGTGAGGGCCACCATCCTGGAGGTCCCTGCCTCAATTCACAGGGGTATTTTAGAGGCAGCTCCATCTATCTGAGGGGAACTACTAGCATTTGAAGATTTTAGGTAGCTACATTATTTTTCTTTAAACATTTAATAGTTCTAAATATAAATCCAGAGAAAGCAAGTTTTCCTTCCTTTTTAATCCAGTGGCCATAGGCACATCTGTCAGGTGCATTGTTTTCACACATCTCTCCCCCAGTTCCTTAATCAATCTACATTACTCTGGGCTTGCAGTAAGAAGGACACTTTAAGATACTGAATAGTGCTCTTGAGACTATAGCTCCAGAATGCTGGTCTCATTTGCAACAAAGATGACAACAGCTCAATTAGCCATCTCTTTGCACACTTGCAAGCAATGAAGACAAGACTTGCTCTGTATCAAGTTAAAGAAGCAGATGAATTCCCAAGGTAGAGTGCTTGCAAGGCAGAGCTTGCAAGAGTCATGTTTGCAATTAACTTACTGCTAGTTGTTTCATCTCTATGCTGTCAAATAATGCATGAAATAGCTTGGGCTGATGCACAGTCAGGAAACAGTGGTCACAGTCCTAAAAGGTCATAAATCCCTGTTCTGACGGACAGCAGAGCAAAACAAACCCGAGTTCACTTTTTAGGTGGAAGGCAGAGTAAAGTTACAAAAATAAAGCATAAAACAGAGGTATTCTGCTCATTGTGGCAGCCTTGAAAATCAGAAAAATACCACTCCTGGTGTCGCTTTTGCACTTTCATTATAAAACACTGTTCTCCTTGTAGTTATTTTCCCTTACACTGGTTACACATACAAACTTCTGAACAGCATCAGCATCAGAAACACTGAGGTGTTGCAGAACCTTTTGTATGTATGTATAACCTGATGTCTGGGAAATCTGGCCTCCTTGGAGCAGAGCAGAGCTGGCAAAGCCCTTCTAGGGCTGCAGCTTCTCAGACTTCTCAAGGTAATGGGCGCCTGGCCACAGAGACTGTCCAAGTATGTCCTGGGTTTATTAGGCATCTCCTCCTTTTCTTAAAAATAGATTTGTCTTGATGCCAGATACTAATACAAGTTGTCACCATCCTTGGATGTTTATAGCTATTTTCCACTGGAACAAAGCCTATAGACTGAAAGTCACAAACTGTTTATTGAATAAATAATTGAATTAGGATCATGCTTTGCCTGTGTGGCTGGACAATTTTGTCAACTCTCCCTGCAACACTGTAGGGGCAAGAAAAGCAGTCATAGGATGATTTTGAGTCATTTGTTAAATGTTAAGAAGATACTGTGGCTGCAGAATGTCCTTAGCCTCAAAAGACTGAACGTGATGCCAACCTGGATTCTAGGTTGCCTATTCAGTTCTTTACACTGGAATTTACTTATATTTAACTATTTGAGGGATGCTTAATCCCAAATGCCATTATCAAGGTTAAATATACAGTGAAGGCATCTCTTTGAAGAAAACTTCTGTGGGCTTCATAACCCCACCATCTGCATGCACCAGACTTTAGGGCTCCAGCTTCCCAGCTTCTGCCAGACCTGCTGCCATTCCTGTATTGCATACAGAGGACATTTTCCTCATGAACATTCCATGAGCTTTCCACAGAAGTAATACGCAGACTGTACAATAATATATCAGCAATCTGATGTACCTCCCATGTATGCCTCCATGTAGTAAGACACTCAAAAGGTTTCTAAAGTCTACTCAAAACACCCCAAAGATCCAAAAAACTCAGTTAGTGAAATCATACTAGGCAATACCCTCTTCAGCAGGTAGATATCAAACCATATCTACAGATATGGGATCACTCTTCTGTAATATTCAATATTCCACAAGTCATCAGAGCCATTTCTTCAAGCCTCACATGTTACCTGTAGTTTGTATCTCCCCCTGACATTCTTGGCTTCTTCTACTCAGGGAATTTTCTGGCAATTGAAAATGAGTAGTTCCTGCTAAAAAATCCAAGGCTTTAAGGATTTTACTTTTGTGTTGTCGTGCTAACAACAAAAAGGAATTGACAGACACAAAGTTAAATAAAGAAGGGAATGGGTTGAAGAGATCTCTCTGTGGCTGAAAATTCCCAGACTCTGATCCATAGACTCAACACAAAGGTAGGCACCTTTATAACATCAGTGGAACAAAACCATTTCTGCCTTTGGCTCATCACCCTTTAAAATCACCTCTAAATCTCAGAATGACACAGCAACAAACATATCTATAAAGTCATTGCCAGAAACTTCACAGATCTCTCACTGTGGTGAATACAAATTCCTTTGTCACATGTTCTCAATTCTGAATACAAGATGTTCGAAAGTTGAGCATTCAGGACTTCCTGCAAAAGCTGTTCCCTTACATAAGAAGCAATCACTTATCTGCAGGAATGTGCTTCTGCGTGAGTCTGCCAATCATTTCTGTTAGAGACAATTCTGCCCAAAGAGATATTTCTTTTCCCTTGAGAAAGCACTAAGAGAACACATTCTTCTGCACAGAACAATGAAAAAACCCCACAAGCCCTTGAGCAGAGTATTCCTGCCTCTTTTCCTTGCTGCTTTTCCATATTTTCTGTAGTGAGCTGGTGTGTGGCCTTGCAAAGCTGAACACTATTCACTCACTCCAATTTTGCCACCTGAACAATGACTGACTTTGGCAATGTAGCTGTTGTACAAAGAGACTCAGCTGAGACCTTACACTGCCTGGCATCTGGCCTTCGCTGTGCTGCATGTTTGAAAGAAGACTGATTAAAACTCCACCATGAGAACAAAAACTCTACAGCATCCCCCTGCCACACAGCTTTGTGGAGAGGTAGGATATCTGGCTTGTATTGACTGGCCATTTGACAAGATTTTGTTTGGGAAAGACACAAGAAACAAATAACTCCTCAAGGACTACAGGGAAGTCTACACTAGAAATTAACTCACAGAGAAACAGCAGCTTCATGGTGTTAAATTTGTTTCACCTGTGGATTTAGTAAAGAATTGAGATTTCAGAAAATCTAGGTGCACATCTTTTACCACTGCAAAAGCATCCATCTCTCCCTTCCTCTCTATTAAACAACCTAAAAATATCTCAGCAAGCACAGTTGTACAGCAATGTGACATTTTTACTGGTAGCTCCTTTCCTCTGATTACTCTTCCCTGTAGCTGCCCTATTTCAGAAAAACTTCTGTGGCTTGTGCTCTGCAATGAGGGCCTGGTTTGCTTGAAAGACTATATGAAGAGTGGCAGGATCAGTCTGGCACAGAGCTGCCTCCAGCCACTCCTGTTACCCTATTTTCATCAAGATGTACAAAGCTGAAGTGAAACACATCCCTTCCAAGTTGTGCGGCTGCCTGCTGTGAAGATGCAGTGATGTCAGTGCTGAATAATTAAGTGATAATATAATAACTGCGAGTTTGTGCTCCACTAAGTGAGCTCCTGCTGACTGCTTAATGAGCAAACAAACACCCAAACCCCTGTTTGGTTTGTAATATTATTCCTGTTACATTAAATGTGAGAAAGAAGACTCAAGTCGTTAACAGTAATCAACTGGGAGGCTTCTGACAACACAGATCAGGACAGAGATCATGAACTATCACATCACCAAATTTTTGAATGAACCAGAAGTTCTTTTTCTTTTCAAAGGGTGGACAATTAGGTAAAAAACTTTTCAGGATTTCTGTTTCCTCTACATAACATCTAAATCCTTTGTGGCAATAGGAGCCTTGATGGGTCTCCTCTTCCTGTGGCAACGCTACAATGACTATATTGCAGAGGCTGGGCTATGCAGCCCCTTGGCTGCTGGGTGTTAGTAATTTGAGGAGAGCCTAGATGAAATATCCCTACTTGTCAATAAAACACACAAGAACTACAAAAGATCTAAAAAAATCAGTTGTTGCTGCAATGTTCGAAAAGAGGAAAATGTAGAGTCAGTTTCCCATCTCTGTTTCTCCTGCCAGGGCAGCGAGTTAGTGTAACACCTTTTAGTGAGGAGTTGGATGAGATATGGCCATTGTAAGGAGACCTAGAGACCAGAGCAGCCTCAGGCAACCAGAACCTTGAGTCACATAGAGCTTTTAAGTTAAGCTTGCTGCTTTGAAAATAAAGCCATCATGGTTCAGAGATTGTTCTGAGGTTTAGGCTTCACATAAATGGTGACAGTCTCAACACAACAAAGCAAGCAATAGCCTTTTCACTTGTGTATGATCTGTGGAAAGACAGTAAAGCCTAGTTTCCATTATTTTCCCCAGATGGTATTAAGGAAAAAACAGGATGTGAAGTTTACAGCTCAGTGCCCTGATTTCTGGAGGTCTGCTAGCTGAAATGGAGCTTCTAACAAAATATTTATGTGCTCTGAGAAGTTTTCTCATAAAAAGGAAGAAGCATTATTTGCATTTTCACTGGCTTTACTTGAGAATCCTGGTTAACATAAATTATTCAATGTACAGAATTTATAATCAAAGCATGAAGATCAGTATTGGCTTAAGAAATCTTTCCTAGAGAAACATAGGTTCTTCCTATGTACCACATAAGTGTGTAAGCCTAGTTTCAAGATTTGCTATGCTATTAAGGAACTGAACTTTGTACACGAACAACATGAGCTACCTGCTGCTTCAACTCATAACAACCTGCAGGATTCATCTGGGTATACCTTTGTTTACTCCAACCAACATGCTGAGCCTTACAAGAAATACAGTAAGATAACATGCAAGAATGACTCACTATCTCCCCACTTCCTGGAGGACACTGTGCCCAGGTGATATTTTTCTCCACTAAAAGTACCCTGATCTATGTTATTTATCATATGATCTGCAAGGCAAGAGCTTCATAGCCTTAGTAATCACATTGGATATTTTGTAAGAGACATTAATAACAATAAAAACAATTAAAAAGTAGAAGAATTGGGGGAAACAGCATGTTAATTGTCATTCCATTGTTACAGTTTGTAGATCCAAAACAGCTATCTAAGGATGACACAAACTCCAGCCCTGACACTCAGGGAATGCTTTCCAGTGATGCTCTTGGACATAGCTCTCTTCTCTAACAACTATAGCAATGCCAGGAAGATTCCTCTCCATCATAAAAGGTATCTTCCCATTCCTCCCACTCCTCAAAAGAAGTGTAAATCAGTCCCAACAGAGTAATATTTGTGCCCTGTGCTGAGTTCTGTCTTTTACTGTAAGAAGACAGTGATGATGGAGATCGGGAGGTCCATTAGGGGTCTCATTCCCTAAGATGTTCAGATACGGAGGAAGATCACTGTAAAAGACCAGTTCGGAAATGTCAACATCTCACAGTAAGTTCTTTGCTTCCTAAAACTTACTATATCAAAGGCACACTGAAGGACTTGTTTTTTATAGTAAAACATAAGGAACAGTCCTCTCTGTGACTATGGTGACTTTCAAATACCATGATAATAGTATCTTATTCAAGGCCAGATAAACATTGTAAGTTTGTTATTTATTGCTTTAATGAAGGTTTTCATTACATAAAGAGGGAACAAGATAAAACACAGCAACTGCCAAAATGTTTCAAACCGATGTTTGGTTTTTGATCTTGGACAGATCATCCTTGTCCAAAACTCCTTCATCCTTCCATAAAGGCTTGCTTATGCTGGCCAAAGATACTAGGTCTTCTGTTAATGTGAGAGCTTCCCAGATGAAGAAAGATCATTTAAAGTCATCCCATGTGTGAGAATTCGTTAGTATTCTTTCCCACACTTTCTAAAAGGATAAGTCTTGGTTTCCCGATTCAAACATGAAGCATACCATATTTGTTCTGCACAAACTTCTACAACTATTTTTTTTTTCCAGGAACCTTACTCTCCCACAAATTAAATGAACTAGTGAATTCAAATAAAGTTCAGCACTTTTATGTAAAAATAATAAACACCCTGAAATAATAAACCACATGTACACACAGAATTACTTCTTCCTTTTTGCAGAATAGGTTGAATAGCAAAGATCTGGAAATGATCTTTGGGAAAGACTCTGAGGAAAAGAACCTGCTCTAAATTCTTTCATTTTCTTATGCTGCAGAGAGATTGCACTACATGATATTGGCTAAATTGGCACGTAACAATGCAGAGGCTGATGTATCCAACACCCTTTTTTGTCTGTGCTGGATTTATTCCTTAATAAAAGCATAAAGCTCATCCAGTGTTTATTGTTGAAAACCACAAAGGCAACCTAGAGCATGAATTATTTTCCACTCATTGGCAAAGAGTAGGCACTGCCTGTATTTTCTACATTAGTACACATAGGCAAGTGACAATTCAGGAGAAGTCATGCATCCATCAGTCAATATTTCCATGCCCTGAGAGTTATTGAAGTTAAAGAATGATTTTTTGGGGCAGCAACTTTCTTTCAGTGTAGCAAACACAGTCTCATCTGATTACTTCTGTTGCATGTACCTATTTGATCCAAGCTATTCTTCAAACGTGGCCTTAATCTTGAATTCCTTAGAAAATCAAACCAAAGCAGAGCCATCATGCTCTCAGCATGCAGGCTGTTGCAGCTTTTTCTTTGCAGCATTCATACAAACAAGTATGTGACACTAGTGATATATCTATAGTACCTTTAGACTTAACCTCTGCCAACTATTTTTCTTTCTTTTCTGAGTTTATAGTTCTCAGAAATGCTGTACTCAATAAACCTACTCCAAGTATCAATCTGAAGTAAAGCAGGGTGTTCCTATTCCCTCAGCAGCAGAGGACACAATTTTGCATGTATTCGTTATGCAATATTAGGGAAGAGCTGTAAGTATACTCTCCAGAGCTTTGGAAAGGGCATACAGAACAGCTCAGCCAAGACTTCAAAGTTGCTGTAAGTATTTTCGGAAGCAGCAAAACACTTCAGATATTAAATCCAAATATCCACTTCTGTGGTACTGAGGCAGCTAATTCATTCAAATGCTAACTCTGGTCCCACCTCAGCATCCTATTCAGAACCCACTCTACCCTTGCAGATTACATGGAGTCACAATGAAACCAAAACCAAAGACAAATCAGCTTCTGCTTAGTGCAGCTCTGCCACTGTGTGTGAATTCAGGCATCTGGTTTGCTGATGAGTTGTCACATCAGTCTTCTCCAACAGCCAAGTAGAAGCATTTGACTCCTCAATTCTCTGTATGACCCTCAGGTAGCTGGAACTTGGTGGAACTTGATGCAGCTGTGGTAGGACCACAGAAAGTTCACTGTTTCCATAATGACCACAGAGACTATAGCAGAGATGGCAGCATTACAATCTCAGACTCCCTAGTCACAGGTCATCTACAAAGGAAAAACAGCATGGGCAAGTCCAAGGTGGTGCAGAAAAGGCAGTGCTTTGCCTTGCACTGAGGCAATTAAATGGTGCTTGGCAGCCCCCATTTGTTATGAACAAAATCTCTCTTCATGTCCCCATTGCTCTGTTCCTACCAAGAGTTCTGTGAAAATCAAGAGCTCTTTAGGCTTTACTCTTGATTTTGATGGTGTCTATGAATTTACGACACGTAAAGTTGAATCTGATAAAGCACAGGGGCTCCAGGAGACTTTCTAACTTTCTCCAATTGATTGTTAAATTCTGAAACAATGTTGAGTATCCTATCCTTGTCTCCATTCCTAAGTAACCTGAACACTGGACAAATTAAATCCAGAACATGTTATTGGACCCATCTTAGTGAATTACTTCTGAAGGACAGTGCTACAAGGCTGCTTTTCATAAACACTTCATTAAGCCCTAATGTGACTAATGTACTTGTAACTCATGTGTACTTTAATTTATTCTTTGAGTTGTTTGCAAATCTGTTTCAAGGCAACTAGAATCAACAACCTTCACACTGCTCTCAGCCTCTCCTCATTATTATCATGGTACAGTTAGTTTCTTTTACTCTCCCATATCTTTACTTTGAAAAAATCATTTTTAACCTTTAGCTGAGAAGGTAGGTCACAAAATCACAAGACACTGCATAACATTTTTTAGAAAAATAAGTTCTTTTAATGAAATGTTCTAGTTACCAAACATTGCTAAAATTATCCTCCTGATCAATCTTGCACAAGCATTTTCAGCAAACTATCTTAGCCACTTTCATTAAGCTATATGAGATGTAAAATAAGGGAATTCAGGAAAACTCTGAATGCAACAGTAATTATGGTGCTAAAAACATGGACTCCATAACAAAAGTCTAACCAGATGTTAGCTGCTTCTTTACTGTTTAAGAAAATCTATTCAAATGCAAAAGTCAGCAGCAGCAATGAGTTCATGCTTTGCCTTTCCGCTCTCCCCAGTCTTGTATCTTGGGATCTATCTTTGATGCCGTTTCAGGTCAGTGCAGATTCATTGTGCTGTGAGGCACTGGCAGTCCACAGGGCACTGCCTGGCCCACGCATTGCATGGCAGAGGACCTTTGGTGATGGGGTTCTTCACGCTCTGCTTATTGAAGAGCCTGGTTCACAGGGAAACTCGGAGGCTGTGCTGCACGGCTCCCTGCTGACATAGACTGTGGCACAGCCTGGGTTTCCAGGTGTGCATGTGATGGGTGAGGGCCATGGCTGTACCTGCTCAGATGCAGACTGGTGGTACTCCTTGCTCCCTCTGGAACAAGCTCAGCAGCCTGTTGGAGCCCTGTAATCACCACCCATGGCACAGAGCTGCACTGGAGAGGCAGTGTACTCACCCCAGGAGGAAGGCCTATGCACATTTAAAAGAAAGAAAATAACCCCCAACACTTTCCTGACTCTGAAAAAGTGAAGAGCACCAACACCCCCCTTCACCCCTCTGATGAGTTCAAGTCCCAGGAACAGCTCTGTGAAAATTTTCAGCAGGAAGCCACTTACAACCAAAAGGGAAGCCTTCCTCCCCAGATGTAGCCAAACTGGAGGATGCGTGGATGCATGAAAATCAGACCACACCAGCCCACTCACACCAAAAGCCTTTGCAAACTTGCTGCTACCTCCACAGCAGCCCCGGAACAGTGACACGTGATGCTGAGGGGCTGGGGAGCAGAGCATGCGGAGGATGTCTGGCACAGAGTGTGCTGCAAGACAGGTGCCGAGTGCCCCATGCAGCCCCCAAAATCAATGCAGCCTCTGAAGGAGTGGGCAAGGGCCAGGTGCTGCTGTCCATATGCTGCTAGTGCTCAGCACTGGGCTGCTGGCAAGTGTCCCATCCCCACCCCAGTGCAGAGGCAGCGGGTGGCCTGTGATTCCTCTTCGGAGACTTCCCCTGAACTGAGGCGAGGACTTCCAAGAAGTGTCGGCTACTGCCCCCCTCGCTGGGGTTTGCCACATGATTTAGCACCATCAGCAGCTGTGACAGGTGCTGACGGGAAGGGTCTGTGGTGAACTGCTCCCTGCAGAGGTGTAAGAATGCTTTCAACACGGATGTTCTTTGCACAACCAATCAGACCCATGAGTCCTAGTGCGGTATCCTTCAAGACCAAGGGGTACTCAGGCTGTGTCTGCAGTTAGCATTTCCAGGGACCCTGGACCGGCCCTGTCATTTCTTATGTCCTTCTTAGAAGGACACACACCATCAGCACAGACAAACAAGTACTAGCACAGAGGTATTCTGATGGAGCAGGAAGGGGAGAGGAGGCTCTCCCCAGTGCCCAGGTTATGCAAGTTACCAGTGCAGCAGTGTAGCTGATAAAATGCTCTCAATTAGCTTGAGAGCAATAAGTCCTCTGTTATTCTCTCTAAAACTCTCAAATTTTAACTGATCCTCCTATCAAAAAATAAATAAAAACTTCCCTGTGGTGCCTTTGTTTCTGGAGACCATTTGCATTCCCCTGACTTGCTGGCTTGCAGTGCCACCCCAAGCCCTGTGATGAACCCTGATCACATGGTTATCAAGGCCACCAGATGTTGGATAAAAAAGAAACATACCTTGATCAGAATAAGCTGCTTGTGGCTGTGGGCATCAGTCAAAGTGTGCTGATTCACACTCAGGGTGATCTGATCCAAACAGGCTGGATCTGCACTGCTGAATCTGGAAATGGGGATTTACCTCTCCCCATGGTGGCTCTGCAAGTGTGATAAGGTTAGGGAGATTTCCCAGCACACTGCTAAAACCTTGGGTTAACCTACTGTTCTTTCATCCAAAATATGGTGAATGCCAATCATACAGCTAATGGTTTTGATATTGATGCACCACCCAAATCTGCCAGACAGACAGCCAGGCATGTAGAGAGACAGCAGACAGACAGACAGACAGCTCCATCTGCCTCAGTGAGGCTGTCCCTGACAGTGCAGCTTACCAGCGCTCCTAGAGGAGTGAGTTTTTCGAGTCAGCATCTACCTCCAGCAGCCAGCCCCATAAAACGTCAGTCCTGCCTTTGAGTGTAAGCTGCAAAGCCACACTTTCTGTTTCAAGTATCTCTGTTTTAAACTTGCCTGGCTCTGTTCCCAAGGAGCATGCTGCAGCACAGGCCTGCCTGCCTTGTAAAGATTTTATTTCTTATTAAAGATAAGCTCCCCTCCATCCAAAACCCAGTGAGTTGATGAAGGAATTTTAAAAAATTATGAATTGCAAGATATTAGTTCTAAAAGTTTTGTGTATATTTCAACTTTTGTATATATTTCACTTTCTGTAAAGGATTACATAAAGTTTCTAAGTGAAATAGTTTCGACTTTCTAAGAGAAAGTATCAAAGTAGTATACTTGAAACTTTTACAGTTTTTTTCTGAAGGAAGAGAATGATATTTCATATTTTGTTGAACTCACCTTGTTGAACCTGATGGTTCTGTTTGGTCTCATCAGCATTTTGCAGCAGGAACTGGAATTCATATTTTTATCACCAGCCTCCAGCGCCTCTTGTTATCTTGATCATGGCAGCATCCACAGTGGGCATTGACAGGCTTAAGAAATGTGAGAATTTCGGGCTGCTTCTCTGTGCTTGAGATCTTTGCTGAACAGTTTATAAACTTGCTGAAGGTTAGACTCAGGTTTTCTGATTTTGAAGGCAAAGGATACAGTTATTCTCAAATAATGGTACACTGCTCAATCATGTAGATTGCTTCCTACAAATGCTTCCCCTTCACAAGAGGCCAGGCTCAACAGCCTGAGACCTTGTGTGCTTGTGCCTTTGCAAGGTCAGAGAACCAATGAATGTTTGCTGGCAAAGTGTGACTTGCTCATTTGGGTCAGGTTGCAATTTGTATTGTACCCTCACAGCTCTTGGTGCAGTTTTCCCCAAATGATTTGCAACTGGATCTCTCATAAATTCCAACCTGGGGAAGGCAGAGATAGGGAGATGAGATGGTTCTGCAGGTTGTGCACATGCCAGGGTGCAGACAAAAGACAGAGGATGGTGAGGAAGAAAAATAAACTCTCGACATATCCTACAGAAGCACAACAAAAAGGTATTTTCAGAGAATGAAAGATTTTAGGAAACAGTAAGAAATCTTATATGCAAAAGCAAGTACTGTTTTTCTTTCTTAAAAAAAAAAAAAAATTCTGCAGAAGCCATATTCATCATATAACTTCCTCCAGTAAGGCCAGATGCATCTTAACACAAAGTGCTCATGTAGATGAAAAATTGTACACTTTTTCTCTCTCTAACATATTTTAATAGATGTTGGTTTTCTACTCAGTGCAAGCTACCAAGCATACTAACACCATCCCATAAAAACTCAGCACTTAGATTACAAGAATTTTAAACATGCTTTTTCTCTTTTTTTCTTTAGTTTACTTCAGAACATCTGATACATGGAAGAGAGAGGAGGAAAGTTGCTGCAATCTCTATGTGGATATAGACCAATAACATCTCTTTAAAACCCATAATATTCACATACAGCAAAAATGTCAGAATATGAAAAAGGAGATTTTTATTTGCTCTTTATAAGCCCCTCCACAATGCAAAATTTGCATCTCACAGAAGGAAAGCACTGAGGAAAGCACATTTCAGTGACTGCAATACCAGCACAGTTAATGATGTTTGCAATTGCTTTCCCATTTTTATTTTCTCTGAAGCTCAAAAGATCCACGGAAGGTAAAACACACTAATTTTCATCTTCTGATCCTCCATCTGTCCAGCAACACTGCAGCCTGTGGCCCCTGCACAAGGATAGGTCTTCCCAGGCTCCTGACATGGGAACACATGCAAGTGTGGCATGGCCTAGGGTGTGCTGCATTTCCTCCAAGGAAACCATGGGCCACCTTCCCTTGTGCCCAGGAGCACCCCGCCCCATAGAGTTCTCCCTCTCCACAGTTTCACCAGGGGGAATAGTGAATTTTAAAATTGTTTTTTTAAGAAAATGGCACAGTTTGGTAGAATGCGTTATTTGCCCGCCAGCCTGTTCACTAAAATACGTTGTTTTTTAGAAACAGAAAATAGACACTATTCCCATTAATAGTTAGGTTTTTTTTTTTTTTTAATAGTTTATGCTTAATTCCAGCCCCATTTATTATGGGAAAAAGTTTGAAGAAATCAGTGTTTTGTTTCAACATTTTTAAAGAGAACATATATCAGAACTTTACCTCACAAGCACTATAAATACACATAGGTTGTTTTACAAGAAACAACCAAAAATTCTCTGCAGAGAGACTTTACCAGTAGAGGCAGAAAATAAAAAGCCAAGTATTTCTGAGCGAAGCGAAGATTTTCTTCTATTTTTTTCTTGATTGTAAGAATTACAACGGAAGTATGGCTAGAGAAAATATTAGACAATAAAACTGACAATAAAGCTTACCACAGGGAAGTCATGAGGACTGAATATGGATACCACCTGCTGTAGAAGTATTGTGAGATTTTCATAAGATTTCAGATTTTACATGAGAACAAGAAGCACACTGGTTGGGCTGGTGGCCAGGCTGCAGGCATAGGGTACTAGAGTCCTGAAATGATTAACAGCTAACTTTGATCACAGGGACTGAGAATTCAGTTATTCAAGAAGATTAAACAGCTGAAGTTTTTATGGGTACCACAGAATTGTCAGATGGGCTTGACTGTGGGAAATGAGAACAAAAGAAGTTTGGAAAGAGGGTCTGCTGAGGTATTCCCCCACCATGACTTCTTTGCAACTCAGTAAACATGTGCAATTCATTGCTTATATGCTGGAATTAATGTTTTCCAGAATTTGAAAGTTAAAAGTCTGAAGCACATTGAAGTTCACTGCAGTCCCAAACTCCTATAGGTGCTTCTGTAAGTCACCCTGTGCTATCACCTGGAGGCTGGAGTTCCATCAAATTTCTCTAAGCTAAATGAAACTTTTTTGAGACCTAATAGTCTTTACAAGCCTAAATAAGCTTTGTGTGTATTTATTTTATATTTAAAAAATGATTTTGGTGCATTTTAATCCTTGAAGCTTTAAAAATGTTTTTATGAACAGGCTCACTTTCACTTACATTTTCTGCCACATTTCCATCATGTTGCAAGCCCCCCCTTTTGTGGATAGAAATGATATGTTCCTGACTATTGCAAAGAGATATATATCATCCAGCAAGCTAAATGACACTGCTGACAATCTGCCTTTTAATATCTGTTTGCTTGATATACTCTTATTTTAAAGGGCAGTTTAATGATGCTCTGGAAATGCTGTTTTATTCCCCATCTGCTGAATTCAATTAACACAGCAGGTGGGCAGTCAAGATATTTTGACAACTATTCTTCCATCTCAAAACTGTGTAGCATTTATATTCCAAAAGGTCTCAAATACTGACATGATAATTTGTAATATCTTCAAATGCTTCTTTGTATGAGTTAAAAAATCAGACAAACCTGGTTTTGCTACAGTCCCCAAAGCTCACAATCAAAGGCTGTGAAAACTTTCTCAGCTCAAAGCGTTGGAACTGCATGTGATGACTTAAGCAGTGGAGTTCCCATCAGCTCTCTGGAAATGATTACAGGGTTTTTCATGTTGTTACCATGGAAGACAGTGAAAGTGTTAAATCAGAGGGATTTGAAGGATCAAATTCTTACCACTCATAGAAAACGGAACCACAATGCCTTCCTTCTGCAGCTGATACATTTTAATACTTCCCACATCCTGGCATCAGCTGGACTTTTACAAGTTAAAAATAAAGATAGGTTTGCACAAACCTACCTGACGCAGTCAAACAAGGTACACAAGTGCTACATGAAGCACAGTTTAGAAAATACTTCTTATACTTTTATATATATCTGGAAAAAACACAGCTTTTTGTATTTGGCAGTATAATTTGTATTATAGTCCTGTTTCTGGTGTGAGGCTTCTTTGGTTTTAATTTATTTATTTAAACTTCTGTTCCTCATCAGCACTTATTTCAGCAGAGTGGGACCAGATTTTGCTGCTCCAACACTACTGCTATCAGCTGAGTTATTGTTACTAGATTAAATCTAGCTCGCTGTTTGAAAGAGCAAAATGTGGTGAAGTAATGAGTATATCATTATTATTGTTATCCTAATTTTGATAGTGTTTGTGTTGTGCAATATCAGAGAAAAAGATGGTTCCTGCCCTAAAGAACCCATACTTTCAGAGTCTCAAGCTGCATCCCTTCCAGCTCATTGTCTGTGTCCAGGGTTATGCACTTTGCCTCTTTCAGGATCCTCCCACATACCTAAAACCTCCCTTACCATTTCAGTGGTTAAATAAGTTGTGAGAACCAGGAAAACAAGTTGCCTGTGTGCACGCTTCAAGTTGCTGTTACTCTAATGACCTTTTTCCATGCTCTTTCATCTCTAAATTTAGCTAACTACTAAAGCCAGAGTCTAGGAGACTGGGGCATACAGGAAACACTCATGCACAGACTATATATAATCACTCTCAAAAGAACAGCATAGATTACAAGACAGTGTAATTACTATTCTGTAGCCAAATGAAGTTTATTTTATGAAACTGCATCTTCTCAACTCTAATAAACCCTTAGAATCATTCATTCAGGACCAACACATGCAGCACAAAACCAAAAGTATTATTAAAGAGTTGACACCAAGAACTTGAAAATCTGTTCATGTTAGGATTGTATATGAACAGATGACATTGTAACTGCCAGGCACAAGTACACCTTAAATTTGAAATGTAGTCTTTAAAACAGTTGCCTCAATACCATTTAATGAGAACATACTAGACAATCATGGGAAAGAATGAAGAGTGTGAATTCAAGTACATAGATTCAGAAATGTACTGTACAGATACTGGCACTGTTACCAAAACACAAGGATGATACTACATGAAATTGCAGAAAAGTTATGCCACAGTAAATTCTGGTTCATTTTCAGATAGAAGAAATTTGGTAAAACAGGAAATATTCTATATTGTTTAGTTGAGATAAATGACAAGAAGTCTTATTCCCTGGATCACATATAGAAAATCTGATTGAAGTATTAATAAACTTTGTGCTTATATAAATAGTTTTAAAGTTTTAATCATCCTAGTTCTCAGAAATTATACTTGTATTCTAACCAAAAAGTTTTCCCTCTTTTTTC
This sequence comes from Donacobius atricapilla, assembly GCA_013397315.1. Classification (NCBI taxonomy): domain Eukaryota; kingdom Metazoa; phylum Chordata; class Aves; order Passeriformes; family Mimidae; genus Donacobius; species Donacobius atricapilla. The sequence goes on from WBMY01011659.1 coordinate 164,696, forward strand.
AAGAAAACAGCAGACAACCCAGAAAGTTTATTAATTCTTTCTTTAATAAAGCGGGCTAGATGTTCTTCCAGAGTAAAGATACAAAGCTCCACAACTAAATCAATACCCAGTTAAAATATGATACTGCAGAAAGGCAGTACATACAACTGACATGACATGCAGGAGACTTTAATAAATCACAGATGTGAGATACAGTAGAACAGTCTCAGATCTTAGTCTCAGATCTCTTATCTTAATGCTGCATTAGTTTTTGTCAGCAATTTGCAATGCTTATAATTTTTCTATCTCATTATTGTTATCCATGAACATTCTGAGCAGGTAATTTCCAGAAAAAAAAGAATAATCTTGTATTTTAAATGACAATCTATCTTTCAGTATATTTTTGACACAAAACAGGGTGATGATTTGACATTTTATCTAACTTACAAGTTTCTAACTTAATGAATATATTAAAATACCTTTAACTATCTCTGCACTATGATCAAGTATCAGAGACAACATATTTGATATGAGAAAGGACATGGTACAACCAAAGCAGATTCATTTACTGGAGTTACTCTGATCTTATTTGTATAATCATCTCTCTGCTTTTGAAGATTTTTATCATATCCCATGGCATGATATGCATTCAGCTTATCGGTACTCACTGATTCTTCTTAGAAACTCCCCGAGCCTTATATACTTTTACTACTGTTTTAAAATACACAATATTAAAGATACAACTAATTTACAAAAATAAAAAACCTGTACAAATCACACGCTTCCACTGGCGATGAGACTGTTCAAGAAAATAGCAATGTGATCCCAGAAACAACCCACTAGAACAGAAATCAAAAGACTGATGCTTAAAAAAATAAAAAAGTAAAAACATTTTCTCCTGCCAAGCTACTGGAATCTTTGAAGGTTTATGTATCACAGAATATAAAACTTTTCTCTCTGTCCCCAGAATATTTCTTTCCTCTTTCCCCAGGTACTTCTTCAACAGCCACCCTTTGCTGATGGTGCCACAAGCCTTGCTGCACAGGTTAAGGCTAGAAAAGCTTGAAAGACCTAAATAAATCAACCAGCCACCCAATCCCCTGGCATTCATGCAAACGCAGGGTAACAAAATAAACTGGGGACAGGCATGCATGCTGAATTCCAAAGTGATTTTTTTTATGAAGCTTAAAATTAAACCAAAATAAACACCTCTCCAAAATGTTATGCATTTAAATCTTTCATCTAAATAGTTATCAGACTGCTCACATCACTCTGTGGCCTGCTCATAACATTCTAGTATTTTAACATTTTACAAGGCACAAATAATCTCTGAAGAACTAGATGGTGGCTTTTGAACATGTAAGGATGGCAGCTACCATATAATTACATGACAAATAACTCTTCAGTCACTGACACAGACCAGCAAATTACATGTCACCTCATCTTTGGGATACGGTACTTCATTTACAATTACAGAATAAGCAGCAAATTATTAGAGTTTCATAACTTTGAACAAACAAGCTTTGCCATGCAAATAGGAAGTTGTTGCATGGTATAATGTATATGCATCTTAAAAGCAAATAACGTTTTTTTTGCTGCTGTGACAGAGTGACATACTAACATTCCTTCCTCAAGCTAACTCTGTGTAGGTCTTGCAAGAGCAGCACCACCAGTTTTGCTTTGTGAATTCCAACAGAGGTTAAAGGGATCAGAGAGTACAGAAAGTCCTCCATATCTACTTGAAAAAAGCTGTTATTAAATGTACTATGGACTTGATATGAAAGAAATACACTTTTCCATAGAAGAACAAGTAACAGAGTTAATTAGAAACTTTCTGTTGGTTAATGCTGCTGCACCATTATGTTTCTCTTGGTTAAAAATATGGAAATCATATAGGAATATATGTAAACAGAGTCTATAGAAGATAACAGCAATCACACATAAAGTGCTTTTAATTATGAATATTTAATTTCACTTTGCAACCTTCCCTGGTAAGTTATCATACTCGAGCTAGCTTTAGTTCAAGCAGCCCAGGTCTACATTATGAAACACTGTTATTTCCCTTGTACCTCCTGTTTTAACTGCGGTACTCTGAATAAAATTTAAAAAAATCATGCCAGGAGAAGTAAAAGTAGACAAAGATAAAGAGGAAAGGAGGTGAACTGGGAACTCTCAAGGGGAAAAAGTAGACAAAGGCAAATAAGTCTCTGTTGTGTAGGTCCTCATTCTCAAGGAGTTTGTCACATAGTCTCCTGTAAGCACTGAGGAACAACTACACAAACCTCTGCCCTGAACATGCCTCAGGCTATTGCCAGATGAAAATGAAGAAACTAGGATTCCTCAAGGGAGAACAAACTTCCTACCAGGATGATGCTTTTAATCTTTTTGATACTTCTTCCCTACATCTCTAATCACAGTCTCTGAAGAAACAGTACCCTTTCCTACACAGAAAACCCAGTCAAGCATATTTTGTAAAAGGGCAATATTAAATCTAGCCTGTCATTGCTGCTTCAGGTCTGATGCCAAGCATCAGGCATTTCCATTATGGTACCTAGCATATACTATTCTATGTTTTGGGAAACAACAGTTCTATAGTAACAAAGCTCCTAAGTAAGGTAACAGCATAAGTAATAATAACCGTATATTAGAACTGGGTTTTACTGGGTCTATATTTAAGGCAGTCGTAAATGTATATATTATTTTTTTAAAAGTAGCAAATTTATGTCCTTTCTTTGTTTGCTTGTTTGCCTTTTTATTCTAATTTAGGCTTTTGGCAGCTGAAATGGGTTACCTTTATCTATTTTCTGTCCATGTAATCCAAAGAACTATCCAGCCCGTGGCATCACAGAAATTAGAGCTGAGTTGTCATGACAGATTTTCCAAACTCTCCCATCCTGTTTCTTTAGATATCCAGTGGGCTGACAATAGCAAAGTCAGAATCTTTGCTATTATTACTACTGTCGTCATCAGGGCTGGAGCTCAGGTTGCTGGAGGAGGCTGAAATGGAGCCCATTAGAGGGTCAGAAAATATCAAAGAAGAACGAGATGGAGCTTCAGGTTTCACTGTTGCCTCCTTGTGTGCCTGAAGGGCCTGCACCGGCTCTGGAACAGCACTTTTACTCCTTTCCTCTTCTTTGCAAACCATAATATAGTCATCAGCACTCTTGCTCTCACTAGTGCTCGAGTCAGTCGTACTCTGTGAAAAATAGCACAGGAAGGGCTTAAAGTGAGCACCAGTGTTACCACATAATGAGGCTTATGAAGCATGCCAGGCATTTGGGAATGGGACAAAGGAATAATTATTATCCAAAAGTGGCAATGAAATAAAGTTTAAAATAAGCTGGATATTAACTTTGGTTAACATAATTTGTTATTTCACAGAATCACAGAATATTTTGAGCTGGAAGGGACCCACAAGGAACATCGAGGCCAGCTGTTAAGTGAACAGCCATACAGGGATCAAACCCACAACCTTAGCATACTAGCACCATGCTCTGACCAACTGAGCTAATTTAAAAAAGCATAAAATGTAACACTCTAAAAATACATTTTTTGGTCTAACAGTCTTACATGCCTCATCATCATAGTGCATCCACACAGCGACCACAGCAGCCAAGCAACAAACACATACATTACAGCTGTGAAGATTTTCAGTAATTACAGTGAGTTTCTGTAGTATTTAGTGAAGTAGTTTTGAGAATTTTTTTGTTGGTTTGCCTGTACAATAGCATTTTGGAGCTTGTCAGGAGAATGGTTTGATAAAAAAATTTCCTAGTAAAACCCTGACTTGTGAAATCTGAACCACCCATAAACCTGGCTTAGTGTGCATCAGTTTAGGTTCAAAAACTCAGGGCTGCCACAGCTTCTAGGCAGACTTTCCTAAGTCTTCCAGAAAATGAGTCTCTGGGAGTCCCAGTTCTGTCTGGTTACACCTTGGGAAGTGCGTGTTCCTGAGCACTTAGATAGCGGCTCAAGACCACGCATCAGTGCATCAGAAAACTGTATGAAGTCTCAATCTTATATTCCATTATACTAGCCACACTCAGAATCACAGCTTTTCCAGTCAGAGCTCTACATGTAATTAGAAAGGGACACTGCCCTACACAGTAGAGTGGGATTTCTCACTTGTTGACAACTGGCAGCTGTTTAGCTTGGTTGCAACACAAATGGATAACAGTTTCCTTCTGCAAGAGCTGCATTCAGCTCCTGCCTAGTGCTATGTTTCTCTGGCAAGAAGATGACTGCTTTCTTGGTTGCTTCCACACAGGTCATTTTCAGAGTGATAATGCAACTTGCCAAACAGCCTGTAGGTACAAGCATCCTGAAGTGGTGTGATGCCAAACCCAATATATTTGATTACATGAATGCATGTCTGAGAAAAACAGAGAAGTAGAGGGAAATGTGTATGTCCACATTTGTGGCAATACAAGCCCTTCAGCTGTGACCCTTAACAAAAAAAAAAAAAAAAAAAAAAAAGGCAAGCAGTTACAGAAGAGAAAAAACAGGAACAATCTGAATGAGACAAAGGTGAACCTACAGCATGGTATATAAAATTGGAGTATCACAAGCATCAGCAAGCCACAAATGCAGTTACAGAATCCACAGATGCCAGAAAAATTTATTTTGCAGAATTTCTTATTACAGCTGAAAATTATTTTCTTGTTTTGATTACTGATTACAGATCAGAATGTTCTGGAAACGGAACTGTAGAGGAGCTCAGGAAGCAAAACCCACCTGTGATTATGAATGACTGTAAGATGAAATGAGGGAGCTGGAAGTCTTTGGTTGTCATTTACATAGGCATTACAAATTGTTAGAAGTTACAGTCAAGATAAATATCAGCTGGATGGAAGAATATACTCAAATACAGAATTGTGCCCAAATTTATATGAATAAGGACTCAAAGATCTCCCTTTCTAGTAAATTTTGAAATATCTTATTCTCATAATTTATAATTTTTTTGTGTTATCTACAAGTATGCATGTATAATAATATTATAGAACTAGTATTACTATAGGTTTAATAACATATAGTATTCTGTTTTGTAATGAACTAATTTTAATACTTTATAATTCAAATGGAAGTATCTTGAGTCCAGAGCACTGGTTAAAATTTTACCTGTCCCAATGTAAGACAGTTGTCACACTGAAATTAACATTATTATTTTTGATAGGAACTCTATTTTCACAGAAGACTTAATAAAATTCATACAAAACTCAACAGATTGGTTTTAGAAAGATCAACAACTAGCCTTTTTTGAGTGTTATCAAAATTGATCTCCAAGCCTCCTGATACATACAGAACGAGAGTAGTTCAAATGTCAAAACCTTCAAGCAGTTTCCATGAAGTTAAAAACACAGAGTCCTACATAACAAGGAGAGATACTTCACTGTTTAAACACTTCTGAGCTGAGACATCATTTGTTAGTAATTAGCCTTTTGCTTTCATCTTGTCTTTTTGAAATGCTGTCTCCATGAGCTGTCAGTGAACCAGCTGCCATCTCCAGGGGGCTGAGGACACAGGCAGGACACAACTGTGGCTCTGCTCCATCAATACAGAATCACAGAATAGTTTGGGTTGAAAAGACCTTTTAAGGTCACATAGTCCAACTCCCACAGTGAGGCACAGGGACATCTTCAACGAGACCAGGTTGCTGAGAGCCCTGTCCAACTGGACCATCAATGTTTCCAGGGATGGAGCACTCACCACCTCTCTGGGAACCCTGTTCCAGTGGCTCACACCATCCTCATCATAAAAAAAAAAAATCTTCCTTAGATCTAATCTAAAATCAACCTGCTTTTAGTTCAAAATCATTGCCCCTTGTCCTACTGCAACAGGCCCTGCTAAGAAATTTGTCTTCATCTCTCTTTTAAGCCCCCTTTCAGTACTGAATGACCACAATTAGGTCTCCCTGGAGCCTTCTCTTTTCCAGGCTGAAAATCACCAACTCTCTCAGCCTATCTAATCATCTTTGTAATGCTGCTCCGGACTTGCTCCAACAGATCCATGTGTCTTTCTGTGCTGAGGACCACAGAGTTGGATGCAGTGCTCCAGGTGGGGTCTCACCAGAAGGGAGCAGAAGGGAAGAATCACCACCCTGATCTGCTGGCCACACTGCTTTGGATGCAGCCCAGGGTACAGTTGCATTTCTGGGCTCAAGTGCACATTTGGAAAATGTCCAGGCTCTCATCCACCAGTATTCCTGGGTCCTTCTCAAGCAGGGCTGTTCTCAATACATAATCCTCCAGCCTGTATGAATACCTTTTTTGCGAGCTCTAAATGCCATAGTCAAAATTTCAGCACTTTGTTCCCACCCCCCCACCTTGTACAACAGAAATATACATTCCTCTAAACAACCAATGCCACATAATTCACCTGGCCTCTTTCCACACTTCTATTTAAAAGCTCTCAGGGAATGCAGTACAGACTCATTTTTCAAAATTATACGCTTTATTATTCCAAACTATCAAGAAACCTTTATTTCAGTCCTCACAGTCCTCACACCTCCACCTTGCGTAGGGCGACACAGACCTTATTTAGTGAAACCACTCGCCCAGCAAGATCAGTATTTTTATCTCTGACATTCCCTAGTTTCCTAAATTCTGCTTTCAAGAGTGTGCTCTAGTGCAGTTGAAAAAGCATCCTGCTCTTTAATAAAGGAAAGAAAACTACTCATCCCAATTTGTTGCTGTTACTGTTGAGCTTCCCAACAGTACTCTTCATGTCACCCACACATTTTGGTTTGCTTAAGGAGACCTATAGCTCATTGAAGTAACAGAGAAGCAGCAAAACAGAGATATTGACCCCAAAATCCTATAAAAGGGCTTCCTGAAAATGTTTGCCTATCCCTAACACACACTGGTATTTTTGAACTGATATTTCCAGAGGTAAAATACCTCCTTCCTTCTTCTTTTGCCTATTTCTGTTTCAGGAAACTCATGCTGACGTGAAGCATGTTTTCTCCCATCTGCTGCCACTACTGAATAAATGAAAAATGACAGAATTATACTTCCAGTCGCTTTGAAAGTTAACAACCTTACGCCCGTTGCCATATGGCTTCTCCAAACAATTTTTCCTGATGAATATCAGCTACTAGGACCAGGCTTATTTCATTTGCCTTCACACTGTGAATGAGTTAAAACTAACTGCAAAGATATAATTCAGGAAAGCTTAGAAGAACAGCAGCTCATTCTGCCTCCTTCTTTGAACAGACATAAAGGCAAGATAATGTGTTAATTATCATTCATTATTTAGCAACAGAAGCCTTCTGTTTGTCAACTGCATGCTGCTACCAAAGCCAAACATTCCAAAAAATGCCTGATTTCTTTTAGCCTTTATCTTAATTTTTTTTTGCATTTTTAATTGCCGCTTTCCTTTCTAAAGAAGGGCTATATCCTTATCCTCATTTTGCAGAAAGGGATTTTGAGACAAAAAAAAGGAAGAACACTTTTAAAAAAACCTAAGATGATAAATAATTCATACTTATATAACAATCAAGCACAAAAGACCAGATTTTAATCTCAATTACAGAATAGCTACACCTGTAACTGTTCCAGCTGTCCTAGGAAATAACCTTGTAACTCCAGCAAAGAACAATCTCTACAGTACAAATCACACCAAATAGAGTTACAGGCATTACCAAAGTCACAGAAAACGCAAATAGAGATTTATTTAGCAAGAAATGCACTGAAATGCCTAGAAGTGGTTGTTTTTAAATCCCGCTGCAGCTCTCAGTAAGTACTCCCGGCATGAGCCAGGGCACCACTGCAGCCCCTTTTCTTCAGCAGAGCTAAAAACCTGGGCTGTGGCCTGGTTTGGGCCAACAACCGGGCCCATCAATTAACAGTCTAATATCACAGTCCACTATTCTACAGTCTTATTTTCCTGTGTTTTATTAAAAGGGGTCCAAAGCTCTCCTCTTTTTATTTGATTTTATGCATGGTGGTTAAAGATAAAGGGCTTGGAAACAGCACAGATGAACTAGGTGGTAGACAGACAGACAAACTATCCCTAATTAACTAACCAAGTATACTACCAGTCCTCCTGGAGTGCCATTTCTAACACTAATTTTTTTCTTTCTCTTAAAGGTGCTGTTGTTCATTATCGTAACTGGAATTTCCAGAAGATAGGAGGAGAGGAGACTAATTGGTATGGACGTATTGCACGTCCAAACGTAAACCATGCAGTGCTAATGTCTCATTAATGCTCTGCAGCAGCTCAGCTTGTACAACCTCTACTCACATTGCTCATCGTCAACTTGTGAGCAGCCTTGAAATTGTGGGAGTCATGGATGCCACTCAGTTCCTGGGGCTGGATGTATATACCCTGACTACACACTGGGATAAGCCCAGACCTCATTGTACATTACCCTGAAAATTTGCACTGGAGAGAAATCTGTGCAGACCAAGCTTCACTTGCTCCACCCTCAATACTTGAAGAGTCCCAGCACATCCATGATACATGGTTTAGATCAACCTCTGTAAGGGCTTCTCCGGCATCAGTAGGGTCTGCACGCACACACACACCCCCACACACACACACACACACCCCCACCCCTCGCTGCCATGTTATATGGCATTCTACCTTCTAGTTTCCAGAAGCGAAGAATCATCAAAAAAACATTATTTGCCATTTTGGAAAGAAAACAAGAGGTACTTCATATAAAATACTAGGACATCAAGGACAAAAATAGCAGCCTGTAATATACTGTATCAGTTTAACCTATGGCTTTATTATGGCCGAAAATAGTGATTGTAATGACAACAGCCAAGCAAACAATGAAAACTCTCTAGCAAAGCTTTGCTCTTTGCCATTACTGAGAACAAAAAATATATTTTGGCATTGCCTCTAATACCAAAATACAATTAAAAGATGCTTTTGAACATCGAGTGTTCTAACTCAGGGAAATCGTGTATAATAAATCAAAATGACCCTGTGTCATTATTTGAAAATGAATAAACATTTTCTGCAGTTCCTAAGTAAACTTGTCAAAAGTGAACTGACTACAGACTCAGTTAGACTTTGAGGTGATAGTGCTGCCACTGATACTGAGTGTGAGTATCAGCAGCAGGGTGGCAGACTTAAGAGAACTCCAACACAGAAATGAGCAGGCACAAAAGTACTTATTTTTAAGATCACGTTTGGGTTGGACTGAGTCAGACAAGAGAGGGCCCTTTGTCTATAAACTTGTCCTATGACTGTATACTTTGTATGTGAAAACATTGTTTACAGATTCAAGGAGAAAGTCAACACAATGAAGTAGAAGGTAAAAGCAACCTCCTTGCTATTTCCTTTTTGGCACTGGGCACGAATACACTGCAATGCAGTTAATCAGCTCTTACATAATGGGATCCTGGAGGACAAGGACAATGAGAATAATCATGTGGGAACATTTGGTATGGGAACATTTACCTGCAGTTTTTACATTTTTTGTAGGAAAATAATCTGTGATTCTGTGGTTCAACTGTGTGAAAGAACTCCCCCCAAATATTGCCTAACACTTAAATATCTGTATTTGGAGCATACAGCTGCAATAAAAATAATTGATCAGACAGTAGGACAGTAGCTAGAGATACACTTTTAACTTGCTCTTCATTCAGACTATGAATGCTGACATGTCCCATGTAATGTCTGGACATGCTAGAAGAAGTCTCCAAAAAATGGAAGGCCATCAATGGCCTGCTTGAAATGTTTTTATTTTACCTGTTGTCCTGAGATGAATGGTTGCTTTGTCATGACAGGTCCCTTTAGGACATCACCTGCCCCCTTGTTCTGATTATTGGAACAGTAATGATCATCAGCAATAGTGATTTGTTCATTTTCTTCAGCTTCCAGCTGGCTCTGGTTGAAACGCAATGAGCCTTTCAGGATATCCTTGATCTGTTGTTCAATAGGAGGGGAAAGGATGTAAGTTAAAAACTGGGAGGAATTCTACATTTCCTAAAGCTCTGTGCAGATTGCTTTCATACACCATTTTGCCAAAATATATGCTTTTAAAAGATAGGAAGCAAGTCAATATTCATACCTATATTGGTTAAATATATAAATAGAAGTGAAATGTGGTTTTTATTAGAGTCTGAAAAACAACTATCCAGGAAATCTAAAGAGAATAAAATTGTTAAGATTATTCCCTACCTCATTACAGGTTTAACAGATGTCACAGTAGGGAGCAGAGGGCAGTATAATCAGAACTACAGATGCTCAGCAGCATTCTCATTTTATGTATGCAGTATTTTTTCCTTTAATTTAATGACATTCAAGTGTTGTCACAATGAAATAATGGGGACACAGTCATAGTTGATGTCTAGCAAGTACATTTTGCATTAAGAGAAACGATAGCGCGGCTTAAGTCCAGCACCTGGTGTTGCACTTCTTTAGTTTTGATTTGAGGCCTCCAAAACTTCCACAGGAGCAAATACTGTGCAAGTTGTTTGAACTCTTTATAGCGGAGTTTTATCGTTACAAATAAAAAATATACCACAAGGTTTGATGCACCAGTGAAACAGCTACAAGAAGACAAAATAGCAGTAGACAAAAAGAATAAAATAGAAAAAAAAAGAGAAAGGATTAATAGCTCTGAAGGGCACAAGAAGGTTAAGCTAAGCAATAGTAATACCTGCTTCAAACCAGCCAAGGAAACCAGAATTTCATCTTCTTTTTCCAAGTGTTCTTGCAAAATTACTTCCTGAATATTTCCTGTAACATCAAAATAAAAGAAAGATAAAGAGAGAAAACATCCCAAATAAACTCTAACATGCTGTTACCTACTGCAAAACAAACCTCTGTGACCTGCAAACACAATTCTGTATCCAAACCTAGAGATTGACAACCTTATTATCTGCAGAGGTGATGCCAGCCTGAGCCTGGCACTGCAGTCAGGAAGCGTCCAGGAATGCTCTGCTCCTGCAGGACTTCTGTTTCCCCTGTGTACCAAGGAACTCAGGCTACTACTGGCACCTAGAAGACCACACCAGCCTCTGTGTTACATACAGTTTTGAACTTGAAAATGCTTTGGAAAGCATTTAAGAACAGTTAGAGAAATCTGCTGCATCTCACAGAAAGGTTTAGGTAGAAGCACAGCAATCTTCATCTTGATCCCATGGCCATTGCAGATGCTAAAATACTCTATAGAAGGACTACAAAACATTTAATTCCCTCTCTATTATCTTCTTCTAGGTAAAAGACCCAGGGCCAAGTAAAACTTATTTGACAGAAGGAGCAGTGCAGTATCAACACTTCAGGAGACTCTTGCCTTCCATACCCACCACAGTGTCCTTTAAGGATGCATTTCACTACCCTGGTATAGAGTGTTTGCAAGAAGACAATCCCAGGCAATGCTACACTCCAACCAGCCCAGAGAAACTACAACTCCAATAACAGCACACTCAGTTCATTCTCTGGCCTCCCAGCTCCTACTTTCCTCTTTAAGAAAACAGCAGATTCCTAGAGACAGATTGGCAGAGATGGTATCTGTCAACTGAAAATGACAGAATACTTCCTCGTGCCATTCCTGTCTTACATACACAGATTGAGCCCAAATCCTTCAGTCACACTCATTTAGGAAGAATGATTTGCTGCACACGAGTATCTGTAACCCAGGTACTTCACAATTAGAGCTTTGTACCATTAATCTGCACCTGCATTGTATTTGTTTGTTTTAAACAACGTCCTGCATGTTCAGTGCCCATATCAGTGAAAAGCCAGAACTGCTGTTAACAGATGATCCTGACAAGGACAAATCTGATGACACTGGCAATGCTGACACAATATAAAGTTTCAAGTAAAAGCACTGAGTAATTTGGTATGAGTTTTGTGTTTACAGAATAAATAGCAAAATAATGAGATGTGGGAGACAGGACAAGAAGAAAGATTAGAAGTGGAGAGGTAGATTTAAAACTTGCGTATAAACACAAGTTTGAAATTGAGTTGGGGCCAGAAATCAGTAATTGGTATAAAGGGGGAACGGAATGGACAAAGAGGAGAAAGGGTCCATACCTCAGTACTAAATGAACTGCTAAAAAGCAATAGGAGATGTAGAAGGAATCAGAGGCTAGAGCCAGGAAAGGCAAGAGCTGACAAAAGTCAAGGTGATGTGATCAAGATCAAGAGCATCAGTGAAGGTACCACAACTCAGCTTTGCATAAGCAGCCTGCCTGAACAAGGAGACCTATGCTCACATTATTTAGCACACATTATTTACTATACTACAGCGGCAATGTCCTGCAGCAATATTGTACAGTTGTCAGATAATTGTACAATTGAATAATTTTACAGGAGAAAGACACTGCATTATGAAGGCCAGAAATAATAAAAACCCCAGACCTTTCTGCAAATATGTAGCATCTTGAATTGAGAAAATCCATAATTATTGCAACATTTTACTTGTTTTTTTTTATTTTACATCTAAATTGTCCAGTCCCTCAATTTGGTAAGTAAAATATTTTAATATTTATTTATAAAATAATAACTTACATTTCAAAGAATGCATTATTCCTTCTTTTAAAAGGTTCAGAATTTGAAATATCAGAAGTCCAAAGCCTTCATAGGTGGGACAGCCATGCTTGACCACAGCCTGAATCACTGAATTCAACTCTCTTTTCCATTTCTCAGCATTAGAAAGGGAAGTATGCCATAGTGTGTGAACCCCACATAAATTAAACCATACATTAAAATACTAGGACATGCATACTGACCAAGCAGATGGACCAAGAAAATAATTCAGAGCAAACCTCCAACCTGCTGAAGACTAAATGAAGGAAATCTAAAAAACTGGGACAACAAGAGCAAGTAAACAAAAGCTGAAAGGTATTCCACATGATATGGAAATACTCTACTATTATTACTGTTCTTTAGAGATGTTGTACAAGTCAGTATTTAAGAAAATATGGAAAAAGAATCTATCATCACTATAAAACCCAGCTGTAACCGTGTTTGATGAGCCAGTACACTGAGAAATCTCTAAAAACTTATGAATGGAATATGATTGTTACCCAGCAGTAAAAATTAATAGAAATGTTTCTATCGTCGCATATTTACTTCAGCAAGATTAATGCCAGATTTTAATATTAGTTTCAGAGGAAAAAAGATTACAAGCAAAAAGGTAGGAAATACAGTCAATAAGTGTGCCAACTGAGGCATAAAGGCATAAATTGGGATGTCCTTCTCTAGTGCAATGAAACAAAAGGAGGGTAGAATTCCCTGTGGAATTGGCAGTGAATCCTTTTCTTAAATATGTCCTTGAACTGCATATGGCTTCTAATCTGCTGCCCTCATCTCTTTTGAATGCTGTTTTTTAACTTTCAAATAAGTGGAAACCACATTTACCAGTGCTCATTCTTCTTCCCTGGCTAATGAGTAGGAAGGAATTTTAAAAAAAAATCCTTAGATGACTGAAGCATACAGGCAATGTGATTTTGCAGGAGTGCCACCTTGATCACCTCCTTCTGCTGGGACCACCCTTTGAAATCCATGCGGACTGGAAAGAGGTGGGAAGAAGAGGAGGGATGGCCAGCAAGTTGGTATGTGTCCTGCAGCTGCTGTCCTGTGAATGGCTGTGCCAGGGCACAGCATCCTCACTGGGGAGACCCTCATCTAAGCTTTTCCCACTGCTGGGGGGACCTCATAGGACAGTCAGTTGTTGAGATGAAACAGGAAAATAAGCTCTCAAGTGCAGACAAAAGCTTATTTTACCTTTCTGTATCTCAAAAGATACCATTGAAACTAGAAATATTTTAAAAGATACAATTTCAAGAGTGCTAGGAAGCATATTTGATATGACATTACTCAGCTGAAGGACTTTTACTTTAATCTGAGATGTATAATTTAATTATTCTTCCTTCATAGGAAACGTTACTGTACTTTGAGAGAAGTGCTTCATTTATATGAATGAATTGGCCACATACTGATTATTTTCCTTATCTGCTGCTCTTTATCAGTACCTCACAGCTGTGGTTTTCTTTTTTTTTTTTT
>WBMY01011659.1:178653-215564 GCA_013397315.1 Donacobius atricapilla
CCCCGTGTGTTGTTTTTTTTTTTTTTTTTTTTTTTTTTTTTTCTTTCTTTTATAAAAACGTAACTATCTTTAAAAAAACCTGCAAATGTCCATTTGGAAATGAAAACACCTTCCTACCTTAAAAAAAAACCCCACTGATACAATCAATCAAACAAACTGAATATGTGATTTCTGTATTATTCAAAATGGAGTCCAGTTTGGCACTGTGCTATAAATATCCATCTATTGGGATAGCTGTTGTAATTCAAAAGTTATAGAAATCCTATTGTACATAGAAAACTAAGATTAAGGACAAATATTTCTGACTGCCTTGTTTTTTTTCTTTCTTTCAAGATTTCATTTAGCTGATGCCAATGTTTTCTGCAGAAAAAGACAATATTTATTCAGTGAAGTTCTCTAGTAGAGGAAAACAAGAAGTGAAATTTGCAGCTTCTCACCTAGTGGTCAGAGCACTGCTGTGAGATGTATGAGATACCAGACGGCCATTACAAGACTCTGGATTGGTTTCTGGAGTCTGACAACCACAAAATAAACTGTTGTATCCTGACTGTGATGCTGAATAAGCCTCAGAAATACTGGAGCTGTTAAACCAGTTGTTCTCTTCAGAAGTCAGCAACATTATCCACTTTGATGGATGCCCTCAAACCAGATTCACATCTCAAAGTATGCCTTTTATATAATGGATTAGAATTAATTTTGGGTACTTATTCTTAAATGAGCAGACTCATTCAAGTTTGATAGACACTAGATCAGTAAATCAGTAATTACTTCCTGAGTGAGACTGTGATCAGCTGCCTCGAGACACTTTAAATCCAACTACAATGACAGAGCAGGAACATGCAAATGATTGCATTCATGTTCTTTTTTAAAAAATATGGAGAAACACTGTAGCAGGTAGTGGGTTTGTTAGCAACAGTTGAACAGCTAAAAATTCAGATGAAATATATTTTTCATGTCTTGCTCTTACAGTTATGGCAAATTGTGAATCACTTCACATGCACACTTGTCGTCCTGATTTTTTCAGCCTTCTCTTCTGTTTCACAGTTTCTTGTTTTGGGTTCTTTCTCATGCTCTGGTCTGTAAACACAGCCAATGTTATTGTATAGTTTCAAGGTAGTTTACATTCTTTGTCTAAGAGATATGCACAGCTGATGGACAATTGTCCTGACCAGTGGGATGGGGAGAGGTGTCAACCTTCTCCCCCAATCCCTGGCCTTTGTAGATATACTATATATGGAGTCAAACTTTCAAATAAAGTAGAGTTTTAGTTCATGCCTTCTGATCAAAGTGTGAGTGTGTGTTTATGTGTGTGTGATGAATTGCATCACACACTCAACTGGAGAAGTAATTTTTTAAAAAAAATCAGGATTTCTGTTTCCTTCCCCTAAACTAATTTCTAAATTTTAAACTGAAGACATGTTATCTATAGAGACAGAAGAGAAAAAGCATCCACAGCAGCTTCTAGTAGCAAAATTAGAGAAAGCGTATGCTCTCTGATGATTGAAACGCTCCACATTGCATGATGGTGTGAATAGTCACTGCTGAGTTCCCAAGCCAGGAGAAGGGGCTACTCAAAACATTCCTCTCTGAATGTGAAAAAGCTGTTAGGCTTGGCATAATTATTTTAGAGGCTTATTAAATTAGGTAACTTTCACAGAAAATTCTGCTTGCATTCCATACAGACTTTGCAAGAAACCCAACCAGAGCTGCACTAAATGAATGGGAAAACTTGTCTGCTGTAGACAAGGTCCCCTCAGGCATCTCTTCATGCCCATCCATCCAGAAGACAAATCTGCACCTCTTCCCTTCCACCGAGGAGGTGGGACACAAACACCCTGCCAGATGAAGATACAAAACACACTTGACATAAAATTAGATGGATGTGGAGAAACCCAAACTTCTCTGAGGTTCTTTGTTTTCTCCCGCACTACTGCTGTTGCAATGCATCTCCCTCCTAATGATTTCTATTTTAGGCTGATCTCTGTGGGGCCTTTCCAGGAAGATGACTCCTGCTGAGAGGAGCTAATTCAAAATAGCTGCAAGCTGTATTATGAATTCTGCTTTTCTACTACCAGCTCCTGATCAATGACCTGTGAACAAGCAACAGTGCCAGAGTCATGTTAAATCGACTTTTTTTCACCCTTGTTTTCACTACTGAGAAGAGAGCTCAAACCCAGGAAAGTACCTTCTCACTTCCACTGTAGGCAGGAGGAAGGAGAGAACTGAGGGTATTACTACACCTCTTAATTTTTCTGAAAGAGGAAAGCCAAAAAATCCCAGCATTCCCATATATGTCAAGGCACAGCCAACTCTCTGGACTCATATTCCAGTACTCTTGTATGGTGGTCTTTATGAAATCAGAGTTTACAAAAAATGTTTCTAACATTACGTGCAGAATACACTGGTGATAGCAAGACTGCCTTTTCAAGAACATTAAGGGGCTAGAAGGACAGACCAGTACTCTAGCTTCTGATAATCAGTGTTTCTCTTTTCACAACAAATACTGCTTTCCTACTGGAACTTCGTCTGGTGAGCACAAAAATGAACTCAGGACCTTAACACTGATTTGTGGCCTTTCTAGAAAGACTATGCTGTATGACATAGTGATGTTGCCGTTTAATGATGCAACTCAGGATGTTTCCAACTACTGCATTTTCTTCCAGCATTAAAAATACAAATGAGAGGAGTTAAATTCCCTTCTAAAACAGTAGTGTTTGTGATCTAAGTGTTGATGAAGGCAACACTGTTAATTGCCTAACTTTCATTTACCTATCTCACTGTGAATGCCAACACTTACAGTAACAATTACACATTATATTAAAAGCATCACTTAGCAACATTTGAGTCTTGAAGAACTTAAAGATCCTAAAAATCTGAAGTATGAAATTATCTGTTAAACACTGCATTCTTTAAAAAATTTATTTGAATATAAATTATGTATTTATACAGTGTAGAATATAAGTGATGTATTTATACTTCTGATTAATGTGTTGTGCGGAGTAACGCTTTATCAATATTTAAAGTGTGGTAATGCTCGTGACATCAGAGAAATAGTAAAAAGTTACCAATCATCAACTCATAGCAAGGTACAAAATTCCAAAGGTACAAAGAAGGAGACTGATAGGGTCATAAAGTCATTTTGTCCATCGCTTGCTCAAAGACACAATTCTTAGCTGTGAACTCGAATTTACACACAGTAAGCAGATTATGCCTAACATATACCTTACATCTGTATATTTATGGAAATAATGGGTAAACTAACAATTTAGTCATACAACAATTTAATTTCTACTAGGGTTTTATTCCCTTAAAGCTGGAACTGGAAGAGAAACCACTACCTAAGAGGTGCTGGAAAGGAAAGGGTGGATTGTCAGTGTACTCTGACCAGCAGAGAGCAACCAACGGGAATTCACTGAAAGTTGCAAAGAAAGTTGTTAATCAGGTAATGAGGGGCTGTGTAAGTTTCATTATTTTAATCTCCTTTTCACTCAGACTATTGGGATGAAAGCCTCTGCAGGTGCCTACCACATCAGGACTTTTATGACTGGCACAATTGTTTTAGAAAGAAAGTAGGCTTGAGTTGAACCAGTTGTTTTTGACCTTAAGTACTACCCTTAAGTGACAAAAAGGTGGTTAAAATTCATGGAACATGAAGAAGTAGACTTTTATTCTTCANGTATTGGTAAAATGACCAGAAGTGACAGTCTGAAAGTAAGTCTATACAACAAATACTTGTTCCCCAGTAAATATTACTACATTTGATTTAATAAATTTGCTAATGTTCTTTCTTTATATGCTGTTATTATAGGTTATTTTACATCATTATTCCTAACCAAATACAGCAATCCCTTAGACTCAAGGGCCTGTGGCCTTTTTTACTGATAGCATTTCTAATCACATTGGATTTATAAACCATGGATTATTTTACTTATGTCCCAAGCATAAGAGAATTCATTTAATGCATTTACTTCCTCAACAAATGCTGAAGTATTTCATTTCAGCACAGGGCAGCAAAATAATTTCCATTTTACTTTATCCTTACAAAAATGTCATAACCTTTCATCTCATTACATGACACATAAAACAAGAATTCAGTACTATCTTGCATACATTTAATAAGCACTGTGTCCAGATCTATATTGGGCAGTATGTCAGTCCCTAAATACTGAGCATTAAATCAACTTTCTCCTCTCCTTTCCCCACTGTATATGATCCTTATAATAAAATGCATCCATATAACAATTGCACTGACTGTTAAAAGAGGGAGGAATGAAATCAGTCTAATTAAACCTTTCAAGGTACTATTTCACACAACAACTAAAATTATACCAGCAGC
Organism: Donacobius atricapilla; assembly: GCA_013397315.1. Taxonomy (NCBI): domain Eukaryota; kingdom Metazoa; phylum Chordata; class Aves; order Passeriformes; family Mimidae; genus Donacobius; species Donacobius atricapilla. The sequence continues at coordinate 182,990 of WBMY01011659.1, forward strand.
AATATCTGTAAGTTTTTATTTCTTTATTTTTATATTTTTTCTTCCTTGTTCATGGTGCTTGCAATAATTACAAAGAAATGGTGGCTTTGAACGGTTTTTAATAAGTCTGCCAAATAATATTTGTCTGGGAGATGTCAGGAAGTGCTAGTGATTATACAAGTGCCAGCACTGCTTGCTGTTTGTGGCAGGGATGTCCTGTGATCCCATACAAAGAAGTCTCAAAAGATTGGTTTTCATTTTCCATATTACCATGATGCCATAACTTCTGGGTATTTTGTAAATAAATACAGTTTTTTACAGGCTATGAAAGCGGAGAGCTGACATGCCATTCCAAAGGCAGGATGCTGGTGGTGTTTAGAAGAATGAGAGATGAAAACTTCACTTTTCCACATCTTTTCCATAATCCACAATGGAGGGGCAGAGAGGTAAGGGAATACTGGTGAAGGATATAGCAACATATTACAGATAGCAGTAGAGAAATTGGAAAATATGTATGGGTATATGTCCCTGTATGGGTAACCCTGTATGAGAAGGATTTATTTGCTTTGGCTTAGTGAAGCCATGATGCTTAAGTATAAACTTGCGAGATGTGGGTCAGAGCTAAGAGGTTTTTGTCATGTTGCCTTCAAGACAAGAAGTGATTTAAAGACCTGGATATTGAGCAACATATTTCTGAGACCCATCTGAATCTCCCTCTGGCAGCTGGCTCAAGTTAAGCAGTAACAGTATGAAGGTGAAATTAATAAAACCAGGCAGACTTATGTTTCCTCTGTATAATAGGATACCTTTGCACATATTTCTAGGATGTTGTGCAGAATCCTGTGAGGTAACTGCAGAACTGGTATGAATCCTCAGGGCTTATTAGCTGAGGCTCTGTGCAGCAAGAAACAGCTAAATTGGTTATGCATCTCAGCTAGCTGGGGAAGCAACCTTCTACATTTACATAGTGCTGCCCTTAAGCAAAAGCAATTGGGGAATGACCATAGTTTCTCTACTTTTATAAGCTGATATATTGCCCATCAAAAAGAATAGTTCCTATATAAAGATCTCCATATCCAAGTTAATACTGAACCAATGTTCCTTTAAATTGCTTCTCATGAGAAGGACTTCCTGTGCTACATGTGTAATTATTTGTTAAACTTTCCTACACTCACGAGGTCTGAAACTATGTCTCTGTTGGAAACAAATGATAGGGTCCTCTGTCTCAGATAACGGTGAGGGATTAGTTCCTGTCCCATATAAACAGACAACACTTTGAAATTCAGCACTTTTCTTTCTGGAACAAAACTGGCATATTAATATAGAACCTCCACTATCTCTCATATTGGTACTTGCCCATGGAGGGTTGATACTTCTCCAGGGCTTTAATTTACTTTTTGTTAAGAAGCTCCACTTTAATTGTGGGCCAGAGCGGACATGGTCCAAACCCTAAAGATACTAGAACAGCAGATGGTGTCAGATGACAGCATCATTAGATGGTGTTACCTGAACTGCCACAGGCTTGAGCCTGGGATGTAGCAAAGCTTTGCTCTTTGAGACACTCCAGCTCGACTTCATGTTAAACAAACACCTCAAATTCAGTCCCATGTCCAATGTGAAGAACAAGAGAGGAAATGTTCCAGCAGATACTAGAAGGCCTTCTGAGCTCTGTTTGTGTGCATGTATCTTAGACATGTTTTTCATGATCTACTCTTAACACATCAGACAGATGTCAATTTTACCAGTTACCAGGAAAAATCTTTTTCTGAATGCACTTGCTAGCTTGATGCTTTTATTTTCACATAGTGCAAGAAAGGAGGAAATAATCAAAATTCTTCAAAAAAGAAGTAACATTATGACAGGTAATAATATTGTAATACTTAAATGGTGTATTATGGCTTTCTGAATTATTGAGCCTTGAGGAATTTATGCGCACTAACAGTAGAGTATCTCCCAGAAAGAAAAATGCTAAAGAATATTACCATATTTCTGAAATCACCAGTGACAATATTATTTCCTGAAAAGGCTAGTGCTTGTGAGAAAGTAACATCAAGAAAATATGTCTGTGATGATGCTGGAGCAATGATAGCCATGGCAACTATACTTTTTCACTATTAGCTGAGTAATATTCTGCATTTATTTTGTGAACAAAGCCACATAACAGGTTTACAAGTTTGGATGTATCTTCATTTCAGTAATGGAAAAACTGAATGCAGGATTTTTTTTTTTTTTGAAAGCTATGACAAGCTTGTGAAAACAGGTGGGAGCAACGGTAAATCTGCTTCCTTATAATGCCATTTTGAATACCTAAATTTTTACATTTGTCTTGGATGTCTTAAAAGGAATTTTCCCCGAGCAGAGCTCCAGTGATTAAGGGAGCGAGAGAAGAAAAGTAAATCTCTTTCTAATGTACATCCCTAAGATGGAGACAAAGATCACAAAAATACTTTCTTCCATTTTAATAATGAAAACCCTATTTCTAATTTCTACCCATAGCACTTAGTAGCAATATTTCAGAACCATCATTCATTCCCATGGTAACATGCCCCAATATTACAAGCAGTTAATTATGTCATTGCCATGTTGTAGACTGTGGGGCTTATTTACGGAAGGATATAAACATTTAATGAAAGCATCTTTGAATATATGAACAAAATAAAAACTGCCATTCTATCCCTCATATTCAAAACAGAATAGATAATTTCATGGTTATTTTGATAATTTCTCAGTTACAACACATCATCTCTGTCATGAAGGAACTCTGCCCCTGACTGTCTTCCAGACCCCCCTTGTAAGGGAAAGAACCTGAGAAAAGATAGCAAAAAAATCCTCAACTCTCTCATTATAAACCATGAGAAGAATATTGTGTAATTGTTTGATATTGTGATAATTTTGTGGCAAATGATCACCGGATATGCAATTTTATAAGGTTGAATTAATATTGTTTTGTTATAATGTGACCTGCAAATGCAATGCATCATACAGGAAAAAGAATATTGGTTGAGTCATGTCTGAAAAGAAAGGTTCACAGTATCAATCTAAAAAAAGGGAGATTTTTAAGAATAAGCACTTGAATTTTATCAATTTTAAAAGGCAGGCCTCACTGCTTGACTCGCATATTCATAATTGATAGAAATGTTGTCTAATTCTTTGCGGAAAGAATTAGCTTTGTAAGGCTTTTATATATCTGCATGTTTTTATCAACAATTTAGACAACTATTAAATAGATGATGGTTATGTCTGTAGTCAGAAGGGCAGAAGAAAACCAAGTACATCACAGAGTTACCTGAATTATTCATCTAAAATGCCAAATGACAAGAAGTGAATTTTAATATTTACAAATACAAGGAACACATGTGGAAATAAACATTTCCTGATTTTACCCACAGGATAAATGCCTCTGTTTAGAAAGCTGTGATTCACCAAATTTTAAAGGTCATAACATATTATCACCTCAAACTATCAGTGTATCAAAGAGCACTAATGTGAAACTGCATTACAAATGTTTAAAAAGAGCAATGCCACATCAGAGTAGAGAGATGACCTTCTCTGTGCTAAATAACCACTTTTCTGGGCCCAGTGCTGCTACAGCATGTCCTGATACAACTAACCCATTTGAAAAGACATATGAAAATCCTGAAGAATTCAAAGGAAGACCACAAAAATGATCTGGTCTAAAAAGTAACCCACATAAAATGAAACGCAGTGTTCTACTTAGCAAAGACAGTGCTGAGAGATTACTTTTATCACTGTGTGTAGGTAAGTTAAATGAGGATTTTCAACTTTGCTATTAAAAATGCTACATGAGCAAATAGCTAGGTGATGAAGTCAGAAAAATTCAGCCCCAGAGGAAGAAGTAATATCCTTGAAGTTAAGTGTTCTGACAGTTTACAAGAGGAGTGATACAACTCATCTGCTCTGCAGTTTCTGAAACAAAGCCATTTTCATGGGTAAATGGATACCTGGGGGAGAATCAGATCAGGTGCTGTAGCAGCCCCTGCAAACTTTTTGCTTTAGAAATAATCAGATATGCTCTTGGGTTTTATTTTGCTGCCCTTCTCTGAAGCCCTGAGCAGTGTATGGACTGGAGATAATCCTTAGGGGATGTTCTGTGCTGCACCAGAGAATCCATTTTCTTGCACAGCTGGCTGGCATGTGCTGCATGGACAGACAGATTTCAGGTCAGTTGGGATTTTGCACATCAGCAATAATCCTGGTGTGTTTTTTTCCCTGCCTTCATGTGGATCATCTGCTGGCTGATTTGGACATACTGAAATTCATCAATTTGCTACAAGTGTAGAGGCTGTGAAGGTTGGTGGTGTCCCTGTCTCTCTTGTGCTGTTTATCACTCATAACTGTTAACCTCTATAGGATATAAACATACTGTGTTTATATCCTATAGTGTAAGACAAATTTATAAAGTTAATAGTCTGTGATGTTGACAAGACATGCAGAAATATTGTGAAGAAGTACAGGGAGTAGACATGGAAGAGACAAGGCTGGCAGGCTCTGAGAGTGTTGCAGGGATGTCACAATGCAACCAGCACACCCCACAGCCACACGTCCATCAGGGATGGCTTTCCTGGTCATGTGAGGGTAACAAACCACTCCACAGTACTCCTGGGACACTAGTGGCCCTAAATGCTTTTGTTTAAAGTATATTTGGGAAAAAGAATTTAACACCTGGATACGATCACAGATCATATGCTTTCAGTTCATGAATCCAGCGCTGAAAGGCAGACTGTTTCAAGGAGCTTTGTCTGGGTTTATTCTGATCTGTGGTGTAGCTATAGTTGGTGAAATGTTTATGCTTGGAACTGATACCCTTGCTAAACATGCCTCGTCTTCTTTCCCAGAGTAAAGAAACTTCAGTTTTTCTTCTTGACACAGGAATCTTTTCCCCATCATTTCAGTAGCTAATAATTTATCCCTTTGCTTGCTTCTAATCTCATCATTAGTCATGTGCCTTCACAAAAGCAATACAATATATCAGACTAAAGCTGTTGGGGTTAGAGGCTTAGACTTGGCTTTTCAAGGCTGTGATTCCCAACTTTCAAGCAATACGATATTTATAACTTTTCCTAGGCTTATAACAGTGGCTAGTAAAACATCCACATGAAAGAAAATACAAATACAATATGGTTTTCACATCTGAACCCTCTGACCTGGGGAACTTAGATATCACATGAAATATTCAACTTTAACTTATTTTGCTCAGATATTGCAGGCCATAAATAAATCTTAAAATTATTGCAGTTTTGCCCTGATTTCTCAACAATGTTGCTTTTTCATATAACTAAATATACTAACATTTAGAGTTCAGATCAATACAGTTTAAAAACACCACTTTTAACAAAACCTGGTTAAAAATATTTACGCTTGATCTGAGTGAAGTTTTTTGTTTACTTTTTCTGTTTGTCTTGGCAATATGTAGGCAGAATTTTAGAATGGAGTATTTGCTGATTCTGTTCCCAATGTACTGACTTTTGGCTTACTATATTTCTTTGTTCTGAGACAAATACCACAAACTATTCAGCCTACAGTAACATTTTAACATATCAAAGGTAATCATAGATTATGAAAATGTTACACTTAATGGAAGTGTATGAATCTTATACAACTACAGCTGCATACATCAACTATTACTGTGGGACTGTTGGACTGCAAATGGACTTCAAGTCTATAAGTTCACATGGTTTGAGCTCCAACAAGTCTCTTACAATACAAGAAATCAAAGGCAACTTTTTAAAAACACCTCTACTTCTTTTTTAGTATCATCACTGGCTATCCTACTCCCTAGTTTAAAAGTATGATAGAATAAAGATACAGTGTCTGGCAGCATCTGATAGAACAGCTGAGTACATCAATTCAATCTTCATCATGGCTTATAAAATAATACGCACTATACTACATAAATATTGTTTTAGTTCTAATACAAACACAAAAAGAGCCTTTGCAGATTTACAGGTTAATACAAGGTGCTGCACTTACCAAGATGTGTGTTCATCATCTTTGCACAATATTTGCACATGGCTTCCAAATCATTTAGCTGTCCTTGTAGGAATGAAATCTGGGCCTCTAATTCCTCCTCCTACAATTAAGAGATTATTAGCATTAAAACCCCCAAATTTTCTATAATGCAGAGTAAAAGTAGTAGGTTAATCCTTGACATGCTCTTTTAACTTCTTCTATTCCTTTGTTCCTGGAAAATGTTGTCATTTTATGGAAATAGGGTTTGGTTTTAATATCTCAGTGTTTATTAGTACTAGTCTTTTTCCTTCTAAAGAGCTAAATAAAAATCTGTCTACATTGACTTCAGAAATGTTAATGATTCAGAATTCTTTTATAGACAGCAACCTGGTTTTGCTTGTGCAAACACAGTACCACAGCAATAGCTGAAAAAGTCACCAAATGGGAAAAATTCCAATTTCTGCCAGAGTAGTATCCTCAGCTATTCATTTGAAACCTTTTTTTAAATTTCAAGACATATATTTCATGAGACCTAATATTGTATCTCAAAGATGCATTACTGCCATATATTTTGGCCCACTTAGTTTTGTAATACATCATCTTCTATCTGTATTTAATCCTATGCACAGCTAGCTTCACCTTTAGACAGTATTATACATAATACTTAGGTGAAAACTATTTTTAACAAAACATACCATAAAGCAGTTAGTTACTCTAAATAATCAAGTTATGTTTAAAAAATAAGCATCAAGTTTATTTAAAATAGGAATTGAAAAAAAAATTGATTTTAAGACCCATGAGAAACATTACTATCCAGCCACATACCCTCTCTAAGCAATGGGAACTACCTCAGCTAAGAATTCCTCTTTGAATGCCTTTGTTTGCAGGTTTACAAATCCATCCAGTCTTGAATTTGAAGACCACACTGCAGAGCAACGTCACCACTCCTTTGGAAAAATTCTTTCAAAGCTAAGTTACGAACAGTGTTAAGCAGGTTTTTGTCTAAGTATGCAATTGAATTGAAGATATTCAGAGAAAGCCAAAGTAGCTTTTTAGCTCCTTGTTCTTCTCTGGAGCTTTGCAGTTCTATCACAGCCTTGTTTGATGGAGATCACTGAGCATTAGAGTGTGAATTTCTTTTCAAATGAAAAAAACCCCGAACTGATCAGCAAGGATAAATAGAATGAGGCAGTCTTGACTTAAAGGTGTAAGTGATCTTAATCTCCATCAGAAATCAAGTCAGAACCCAGTAAAGGAAACTTTGCACTAATATATCATAAATCCATAAGAAATTGATGAATAAAAACCAATGTAACTGTAGCATTTGCAAGATGTAGCAGTATCACTTTTTACCTACACACTTTTTCCTTACACCTAATAGATATTAAATATTTTTCCTTGCTATATTTCTTTATATTATATACTTTCACCTTTTTCTTCTTATCCTCACACTTTGACCACTTAGACCTCAAAGAGATTGATTTCATTTGCCAATTTAGAGTTGCTGAGTGACCTCATTCTGCAGTTCTGTCATGGGTTATACAAGCATATGTGCAGGGACATTTCTATTCAAGGGATGTTCCTGCAGAAGACCTTTTCCTACTACAAACAGCTATTGACTGCAAGAAATAATCTACCATAAATTTTAAACTGCCATTGGCACTGCAAGTGCAGCTGTAAGATAGGGAAAGGTGACAATATTTGAGTATTCTACTATAAAATAACACAATCAAATTCTAAAATCATTAAACAGTATTTGAACCCCAGTTTATCTCCTACAGGTGAATAAGAAAATTTAACCTCTTGTAATAAATATTTCCATGTCGCCTAGACTATTTTTTTTCTTAATTTGTAGCTGAGAACTGCAGTAAATTGATCTTGAAATGCTTTTGGACAGCCAAATCCAACCAAACAGAACTTGAAACTGACCTTTTCAATTATACAACAGTACCTCTTCTCTTGGCAAGTGAGAGCACTGCTGATTAAACTACATCCCGTTCTTTCCGTTCGCTGGGATCCAGCATGGGGAGGGGCAGTGTTCAGCAGACCCAGCAGGCACAAAGGAGGGAGCTGTGGTCAGGGAGTCATAGACAGTGCAAGCGCTCTCCTTTCCAAGTGGGAAATCTTGCACAAGGCTAAATGAACTTGTAGTTCCTGACCTATCTGGCTCCCCCGGGAAGAGCACCAAAGAGTGCTGGCAGTGGGATGGGTAAATAGGCAAGACAGTTAACTTGGCACTTGACACACAAGAGACCCAGGGCTTTTTGCACAATCAGACAACACTCAAATGGTGATGACTTTCTACAAGACGTAATTTCCATCCACCTCTGCTGTCACCAGTGGTGTTGTAACAACCTCTGTGCAGACTCTGAGTGACCTCCCTGATTGCTCTGTTGTAGTTCCCCAGCAACCTGTGAGGAGTGGTAAGAAGAGGCAGGCGTGTTTTATTGCATTGGGGTGACTGACAAGATCTTTCCACGTGTAAAACTTCATGCGACAGACAGGAAAGGTGCACCTATGCAAGATACAGTGGGAAGAAGGCATGCAGTTGTAAGAGGGAGGGAACTGTAAACTTGTGACTTTTGGCAGCATTAGGGTTGCCCAGTGATGCAGGGCCCAGGCAGCAGAAGGTAAGAACAAGCTCCCTCAGAGGAAGAATTCAGGTTGGACACTGTATCAGAGCACTACCAAGGAAAAGTGATGAGTGACAGTGCGTGGCTGGTGACTCTTCCGGCCCGACTTGTCAACTAGGAAGGTTTCTTGCTTGTATGGAGCCTTGGTTTGTGGTGTTGTAAAAGATTGTTTGGGGTCACCTAATGTTCTGACTATTTTGCCGCTAATTCATGTGTACACCAGAGACAGGGTGATGTGAAACCATTTTAGTTCAAAAGTGACAGTAGGGCTCCTGAGCAAGGGTGAAGGGGACAGGAACCCTGGTGGTGTTTCCCATCAATCCTGTGGCAAAAGGGAAAGTCTGGAGAGCAGCAGGAGCACCAGGGAGACCATATATTGTTACATACTTGGTGGCATTAGCTGGGCTTCAGCTATTTTGCTTGTGGCACCCAGTTTGATGAGGACAGACAACTCAGAGAACAGGACTATGTGGCAAAGACGGGGGAAGAAATCTTTGTGAACAGACTTGCTAATCTATGGCGGAGGACTTTGCCACAGAACAGGGACCTAACCCAGATATACATGACAAATCAGCACATACAGACAAGGTAGGCAGAAGGTCCACTTGGCTGAGTATGGAGCTTCTTCTAATGAACTAAAATGGGAAAAGCACATATGGAGGTGGAAATGGTGGAAATGGAGAGCACATGTGTGGAAACAATGACAGGAAACAAAGGACAGGCGCACAATCATTGTTTGGGCACATGAACAAAACTAGGAAGGACAAAACCCCATCTGGAGCAAAAATTAATGGGGGACATTAAGGGGTAACAAAAAGTAATCTTATAAGTATGCAGAGCAGCAAAAGGAGATTCAAGGAAAATGGTCTATAGCTTACTAAGGGAGATAAGACAATGACACACGATACAGAAAGGGCTGCAGCACTTGAATCCATTTCTGCATCTCACTTTCTAGGCCAATGCTGTTCCCAGACCCCCGCAAGTACTGTTTGGGAAGGCAAGGAATGGCCATGGAGAGGGGAAGGGCATTAGCTGGTGAATACCCAAAGAAGCAGTATGTGCTCAAACGTATGGGACCACATAGGATATATTTATAGGTGCTGAAAAAACTGACAGTGATTGCACCACCACTGGCTATGAGCTGTGAAAAATCAGTACTATTACAGATCATCCTTGATGACTGCAGAAGGGTTAATTTTACATACATACTAAACAGGAATGAGGAGGGGTAGCTAAGGAACTATACAGATGTTGGCCTCACCTTAGTCCTTGGAAAAATCGTGGAGCATGTCCTCTTGGAATCAATTTCCAACATGTAAAGGACAAGACAGTAATCAAGAAAAGTCAACAAGGATTTACCAAGAGTAAATCATGCTTGACCAATCTGGTTGCCCACTATGATGAAATGACTGGGCATGCATATGAAGGGAGGGAAGTGAATGCAAAAGAGTTCTACTTTAGTTGAGCTTTTGACATATTTCCAAAAGCATTGTCACTTATAATATGATGAAGTATGGGCTGAATGAAAGGACTGTAGGTGGGCTGGATTGTTCAGAATCCCAAGCATAAAGAACAGAGTCAATAGCTTGATGTCCAGTTGATGTTTGGAAATGAGCACAGTAACAAATGAACTGCTATGAAGGCACTGTTCAGTATCTTCATCATTAGCCCAGACAGGGAGACAGAATGTACACTCAGTAGATTTTCAGATGATACAAAATTGAGAGGTGTGGCTCCTCTGCTGACTGGTGGAACTTCAACTCACAAACATCATGAGACATGGGAGGCCTAGGCAAGAGAAGCCTTTTTGAGGTTTCTGCTTTAGAAATTTCTGTAAGTGCAAAATTCTGCACCTGAGAAAATAAATCCCAATGCACCAGTGCAGACAGGGAAGGAACTTTTTGCTTCAGATCTGATGAAAAGGATATGGAGGCTACAGCGGCTGCTGAGCTGTTTATAATAAAGTTCTCTTATCATGAATAATGTAAACAGTTGCACTGAGCTACATTATGAGCAATGTGGTCAGCAGATCTAGGAAAGTCTTTACACCTCTTACTACTCAGAGCTTGTGAGCCCTCACCTTTAATGATGCTTTGGGCCTGCAGTTCAAAGATTCAGAGAAACTGGAGAGGGCCCAGTGCAGGGCTGCTGTGAAGGCTACTGGTCTGGAGGAGAGGCAGAAGGAGCAGTGTTTGTTTATTTTGGTGAAGAGGAGTTCAAGGGGGATCTACTGGGAGCCTGTAAGTACATGAAGTGACTAAGAAGATGGAATTAAACTCTTCACAGATGATATAGAAGGCACTACGGCCCAAAACTGCCCCTTGGAAGGTTCAAATTGATCATTAAGAAAATATTCCTCATTAGAAGAGCAGAGCAGCACTGGAAGAGGTTACTTACAAAAGAGGTAGTTTCTATTCAGAGTCACTGATCTGACCCAATGCTAGTGATTGTCTTATTCCAAGTAGCAGCTTAAGCAGAAGACTCTTCTATACAACATTTCTAAGACTAATCTTTTCACAGTACCTTTCAAAGATTGCTTTGTACAGGTAAGCAGAAAAATCACAGAGCCTCTCAGGAAAAAGGACCTTTTTTCAGTATTCTAATGTCAAATTCTTCAGCAGTATTAAACTGATTTATAGCCAGTATAATGCAGATGCTCTCAGTGCAGTATACACTGAACTTTTCTCTAAGGGCAACTTTTCATTGTGCTAACAAAATGAAGCCATTACACCCCTGGACACCATCTTTATTTTATGTACATATAGCAGTGCTGATTTGATCTCTCTTAGGCATGAACAGAGACTTATAAATTCTTCAAACAGGCCAAACCTAAGTCAGGAGAAATCCAGTATGTTCTGGATCAACCTTTCAGCTGAAACAGCCCTTTCAGCTGATCTGACACACACAACACCAGAAACATGCAAACAATGATTCCAACTCATTCAACCAAAATACAAAATCGATGTCAATTTACCAAACAACATGTTCTATAAAGCTCAATATTTCGTAATAGTGGGAGCTGCATCATGAGGAAGAGAAGCAAATCAAGCAGCAAATCAAAATAAGGAATCACTGCATCAAACATGGGAGACCAAGATCTACAAATTTACGTATGCAATCTTCCAGAAAAACAACTCAATACTTTCTGAAAATTCAGTTCCAGGGCTCTCAAAAAATCTATTACACACCTTCAACCTTGCAGATGATGTAGAGCCTTACAGATAACCATTAACATGTGGAATTTAACAGGAGAATGTAAAAGAAGCAGTTTATTTGTGATACTACATTGATTTACATTTCACTTACAATATAAAGCTGTCTAGAATTTATGTCTCCAGTCAAATCAAGATTCTATTTGAGTGCCTTCATATACACATCTCTAACTATTTTCCTGGTTTTGGCAAGACTGAATCTGCAAAAAACTTAACTTACATTTATGTTTCTCATATTTTTCTTTCTTCTTATCCACATATAAAACTTTGCTTAGATTGTTACATTTCCTTTTTTTTTTTTTCCATTAGAACTAAATCCTTTATGATTAATTTTTTGACATTTCTTCACTATTTCCCCCCACAGTCAATACAGTCCTGGTACTCTCCTTTTGTCCAAAGCTTGTCCTTCTGTTTTTATTACCCTTCCTTTAATCTATCTTCTCACCTTTAAAGAGAGCTATGGAAATAATTGTTTATATCCTTCCTTTTCTCCTGAGCTCATAATGAAATCAGTGATGCCTCTCTCTCATGCCCCATTTTTAATCAAATTTTACAGCATCAGAAAAAAAGCTGCAAATAACTGAAAGTGGTCAGTATAGTCAAGAACAGGAACTTTTACACTTTTGACATTGCTATCCTAGCCTTTTAACAGCTCATGGGTTTACAAGCTACAGTATGGTTTGCAGACCTGGGTAAGGGCACTGGAATTTGGTAGCCTTTACATGGTCTGATGACATATAGTTTTGGAAGAAGCCACTCTTCCTCAAAATTGCTTTTATCAATTTAAACAAATTTTCTCCCAAACACATGACATGTAGCTTAACAAAGAATGATGGAAAAAAGGGAATACAAACCTGGAAAATCAGGACTGTAATGCCTTTCTTTCACAATACCGTTTAGTTTTCAGTCTTGTTATTCAGGAGATGAAAGAAAAACTGTACTTTTGTCCGTTTAACCCATGTAGGAAAGACAAGGAAAAGCAAACTCTGTTGTCAAAGCTCACAACAATGTATGTCCAAGCATTTCATTAATGAATGCTCAGAAAGGCAAAATTCCATTCATTTTAAATCTGAATCCTGAATAAGAATTAACTTGGTGGCACGATCAAGTGCTAAGTGCTGTGGAAAACAAAATATCTTCGAAGAGAAGAGTATTTAAACGTATTTAAGGTATTTAAGCACTAATGCTGGAATTGAAAATATAAAAAAAAACAGTGACAGAACTGAGCTGGCAGAAGAGCCCAGTCTTCCTGGGGTCTGTTCTGATGCTGGTCAGTGATGGGTTGGGTGAAGTGTGGAGAAAACAGAATATCATGATATAAACATGCAACAGTACTGCCCAGAATACTCTTCCAGACTATATAGATTTGCACATCAGCGATGTCTTGAGCTCAAGGTGGTGTGGGTTTTTTTGTTTGCTTGTTTGTTTTTTCCTGTAGTTAATAGCTACTTTTCTTATATTATTTTTCCCAGTCACTTTTTCAGTTTCTTCAGTATTCATAGTAAGAGCACTCAGGAAACACCCCATAGCTCTTGGCAAATTGGCAGGGCAAATTAGAAAATAATTTTGATGAGGTATCAAAACATTTAGAGGAAAATAATGGGAAAAATGAGATTGATACATGGAAATCCTGAAGTCAGGGACTTGCTAAGAGTCTTACCAATATTTAAGTTCTTATTCATAAATTATACACAGATTATACTTTTGAGATGTCAGTAGCAGTTTACAAGTCAAACAAGACTCAGATGCAAGGCATAAATTGCTTTCTCATTTAATTTTGGGCAAATTCCCATTCCTTCCATTTTGCGGGAATTTATTTCTTTTTCTAATCTAAGAATTAAATACAATTATACCTTATAATCTTGAATCTGTGACAGTTGAATGTTGGTTGACATCCCCATAAATTTTTATATTCTATGTCAGCCACAGAATAGTGTACAGCATACGCTGACACTTAAACCAGAACCCTCTGTTTCTGAGCACTGAATGACATACAGTGGAACTTAACCCAAGGTTTTAATATATTTTATTTACAAATTTAAGTTGTTATTTAACTGTATCACTCATGGTCCTTCATTAGGACCAAAGCCTTGCTCTGCTGGATGCTGTACAAAGATAAAGAAAAATCCCGCTTCTCTAAAGGACTTCACGGAGTAAGCCAAGAGACAACAGATGGCTGGAGACACACATATGGGGAGGACATGGAAACAATATGGCTATATTAGTCAGTCTTCTAGACAAGACTCCAGCATGGAGCCAAACTGTTGTTGATGACAAGGTGGAGTTTTTAGACAGTTTTCATAGAGCATTTATTTTGCAGATGTTTAGAGAAAGCTTCCTTTATGTTGAAGGGGCTATGAAATGATTAGATGAAAGTGCACCAAGTACATCAGAGTCAGGGGTGAAATGCATATTGCCACTTTTACATTAAAAATTTTGGTACTTGTGAAATTTTTGCACAAAATGAAATTTTGTGGATATTAATATATATTACCCAGGGAGGATATAAAGGAGTTCAGCTTCTGCCTTCATATACTAATTCCTGCAGAAGTAGAGGTTATGTATTAATTTCCTATTTATATGTCCATGTGCTAACTGAAATATTCCCATGCTAAATATATTTCCAAATAAGTCATGTTTTATGTTCTTCACATCTTCCTAGTTATTATTTTGAATATACTTTCATAAATGTTAAGCATTTTAAACACACTACTCTCAGCTAACTTCCAAAAACTTATTTTGTTCCTTTAGACTGTATGCACCGCAAACCCAAACCATGTTTTTATTTTATACCGCTTTAACTCCTGCGCATGCTTTTTTTTTTTTTTTTTACTCTGTTTTGACTCAGGCTGCTATTCCAGTGCAGTATGAGATAGCTTAAGTAGGAATGTCTTTCTTTCCTTTTTTTCCCCCCTATTCTTTAAAATTTCTCTTAATTTCACAAGTGTAGTGTGGTGCTAGTAGGTACAGACTTTATACCTACTGATAGTTATATACTTATTTCAGTGCTTTTCTAGATCAGAACCCTTAAAGAACAAATAGGTTCCCTGTTAGATTAGAGACACCTTTTTTTTCAAGTCTCTTTTCTCTTCTGTCTCATCATTACTTTGACCTCTTGCTTTCCAATTTTGCTGTCTGATAGTACTGCATATCTCAAAATACATCAGAGAACATAAGAGTAAGAACAAATGAACTAAGCAAACTGTATTCCCAGAAGTCAAGGTTCCAAACTTAGTGCTATCAAAGTTAAAACATTTCAAGGTACAATGCATCCTCTTCTACACAGAGAAGTAAATTCAGAAGAGTAATTATCTGTTTTAAAACCTGAAATAGAACTGCCACTGTCAAATCGTTTGTGAATGTATGTCTGTGACAGCCCTCTGAAAGGGGCGGGGGGAATGGGACTGAGAAAAAATAAGAAAGTAAAACAAAAAAAGAAGGAAAGGTCAACGAAATATCCACTTATCCAATATCCAAATATCCAATATCCTGTAATTCCAAGGAGCCAAGCTAAATAAGGAGCCAAGCTAAATGAGGCTATGTACCAATAAAACAACAACAAAAAATATTTGGATCAGAGGATTCTGATTGAAAACAAGTAGCAAAGGCAAGAAAGGAATTTTATAATACAGATAAAAATGTTCAAGTAGAATGAGACCAAGACAAATTCGGCAATAAATTAAAATGCTAGAAGGCATTCACCTGCAAAGGCACAGAGTTTTGGGCATTGGTACAATCCTTACTATCTCTGTGTGCTCTCTTTAACAAGACAGTAAGGGATGGCATCTCATGATGCTTCTCCAAGCTATGCACAGATAAACAGAAACAAGAGATTAAAATAAAGGATTAAAAGAATAAGAATTTTAGCCTTTCTGTACTTAATATTCCCTTTCAAAATAGAGAACAAGCCCCAGCAAAACTGAAAGGCGTTGCAACTTGGATTCTGAATAACCAATGACCCAGGAACTCTCTTCCAATATCCAAATTTTGAGCGTTCTAGAGTTAGCATTTCTGTTTTTAAATTTGAATATGGGTGACATAAAATGCACATCTGTATTTTACTGCATTATGTATCTGTAGCTTTCCCGAAATATAAGAAACAAGAATTTGTGGTTAATTGTTTCTCTTCTTCCAAACTAGAATAACTCTCCTCTTCCTTGCTCCCTAGTTTTAGGAGTTTACATGTTTATTTATTATTCTTTACATATAAACAATATTTATTTACCATCCATATTTATTAATATCTACCAAGATATTAATAAATATCTTGAATTTGAGGCAAAATAGCTGTTTTATTACATTGATATATGATTATCAATATATTTGACTTACTATCTCTCAAAACAAAGCTAAAATTATATAGAAATCTGGAAGAAAATGAAAGGTGGTGCCACAGAGAATCTCCCTAGAACCTGACAGATATATTTAATTTCAATTAAAATAGCTGAACTTCTGGCTAACAACTTCTAATCACCAGGTCCTGCTCTTAAATGTTCATCTTAAACAGTTCAAAGTCAATTTGCCAGCTTAGTTTGCAACATCCCACCTTGCCTGGAGATGTTAGTGGCAAAGGACCATGGGTTTGGAAATTTTCCAAAGCAGCTCCCACTGTTGAACTTATTATTAGAACAGCTTCTAGGTGCACCAGCCTCACTGTTTAGAGTAGGAAACCAGTAACTGTACCACTGGAGCATGAGAAGGACTTGTTTTCATATAATATGGGTACATTTTCCTCTTAAAAATATTCCACTTCTATGGTCAGACAATTTTTCCTTCGCAGGAAGATGGGAAGGATAAATAAAACTAAGGGAGAAAGCTCCCACCTGGACACAAAGAAAGCAGGGATGGCAAGAAATCACTTCTGCAAGCAGACACAAGACATGGGAGACTTATCCACCTGCTGCCTGCTGGCATTGCACTGCGGGACTGCCAAGAGACAGCTTAAAAATGAAAACCTGCAAGATCCATGGAATTCCAAAAGCTGGGCATAACTCATAGTGGATGGGTAGGCACTGAACAGCTGAGAAAATACGTAGTACTCCACTTGGTAAGGGACTAGATAAGAACAGAAAGAGCTGTAGGGTACTAGAAATTATCCCTTTGAACAGAGATGCTGATAAAAGGCTTCTCTCAGTGCTGCTGTTGAGATTGTTGACTTAAGAATATTGGAAAATCTATTCATAAATAATAAAGCTGATACATTAATTTAGATGGTATGGCCGTAAGCATTTTGGAAATAGTTATAAATAAACACATAGGGAAATGAGAATCCCATTTCTTTTATTACATTTCACTATCACATCTGAGGGAATTTCTGCCCATCTGTTACACACACTGCTGGCCTTTAAGACTGCATAAGCCCACTCTGGCAAATGTAAGAGAAATGTGAGCAGGGAAACACTAACATATTTACTTGAACCTTACTGAAAGAGCTGATTAGGTGTTATGTACTTACATAGTTATGCTTCTTGATTTTGCTGCCTGAATAAGCTTTCTAATACAAACATACATAGTCCTTTATGAAGGGCTCCCAAATCACACTCTTTGTTAAACTCACACTCATTTAAATTCTTTTTACGCATCAGTTGCAAAATAGTTTCACTACATCTTCCTCTGGTCAGGCTGGATGTATTTGACCTTTGCTATGATTCCTAACATGATTGAGGATGTAGTCCAGAGCAGGATTATTTATTTATTTAAGGGTTTTGGAATCTCTAATTTTTCAGAGTTTAAGGAAGGTAAAGCTTAAGTATAGTGATTATACAGGGGCTATAAATATACACCATTTATACTGCATTGTTAAAATAACAGAAGTACAAGTGTTGTTGTTTTTATAGGGAATTGTTCAATTTAACAAATAACAGATAAAAGTAAGAATCAAGCTATTAAATGCATAGCCACAACCTATTCCAGTGCAGAAAAAAAAAAAAAATATCTTCCAAACACAGAAGCCTTTTCCGCCCAAAAAACTCCCAAATAAAACAACAGCCTGTTTTAGAGGCATGTGTCTCATCCACACCCATGTTTTTGTTGAGAGTTCAGTGCAAGTCTCAGCTCTCCACAGAAATGGACTGTAATTTCATGGTGTTATCTTAAAAGAGCAGGATGAAGAGATGAAATTCCTGCTGGAAAGGAAAATGGGGCAGCTCAAGCTACCAACACAGACCCTCTGATATGTTTTCCTTTGCCACTGGGATGCCAAAACATTAACTTCATGATTAATGTATAGACAGAGGATGGACAAGAGCAAGTCCTGTGCCTCTGCTGGTAGCATGATTTCTGTGAAGTGAAGCATCACACTTCTTGTGTCCTCAGTCACTTTGATCCTTTTGTATACATTGCTGATGGTCTCATCCATTCATTATTTTGGTAATTTTTAAATTCTTTCTGACAGTTTCAAAGGACTGCCCAATAACTTTTAATGTTCTCAAAAATCGTCTTTTTTCAAGTGGTATCATTCTGCTTCTGTGCAGAAGTTTCTGGAAAGTATTATTCACCTACATGTATCTGAATCTTTTGTACCAGAGAAAGATAAGTTTACACTGACATTTTAAAAATATTCCAAATGGCCCCACAGGTCTGTTCTGTATACAAGTTTATTGCTCGTAATATGACAGAAAAAGCACTGCAGCCCTCTTGGGTTTTTATTCATCTTTTTTCTCCTGAGCAATTAACTTCCTGTTTTTATCACAGTACAGTTTCTTTTCTCTGAAATGAATCACTCCAAAAAAGATAAGGAGCTCTAGGATTCAAAGCTGCCACTCATGCATACAGCTGTTTCTTTACTAAATTATAAGAAACTTGCAAGAATTTCTAATAAAAACAATAAAAGGCAACTTATTTTTGCTTTTACTGTTTTCATTTGAGTTACAGGATGTTGTGTAAGTCAGAGGAAGGCAATCAAGAAAAGAACCATACTTCCAAAATATCTCAGAGGTTTTTCTATGGACTGTGTTCATGTGACCTGTCAGCATATGAAATTTAAGATTCTTTTCATCGAACCCTAAAATTAGACAAGCACTGAAGTATTAAATAAATTGCATCTGTTTTGTGTATCTGAATTGGTCTGTCACATCAGAATAGGGAAGATATATGTCTTCCAGTATTAGATACAGTTAAACATTAAGGCACTACAGTATTTTAAACTTAATGGCATTGAGAATAATCAACGTGTCTTTAACTTTAGGCCTAACAAATCCAATATACTGATCAAGAATTGGCTGCTGTACACAGAAAAACTAACTTATTCTGGGCACATTTTATGATGCTTAACGATAAAAGGACATTTCATCATAGCACTTGCACTTCCAAATAAATGTTTGGCATTGGTAAGTCTGAACTGACAAGTATTTTGCTTAAAACATTCTAAAGAAATTTAAAGAGTAAGAGACAAGGAAAAGATACATGGTAATAAAAACCATCTCCAGTGCACAAAAGGCATGTTCTTCTTCAAATGAGTTTTAGCACACATGTTTTTTTTTGTGCGGTTGTCTAATTTTTATTTTACTAGCTCTTTGGTTTTCATATACCACTTCTTGAGCAGAACTGTCAAGTTTGTATCCTTAAACTCAGGCTCTTGAATCACTACAGCAGATGCCTATTCCATTGAAAATAATGGCACACATTCATTTTCTAACCTGTAGGGGTACTCATAACTAACTTCAAATCAGTCAGACTAGTTGTGTAAAACAGACAGTAACAGTTGTTTATGCATGCTTGCGGGGATGATAGCATATGTTGTCAAATTTGATTTAATTAAAAAGTCTGTGCAATCAAAACCAGCAGAATACATGAGACTTCTGTTCAGGATATTTTCCCAAAGAAATCAGGATTCTGATTGACCATGTTTGTAAATTATTTTAGTAAAGAAAATAAACGGCTCCAGATTTGCCTTAGAAATGTTTCCTTCTTGGGAACTTTTTAACTAATGTATTTTCCAAATGGGTGATCTGATTTTTTTTAAGTTGAAACCTTTAATGTAGAAATTTACTTATTATAACACAAAGTTTCTCTGAATCAAAACTTATTTTCAGTCAAATCCACATCTTAACTTTTTTTTTCTTTTTAATGAAAGTTTTAAAATTGCTTATATTGTTTGACTCAGAAGCTTCCTCTCTGGCAAATCTCTGTCTGAAAGCAATTTACAGAATATTCTGCCAGAAACTGGGACCAGCCAACCATATTTGCTAGAATCTACATCTAAGCAGCTTTGCTATTTGCTAAAATGAGGGGGTAGACTTTCTTTAATAGTTGCTGGAGACATAAATGAAACATGATGAGAAATAAATGGAGCACAAATGCACTATTTTTCACAACTTCCCCAAAAAGTAGAGGGTAATAGGAAGGCTGGGAGAGGAAGTTTTGTAGGACCTTATTCCAGCAAGACTGAACCATTCAGAAGATAGTGGGCACTACAGCGCATTACAGATCAAAAATTCCCGTGTTTGCTTATGGGAAGACAGCTTCAGAAACTGATGCTTAAGTTATTGCTGTCAGAAAGCCACAAAGGATACAAAGGAGCAGGGAACCATCTCAATGCTGGGAACAGAACAGGCTTCCAAACACGTTAGGTAGACCTCACATTAACATACAACTTTGTGCCACTCAACAATAATGCCAAAAACATCAGCATGCCCTGGGCTCCCAAAACATGAACTGATATTGATCATTCAGCCCTGAGGCTGTAGATTCATTTCTTTAAATAAAACAGGGGACATCTGTTTCTGGTAACAGAAATAAAAAATTCACTCCACTTGATCCTTGCAACTGAGGGGGGAAAAAACCATAGAAGAATAAATATGACCCAAATATTACTAACCTTAAGAAGTCCTTAGTATGAGAAATGGACACATTTTATTCCTGGAGGCAATGAAACAAGTTAAGAATCAATTTTGATCTAACTCTCTCACAGATAAAGCTCAGCTTGTTGGACTGGCTTTAGAAAAGAGAGAATTTAGACATGTCACATTCCTCTGTGAGAGTTTATCCTCCCACAGAATCCCAGAATGGCTGATGTGGAAAGGGACCTCAGAAGCTCATCTTGCCCAAGCCCACGCTCAAGAAGGGCTACCGAGCATAGCCGGCTGCCTCGGATTAGTGTCCAGATGGCTTCTGAATATCGCCAAGGACGGAGAATCCACCATCTGCCTGGGCAACCTATGACAGTGCTCAGCTGCTCACAAGAGCAAAAAAAATGTTTCCTTGACGATCAGACAGTGCCTCCTGTGCTGCAGCTGGTGTCCATTGCCTCTGGTCTTGCCACTGGGCACTGAACGGAGTGTGGTTCTGTTCTCTTTATCCCCTCCCTCCAGATACTGATACACACTGGAGAGATCCCCTCTGAGCCTTCTCTTTTCCAGGCTAAACAGTCTCAGCTCTCTCAGCCTTTCCTCACAAGAGAGATGCTCCAGCCCCTTCATCACCTTTGTGGCCCTCGCTGGACTTTCTCCAGTATGCCCATGTCTCTCCTGTACTGGGGAGCCCAGCGCCGGAAACAGCACTCCAGGTGCAATCTGTGACAATGACATTCCTGTCCATCCCCATAACACTATTACAGTAATGCCCTCTGATCTGTGAAAATGACTTATTTTATCTGCATGTTAAAGGATGTATTTTTATGTATGCATTCCATTTCCACTTTGCTTGGAAAGGGTTTTTATTAGAAATACAAGGGTGAAGAGAAAACGGATTATCTTTCCTCTGCCACACCACAAATAACTGATTTTAAAACCATCTTTTTATAAAGAGATTGTTGGCAATGGTCCAACAAAGGTAATTTCCCTAATACTGAATGACATAATCTGTATAATTATAAGATTAAAAAATGTAAACCAGTTCAGTTTGATAAATAAAACAATGTAGATCCATTATATTTTCAAGCCTTCTGCTCCCAGAAAACAGCTCTAAGTGAAGCAATTGTACAACTTGGGAGTACTGATGCAACTACTTTGGGACCTCAGGAGGAACTCCTTGGGGTCTTCTATTCTATGTGGAAAATGAAGTACTATGAAATTTACAGGAAAACAAAACCCAAACATTCTCGTGCAACAGAAAACAGATTTAAACACACCATTTTCTCTTGGATCTGCTACAAATTCTGTTTGCCTATATTAAGGGTCAGTCAAAAACTGAACCCAAGGAAATGAATTTTGATAGCCTAAAACCTTTTCTAGCTCTTTAATCATAAAATGCTAAAATATAAATTACATATCACAGTTCAAATAATTACTTTGAAAATGAATGCCCTGATTTATCATGATTACCAATCCGCTAAAAATTATCATAAGGACTGATATAATGCATAATTCTTTATCCAAAATTCTTCATGAAAACATTAATAGAATATCCAAATTTGGGACATTATTTACCCCAAAATGTTAATAATTAATGGATTTTAATTGAGTATGAATATATAATGGTAAATTCTCCTGTCTCCTATTAGAGGACTACGGAGGAATTATTCTTCAACTCTACTGGTGCAAAACCTTCAGTTCTGGCCTGGATAAAAGTTGCATTAAAAGTTGCATTGCTTTTATTAAGCTGTATTTAGATCTTGTTAAGCCACATAAAAAGAAAAGTTCAATATTGCTGTACTTATTTTTCTTCAACTCATAAGGACAAGCAGAAAGAAATTAAATTGTTGTTTTTGCTTTAAATGAAATTCATCATGTTTTAAATGGTCACAAACCAAAATTATAGCTTCTTGTTGACTAACCACAAAACACAGCTTTTCTTTAGACAACAGTAAAGCATTTGGAACAAGAATAAAACACTCCCATTCAGTGAACAAAAACTGGACTAAGTTCCACAAAGTTGTGCATTTCATTAGAACGTTTTGAATATCAAATTGAAAACATGACGTGACTATTAACATAGATTCTGCTGCTTAAAGTAAAAAGCACTGAGAAGTTCAGATGAAATTTCTATGCAACATTAGCTCTGAACACCCAAAGAATGCTGTAATAGAAATATGGCTATTACAATTCCTACCTATTGAAATAAATAGGCATATATGAGCCTACATTTCTGAAAAAAGAATGGAGAAAACCACTGTGCCTTCACCTTACAAAAAATACACTTATTACTACTATGTTTTATCTACTATATAACTGTTTTCTTGTCAGCAGAGAGACAAAGGGAAATGTGTATAGAGAATAAACAAGAATCCTCATGTTCCATGGCATATCTAGTTTATCAAGGTAGTGCTCCTAAAATATCTTGGATGGGATAAGAATTTCTTTGGAACATACCCATTAGAGTTGATTTTCTTGGATGAGAACAATCTGTTTAAATACTAGCTTCTTGTGACCAAATAGAAGGTCAGAGCTGCACAAGAAATAGAACTGGGACTGCAGACTACAGATGCTACAGACACTGGGAAACCTCTGATGTATTAAGAAATTTCAGGAACAACAGATGGACATATTTGGATCTGCTGAGCATCCAAGCTTCCCACAAAACTGTTTATTAACTTCAGGACCATAGCAAAAGTCTAACAAAGCAAAAAATCTTACAGGACTTCTCTTGTCTTTCTCAGAGACAACAGGCACTTTCACAGTTTTGTTTCAGGCAGATTAATGGGATGGAAGCCATAATGGAGTTGTCACTCAACACAAAATGTTGAAATAGCTTATTTCTGCTTTGGCCATTAATGTGTGCTTAGGAAAACATTTCCAAGTGCAAGTGCTCAATGTATGGAAGAAATGAGTGTCTCTAATGAGTAATGCAGTGTGACATTAAAATAGCTTAAAAAAGTTAAAAGAACCCACCGACTCTTTTCTGCTCATAGTTTTGCTTTGGGAACGTGAGCGGGAGATGGTGCTGAAAAAGGAATCCTTTTTTGATGCAGACAAAGGTGGAGATCCTGCAAATTCACGTCCTCCAGACAAGCTCTCTATGCTGGGAGATGAACTGATATTTTTTGAACTTTGGCCTGCAAAGCAAGTATAAAAATCAAAACAGTTAATCAATGGGCATTTTCTTTTCCCCACAAGTACTTCCTTGTCTTAATTGACATTACTGAATCACAGGCAGCCCAACATAGAATGAAATGTTGAAGTGTGTCAGCATGCACTGAGAGACTGAAAGACTATTCTCACATGGAACTTAATTTCTGTATGAGAGAAGAACACAAAATCTTTGTGAATATATATATACAAAAACATACATCACGTAGTACACACCTGTACCTATATATATGTTAAATGATATGTGTATATATATACACACACACACAAAAAATACCACCTCACTATATGCACCCTAAGATATCCACAGACAGAGGAACTTCATGCCCTGTGCAGTAAAATGAGCAAAGTACCATCTCATAATAAAAAACCCAAAAACCTGACGTTATAAACACTACAATGGAAATAGTTTTTTCCCACTATAAAATTTGGCAAAGAATGCTAACAACAAGAACTTCAGATTCCAAAAGTGAGTTGAACACTGAAGATCTAGATCACAGTATTTCGACTTTAAACAGGAAAAAAAATAAGTCAAGTTTGGAAAAGAATATAAGTTCTCATGCTTCAAATTTTAAGGCCATCTCCACCTAACAGACACTTTGATGAAGTCTGCTTGATAGTTACTTATTGTCATTTCATGGAGCTTTTGAAAAGAATCCAGCATTGTCCACTATCATAGTGAAGACAGCTGGGGAGAAGTCTGGATTGGTATACCATGGCAGTGTATGCATCAGGCAGCCTCTGATAAAGGACCATTTCTCCTAGTTGAGGCTTACAAAGTGTTTTTAAATATTTAAACTAAAATTTTGTTTTCATCAGATCAAGGAGGAAAAAAACCCAGTATGTCAGTTTTCATCAACTTTCATTAAAAAAATGTTGCCTTAGGAAAGATGCTAGTTTAAAAAATCTTTTTATCATGTGTACAATGAAGTCAAGCTAGAATGACTCCATGAAATTGTAGAGTTTTCCGTTCCGGAAAAAAGTTAAATAGCACGTAAAGCTAATGCTCAAGAATTCTCCCTGTCTTGTTTGATGAGAAGGTTTATGTTCTCCTTTTTCCTTTCCTCTGTTTTTCGTGTGCTTTCATGCTGCCATCTATAGCATCAAGTATGATCCTCCGTAATTAAATTCACATTTTCTTAAGGGAATAAATATAGATTTATTTGAAATAGACTTTTTGCAAGGAGACTGTTAAATGCAAAGAGACTGAACTAGCAAAGAACAAAACATCATGTATGAATTAACAGACTTTAAATGACAAAACTCAAGAAAGAATCTGGGTTTAATATTTTGAACATTTTCTAGAAGAAAACTCATATAAATTGCTTCCCACCTTGTCCTTCATTCTCTGTTGCTTTATTCTGCTCACCTCTCCCATAATCCTCCCACATTTTATGCCCTGCTTCTCATGCTTCTGTGGACTTTCCTGCCTCCATCTCTTCTTCAGATCCCTCCACACTGCCTCTTCTGCAACTTCTTATTCAAACCTTTTTCTTTACATATTCTTTACTTTCCACCAACTTCATTCAACTGGATTTTTCTGTTTCTTCACAGTCCTCCTCCAGGCACTTACTACCTACCACCTAGACTGAGGAGTTTCCTTGAAAGTGCATGAGAAAGAGGCTGTTGTAGATCTCACTTAACTTTTGCCTTCACATTTCATAGAAAAATGAGACACGCATTAATCTAGTACACTGTAAATAATTCTGGAGATGAAAATGGAAAAAAACACTGCATGACAAACAGCAGAAATAATTCAGTTGCAAGGAAGTTTTTAGAAAAATTCTAATTTTAGGATAAAATCATGTCACTCGGCACCATCGTTATCCTTAGAGTTGCCTTTACGTAAGAAAAAGACTTTTTATGCATTTCATAGTGGCAATTTACAATGGAACTGTGCTTTTGCAGTAGGTAAACTTAAAAATAGTTTTGGAACAGATGGAATCACATATTTTAGCAAATAAAGCATTTATAAAAGCAATTCACACAGCTAAGCAAGAGAAGCTAAAATAGTTGCTAAACGTAAAAAACATCTATTGGGTGGACACAGTAAAGTGCGACAGAAAAATATTTATAATGTAAATGTCAGATGAAACAGTCTCGCTTTACCATCCTAATAATAAGAAGATATATTCCCCATAGGGCCAAGAGTAACAAAACAAACAAAAATGTTAAACAACGTGCAATGTGTATTTTTCACATACTCTTCACTGTGTGGCCTGGGCTTAACACACTTCACCTGCAAATAAGCAGATCATGTGATAAAAACTCACAGATAATATTGAGAGAAGAACACTTTAAATATACTTGAATGCACACACATGAAATAATACAGCTTGGTAAAACAATGGAAAAAAAAGATGTGTGAAGATTCTTTTTGTCCTATATTCTGTCTTTCAGCTCTAAGGAAAAAAAAAAATCAAAAATATAGTAAGAAACTGAAGACAGAGAAGTGTCCTTATGACCACTGCAAACATCTACACTTCAAAAGATGGATCAGAGGATCAGAATATGCAATTACTTGCATAACAAAATAAGATTTTGTGGACAGAATAATACAACTGTTCTAAAAGGGAATTTGCTCAAATAAGAGCTTTGAACAGTCTGGTTCTTAGGGCCTATAAAATATATGATGAATATAAAAAGAAGAGCAATATAAGATCTAGTTAAACTAGACAGAGATGCAGTAAACCAGAAGTGATAAAAATACTATATCTGTATGTTTGATACCCAAGTAAGAAGAAAGGTTAGGATGCACCTGATCCTTCTGCATGAATAAGCAAATCTGGGGAAATTATCATTAAGAAATCCTATTTTTTAAATCTGCATCCAACCCTGTGAACAGTGCTGTGACATGAATTATTTGGGGATATAACTGAGAATTAAGACAGAAAGAGCAGCACTCATGAATAATTACGGTGTGTTGCAACTCATAAAGCAGAATTCTTGGATTGTGATAGACTTTTTTAATTTCCAAATGAGTCATTGTTTTTATAACTGTAAATAAGAAAGCTGGAAGACAGGTCACACCAATCGTATGTGTTTTCCTTAATGCAAAAAAAAAAAAAGGAAAGAAAAAAAAAAAGGAAAAAATACATCTATGATTTTCCCAACATAAAAATTTAATGAATCACAGAATATTCTGACTTGAAAGGGACCCACAGGGATCATCGAGTCCAACTCTTAAAAGAAGCTGCTGCAACAACATTTAACTGAGTCACCATGTTGCTTCTGAAGTCCTTCAGATGTACCATGTATGCAGGAAAGCATTAACAACCCTCACATAACTTTGAAAACAACACTTCAGCACCAACACACAGATTTCAGGATCTACCAACAATGACACAAATGCCATTTGTACCTTCTCTGTTCTGTGTCTTACAGATTTTACATCTTTCTTAATGTGCAGTGTGGTACATTCTGCTCACTCAATAGCTTCACAAGAAGGTAATAGGACAGAGTTTCTAATTTTGGATTATTCCTCAAAAAACAAAAAAAGGAGGAAATAGGAAAGTCTTACTCTTCATGCAGAACCAAAATTCATAAAGTTTGCAATAAAGTACAGTTAATAACTAAACTCCTTGTCCTTCTTTTTCAGCAGCTTAATCAGCAAACTGAGAACACCACTGAATCAAAACTCTCATTTTCATCTGTTTATTCTGTCAATATCAGATAAATATATTATGGCTCCTTAAAAAATATTGGAGAAATCTAATCTCTGACCATCTAAGCGTATACCAGAAGGTTGTAAAACCTATATAAAACAGGCTGAAAAAACCCCATAAACATGGAAATCAAATACACGCTTATGAAGCACAAAGAACCAATATGTAAGGATCTCTGATGTATGCAGCAGTCAGAACACATTACTGCGTAGGATGTCTCAAAAATATATATATATATGCACCCTGAAATGCATAAATAGTTCACAGTAATGATGCACAGGATTTCACACACTAAAAATACATCCATTTCTTAGGCAAAAAGGAGCAATGTTATCTTCATGTGCTGGCTTCTAAGTGGCTCACTACTTGCCTGTTGCTAATAATGGTGGGACTGACCCTAGGGTGACAAACGCTCTGCCTCAAAACCATGCAGAAAACACACAGATGGGGCAGGGGAAAAAGGGACCAACCTGTTGGTATTGTGGAGACATCTGATGTCTTGAACAGAATGATAATTTTAATTCAATGTGATCAATAATTAGGCCATATAATAAAGTAAAAGGTGATGGCAAGGAGAAAACTTACAATGAAAAGAAAGTGAGCTCCAGGTCTTACTAAGTTTGAGTTAAGTTATGGGGAATACAACCACGAAATAAAATTACCCGCTCAAATACATGAAAAATCTGAGGAAGATGAAAAAAAGACGTATAAAACTGATGGCTCATTCTGTTTGGTCCCTACAGAGGAAAAGAATAGCTTTCATAGTTATAAGGAGAGAAAGGACAAAGATACCAAGAAGAACAGAAGTATGGCACCATATATAATTCAAAACCATTCGGATCTGCTCATCTGTCTGTATTTGCCATAGTGAGGATGTAGGATATTAAAATTTGCAAAAAGAATGAGATGAGTTTTATAAAACTTTTCAGATAAATTAGCTTCCCTTTTTCTCCTACAGTGAAATCGGAACAAAGGCTTCCAGCATTTTTAGAATTCATTCAAATCACCTCATCACACAAATCCATATGCTTTGTATTTCAGCCAAGGCAGGTGAGCTCCCCGTTAGTCAAGTGCACTACAAGAGATATTTGGCCCAAAATACCTGCCCCAAACACAACAAGAGGGAAGTAACGCAGCTAAAAGGGACAATGATGGTGGAACCGGCCCCCATGAGAGAGTGGGAAATGGGCTGCAAAGTGCAGGAGCATAGAGGTTTGTAGTACAGATGGATGCTGACGCACGGCGGATGCCAGTGAAGAGACACAGACACACAGACACGCTGCGACGCACACACAAACACACAGACACGCACAAGATACACTGAGACACACAGACCCACACACAGGCACAGTCACACGGATACACGCAGACACACACAGACACACATACACAGAGGCACACATGCACACGCAGACACACAGCGACAGACCCAGACCCAGACACACAGACACAGAAACAGACACACAGACAGAGCGGTCNTTTTGTTGCTGGCACTTTATAGAGACAGTGTCATTCTGCTATTTGGGAGCTCCACAGGATGGCTGAGGTTGGAATATCACTGGAGGTCACCTGGCCCAAGCCTCTTGCTCAAGCAGGGTGCCCTAGAGCACACTANGGCACACATGCACACGCAGACACACAGCGACAGACCCAGACCCAGACACACAGACACAGAAACAGACACACAGACAGAGCGGTCGGGAGGGACGCGGAGGAGCCGAGCTCTCTCGCGGCACAACAGCGGCGCCCGGTGGATGGAGAGCGGCAGCGCCGGCGGGCGCCGCCCGGGCCTACCTGCGGTGGCCGGGGGATGCTGCTGGGCCCGNACTGCTTGGCACCACCAAGAAGAGGTTGGCTCCATCCTCTTCACACCCTCCTTTAGAGACCACCCCGTCCCCATCTTCTCTTCTCAAGGCCAAACAGTTCCAGCTCTCTCAGCCTTTCCTCGTAAGCGAGATGCTTCAGTTCCCTAATCTTCTTTGGACCCCTCCACTGGATTCACTCCATGTCTCTCTTATACTGAAGAGCTCAGAAGTTGTATCCTTACTGTCAAAAAAGTTTCATAATTGCCTAATAATATGTATATTTATATGTTTTTAAAAAAGGAAAAAACCCACCCCATTTGTCAATCTGTGTTTTATTCCTTTGATTTGTACTCAGTTCTGCTATTCATAAGGACAATTTCTTTATCCATATGAAAAGCATACTCATTTTCTAGAGACACTTCATAAATAATTCAAAATTAGGGGATCATTTATTTAGGGCATAAGTGGTGACTGTGGAAATTCTATTTGTGTTACAACAAATACCACAGTCGTATTCATAAAAACAAAGAGTAGCCTGAAAACTCTTTAAATACAGTTTTGGCAGAACTTTGTCTTTAAACGGGTCCTCTAATGTGTCTTTGTGATAAAGCTGCATTCCAATCAAAAGCCTTTTGGGTTTCACCATGATATGACCTAAAAGGAAAACTGTATCTGGCACTATCAGGGAAGAAGAGAAAGAGAAATGCTTTTTTTTCTTGGCAATACATGGCCATGTGGTAATCAAAGAATATCCAGTTTCTGAATGATGAAGGATCCACTGGAACACACAGGGCAACTATTGTGCTTTTTTTTCCATGTTTCGTTCATTATCAATATTTTTATCTTTCAAAATAACCACCTCAACTGAAAATCCAATAAACTCATTATTTGACTTCAACTTTTCTGCCAATGAATTGCTTCACTGTGCAGGATCAAGAGAATGTTTTAATCCCTCTTCTGTTAGCAGGCTACCTTGCATAAGTAATCAGTAATGATACCCGATCTTCTGTGCTGAGGACAGCCTGAATGGGATTAATATATTATTAGGAAGAACTGAATTTCCAATTAGGTGTCTGGATACTTCGTTCAGCTGTGATTTGTACTGCTGAAGACTCATCTGGAATTAAGGGCTTCCAATTATGGTTGGGGTTTTTTTTTCAGTCTGCTGTTTTTCCATTTGCATTATCTAAATTATATGCTTTTTTTTTTCTTACAGAAATTCAGCAAGTACCAAAACTTTGGAGTGAGAAATAATGTCAGAAACAACTGATTATGTAACCCAATCATCCCTCATCTAGAGTATGGCAGCATGAATGGTAGCTGGTTTGTGAGTGGCAACTGTTGAAACAGAGCTGTTAAAGCTGAGAGAGGATTATTTTGACAGTCCTGCAAAGTATTTTGTTACCAAGGAGTTCTTCACAACGTAGATCAGCCAATTAATTTAATCTCTTCAAACTTATAAATCTCTACATATTAGTTTAAATTACGAGCACTACTTGAGCATTCAAAACCTGAAAAGACCAATAAGAGAAAAATGGATGACCTATTTTATTGCTTGAAGCCTGTTAGATTTAGAGCACTTCAGCCTGTTATACTGTCCAACTGAACATCTGTGAGTATTACATCAGCTGGAAGTGCAAATGTCTATCAATTTAAATCCTACATCCATGTCTCTGCCGACCTTAGCTAGATAACCAAGCTTCAGGAGGCTGAGGAGAGCTGAACACCCAGTGAAGACCAAGAATAGGAGACAATTAGTGACAGCTAGTTCATAATTTGGGAGCCTTGTCTTTCCAAACCATGCCAAATAGCTTTTAGATACTCAAAACTTACAGCAGAATCCAGAGCTAGAAAAAAATCCAGTGTAGAAGCTAAAAAGTTCAGCACTCACAAACATGAGTGGAATGAAAGCTTCTGAGAGTATTGAATATATTTTAAATCCTAAATCTCAATGCCTGGTATAGAAGTACTGGCAGCTTCTCATAGCTGCTGAGAGTGCCCTCATTCACTGGATTTGCTGTATAGCTCTTTCTTGAGGTGGTGTTACTGTCCTCCACAGAACAGAAAAGACTTACTATTGCTTTTAAGGTGTGATGGAGATTGTGCTGTTTACAAAGGTCCCTGCAGCAAGCTTCAAAATGGTTTTTAATGTGTCTCCACCATGGTGTCATTGCAAATGTGGATTTTTTTTGCTGAACATTTAAACTTACTTCAGAGAGAATTCACTGGAGTGCCTCTAAAACACTTTCTATTTCCTTTTGTTATTTTTTGTGTCTCTTTAAAAATATAAATTATGGCGCTAGCAAACATAGCTACCATAATTTGAAATTTTTATACAATTATAGGCAAAATAGTTATAACTGTACAGGTCTGGAGCAACAAGCATGGCACTATAATGTATATAATGTAAAACAAAACTGTCATCTAAGCTATTAAAAATAGTATATTTACATTTTGTTGCCCTTAAATTACTTCTGCAAAGGCTGTACCAAATATGGATAGACAGAATACACTTAAGAAGAAGCTGCAGTATGCTTTTTCCTCTTACCATGAAAATGCTTTGTGCCCTACATCATAAATTCTTCATAACTTTACCAAATCTCCATATTCCTGTTGATAGAGCAATATGTGCACAGCTTGTACATGACAATGATCAAACATAACTACAATTTTTTATTCTGATTCTTGTATGGAAAGTATCAGGTGCATTTCCTGATGATACATGTTAATTGGCACATACAACAGGCCATCCTTTAGCAGCCATATCACTATTAAGCTACAATCAATTCCATCCATAGAGGTTGCTTCAAATTGTATGCTTTTATTATATTAAGCAGGGAAAGAAAACAGCCACCCAAGGACCACATTTAAACTCAAAAGGGGAAGAAGAGAATAATGTGGTAAGGGAATTATGGAAGACTCTTAAAAAAAAAAAAAGAAAATGTCTCTCTAAAACAATGTGAAGAATTTTGTTCTACACCTAATTTTACTTCCACTATTGTGAGCAGGATTTGCATCAAAGTTTCACTGCACTTCAGTTTCCTGTCTGCACTGTAAAACTCTTGCTGGAGCAAGTTTTGAGATTCTTCTATAACTGAGAGAAGCTGCGTATCTGGATTGTGCCAAGCAGCTGCAGTGGCCCTTACAGAAGTGCCTGTATGTGTCTGCTCCAAGAGAACAGCTGTACCTTTCAGTTCTGCTGCCTCAGTGTCTGCTGGGGATGCCTTGCATCATGAAAGGGCCTTTGGACCATATGGGTGGCACAGAAAAGAGAAAGAATACCAACTTCAGCTATGAAATGTTATTTTCCTTCTTTTACACTTTCAAATCTGGCGGGGAAAAAAA
>WBMY01011659.1:215600-260589 GCA_013397315.1 Donacobius atricapilla
GCAACCCTATGCAAAGGTTCAGGGCAACCAGCACCAGCCCTCAAGCTCATAACCATGACCCTGGATGAGTTGCTAAAAGCAGGAGATTCTCTTTTGCTCCACATACTCATATTGCCATGGGCTGGCTGAAGATGGAAAGCAGTAACCTACCTTGAGCGTGGCAGAGTATAGCAAAAATCTACCAGAGCTGGGGTTGTGAATTTGTTGTTTGAATAAGCTGTCCCCAAGAAATATAAAAAGGAAGGCTTAAGAAAAAGACATAGTGTTTGCTAAATAAAGTGCAAAGGGCCATCACAAATTATTAAAAGACAATTTCATATTATGGCTCAAATAACTTCTTAAATAGGCTCCACAGTTTCTAAAGGGAGTAAGAATTTATTTATTAAGAATTGTTCTCTAACTTCCTTCACTTACTATTATGTATTTAGGTAATACTGTTATGCATGGGATTTCTTGCCAATAACCTGAAAAAACATGTATGAAATTAGTCTTCCAGTTAAAAAAAGGTTGTGTCTAAAAATCTGAAAAATTAATTGGCTCAAAAACTTCTTGCAGTATTTGTACATCCTTGAGATAACATCTAATTCTGTATTACACTGCAAATATGCTGTTGTACTTGGCATAGGCATCCTGCCTAACAAAATACTTTTTTTGGCGCTTCCTCCAAATATGTACACACTGATATAAAAATGAATAGAAGAAAGAACTTTCTTCAGCCCTGAAGATGTACTACAAAGCTTCCCGCAGTCATGGCGCTGCCACATGTTTCCCCTTTACCTTTGCCCAGCTGAACTGGCATGCTTTCAGACTTCATCATCCTCTGCTGCTGCTGTGACTGGTGGTGGTGCTGCTGCTGGTGGTGGTGCTGCTGATGTAGAGGGGCTTCCACTGTGCTCCTGCTTAGCACCGAAGAGGGAGGGAAGCTGCTCCCGCCAGCAGGAGTGCCCACTGCCCCACCTGAAGCCATGGCTGGAGCAATGAGCTTTCGGCCAAAATTCAACAAGCTGTTGGAGACTTTGTTAATGTTCAGAGGAGCGGCTTTAGCACTGGCACTGAGAAAAGAAGAGGAGAGATCGTCACATCATTGCCCATGGTTTGGGCAGGCACAGCCATACATGCATCGTTCTTCAAAACTGGGAAATAAAAAACCAAGAAGGTGTTTTACAACAGTTGCACTGGAACGCACAGAGACCGCAGGGACTGGGTGTGGTATGAATTTTTCCCAGTCAGAAGTGAACAAATTTTTTTGGTCCTTCTCCCTGAAAAATGAAGACTAACTCCAAACAAAGTGAGTTTGTATCAATTTTCTTCATTTGCCTTCCTAAATTAAAAAAAAGAAAAAGAAGCGAAAAAAGCAATCCAGGCTCCACAGAATCAAAAACTTTATAAAATTGAATTTTTGCTTATTTGAAGACTGCTTTAATATTTATTTCTGCTTGATTAACTTCTCTCCAGTATTTAAAATGACTCAACCCCAAACAGTTCTTTCAGCAAGCAAAACTAACACTAGACTGTCCTTTTTGGTAGGCAGAGCTAGATATCTCTTGCTCTGAGTTCACCTGCCCATCCCAATCATTTCAAGCCAAGCACTTTTTAACAGGAATCCTGATTTCTAAAGTGGTTTTGCTGAAGAACTGCTTCAGGGTATAACACATATACTGAATCACAATCCTTATAATGATTGTTACTTTGTATTTTTAACTACAGTGGCTATTTATTCACTTCAGTTATACGCAACATTAAGAATGAGGAAATTGTTGAACCATTTAATTTGTCTAAAATAAAGAGGCAAAGAACCACCTAATTCCCAGTGGAAGTGTTCACATAACCCACAGATTAGCAAAGCCATTTCTATTTGTTCATGCAATAATTCCCTGCCTTATGTAATTTATGCTTGAAATACCCTTCACAGAAATATATCACAACCACAAAGACCTTTTCATTCCTGAGGTTTTATTTCACTGATCTGTATTTCCATGACATAAATAGCTGTCCTTTAAAAACATGAAGATATGTAATTAAAACCAACACAATCATTGTACAGGGGAAAAACATCTTCACAATGTTTTGGGGAAGTTGAACTAAAAATAAACTTCAAATGAATTAATATGGGTAATTTGTAACTTCTTGCAGACACCTGGAAGAGTAATTTTGATTTTGCTCTTCTTATAATTTCTCTATTTGTCTCCAGAGATGAGTTTTTTTAGAATACACAATACAAACATGCACACATATATAGAGCACATCCAGAAAAGGAAAGCTCATCAGAAGGAAGTATGAGAGCCTGCACACTCACAAGATACAGCCCCAAGCTGTATGGTGTGCTTCTGCCATATACTGATGATGAAGAAAGACGGCACCCAGAATTTTTTAGGAGGAACAGCCATGTAGAGACTGGGACCGAGTGTTGCTTCCCAGTTTATGAAAGCTGGGAAAGAATAATTGCTGAATATTAATTACAGGATGTTTATGTGTCTCCTGATTTTATTGATGGTGTTACAAGAAGTCCTTCCGCTACAGGTGGAGTTTGGGGTCACTCGCTCACCTGAAACATTACCTTATATAAGGAAGATAAAGGCTTGCACATTGAGTCCTAGGTTTACATTGTCTCTAAGTCTAGAACCTTGACAATCACTAAAAAACCCCTGACTTTGCACAAAAAATTATATTTACTGAAAGTAAGTGATTTACACTGACAGGCCACCTGAGCAGCAAAGCCACTGGACACTTTGAGCTTAATGTATCATTGGAATTGTGATAGCACACAGATGCAGGAAACAAAGCTTATAGAGAAGCTTGTGTATTTGTGTCCAGCAGCTTGCTTCTTTCTTGTTTCTTTACTTTTCAGCTATATTTTGCTTAATAAAAAGGTGTCAGTTTTTCTTCTACACTGTTAGATTTGCTGCTTTGATGTATATGTACACCAGGAAAAATGAGTTTATTTGCATTTTTCAGATGGTTGGAAAGAGACTTTTTGAGAAAAACTTCATTTTACAATAAGTAAATAATGAACAATAAACATAAACAATTTCCAAGCCTTCATGTCCGAAACATGATTTTTAGAAATGCTTCCAACAGTGAGATGCAAGAATGTTTTAGAACTATGTGACAACTACAAGGGATAGTTATCACAGCTCCAAATAACCTGTGGTGTGTTTCAGCTGTGCTGTAAACTGACACTGTTAATGACCAGCTCAGAACACATATAAATTAACGAAAAATAAATTATGATGCTATTAAATATCTTTTCAACAGGTGGTTTTAAAATATGTATTGTGAAGTAAAATCTGTGCCATTTTTCTGAATGACAGCTTCAGAAAATGAACAAGTGAGGTGCTACATCTCTGGAGGACTTACATTAAAAGTGAGTTGAAGTTCAGGAAAATAAGAACAATGTGTCTATTTCTTACCATTTAAATGTCTGATGTATTAATGCAAAGGATGATTACAGCCATTAAACATAGATCAATCTACATTTTAGTCTCTCAAATGTACCAGACATGCACAACAATGACAAGAAAAATACTGATTGATTTATGTTGTAGAGTTATAAGCAGATGCATTTAAAAGTAAGGCATCAGTTTAAAAATTTGAGTATCAAGGAGACATGAATTCCATCCATGAAGCAAACAATTTTGTTTCATCACAATAAGCATCATTGACCTTGACTGTGAATGGTGTATTTTTAAACTAGCAGTAGGAAGATGATTCAATCTCTGCAGTTTTCTGCTAAGATGGAAATGTTTTGTTTTAAGCAAGCCTTATTCAACAGCATTTCTCTTTTCAGTAAGTAATCATTACAAGAGATGAGAGACAAATACATGAATATGATCAATTAAAAAGTTTTATATGTGATAAAATAAGCAGTATATATTAGAGATTTGTCAAGATATTTTAAACATATCACTAAGCCTGTGGAATTAAAGATGAACTAGACCTGGTAGCTGATTTAATCCATCTCTGCTCAGTGCAGAAACATTTCCTAATGTTACATCTTTCAGTTCTCTCCCTAGTCCAATCTTAAATAATTTTACCACAGTTGACCTACTCTGAGCATTCCTGTCTTGAGATCAATGTATCCCAGATTTTCTTCTATTTGAATTATTCTAAACAACTTCCCATCTCCTTCAGCACGTATTCTGAGTATATGTGTGCAATTAATTTATATTCCTACATAGATTTAATGAATTTTTTTCTTGGAATTTAGGTTCCTGGCAGGTGTTATTGTTTGGGCTTTATGATTTACTCGTATTTTCAAAATCCTTGAAATCTTTCTTTTTGAAACTTTCCACAACTATTTTTTCCAGTTTAGGCAACACTTGAGATAATTTTTCAAAAGAATAAGTAAAAACATTAAGAAAATGCAATAGAATGCAGTAATTTTTGACACCTGTCCTCAAGTTTAAAGCCTGAATTATAAAGAAGAAGATGGTTTTGTAGTCACTCTATTTAGCTTTAATTTCTGCTTCTTTGTCCCATTTTAAAAGCTTCTCAAACAACTCCATTTTAATTTTAGTTGGCTTTTAATGTAGCTGATTTCACCAGAATGTGACAGAGATGCAGAAGTCCGAAAGCCAGCAATTTCCCATGAATCATCAGGCAGAGGGTATGGCTGGGGCCACGTGTAACCCAGGAAACTGCCTATGACTGTGTCAATTAATGCATTATGTCTTGTGCTGGACTGACCTGCAGCCACCAGCAGCCACCGGCCATCGGCACCCACCTTGTAGCCACCCAGATAATACGGCCTTGACGAGGAATTTTGGCATTATTGATACAAACCCCTTCTAAAAGATGGGAGCAAAAATTAGTAAAAATTACTTCCAACTGGATTCACATTAATTCAACTTAACTTAGCTTTATGGACACTCCAGATTGCAATTTGGTGCATTATCAGAATTAATTCAGCAACAGAACTCACACTGGCAATATTTTACCCCGTTTTTAGGATACATGTCACTGTGTAAAAGTGTCCTCAGCCTCCCTTAAAATGATGCCAGTCAGTGACTGCAACACTGCGTGTAAAAACTTCAATTTTTTAATGTAATAATAGCCAAGGGACAGATTTGAAATAAATGTCATGAAATGAACACCTGTACTTCCAATGCTGCTTATGTAATTCCTGTTTAGGATAAACGTGACTTCTGAAACATTTTGTTTAT
This sequence comes from Donacobius atricapilla, assembly GCA_013397315.1. NCBI lineage: Eukaryota > Metazoa > Chordata > Aves > Passeriformes > Mimidae > Donacobius > Donacobius atricapilla. Next base: position 220,763 of record WBMY01011659.1, read on the forward strand.
GTAAGGTCTTAGTTTGGTGAACATATATTTAGAAATAGCTTACCGTGTTTTGTTCATCAAGTCTGCTCCACGTGCTTTGTAATAATCTAAATTTTGTTGGAACTGGTGAGTCACTGGTCTTGGATTTCGCTAAAAAATAAAAAAGTACTTCATTGTAATTTTCTGGGAGATTTTGAGCAGAGACAAACGTTCATTAAAGAGGATTAGAAACTTAAAATTTCTTTTCCTGGGATCTTGGTTTTTCAAGGCAGTAATGTAATTTACATTAAAGTGACAACTTAAAATACTTAACATAATACCAAATTCTACCTTTAAGTCCATTCCATGCTCACAGAAATCAGTATTTTTCCACATGGTGATGAGGCTGTTTGCTGTAGTGATAACATTCCTAATTAAATCAGTGATTCTTGGACAAGAACAGACACTGATATGACTTCTTCCTGCAGGTCAGGTATATAATTTGACCCCTTCCAAGAAAAAGTGCTATGCTTTTAAAGAAAAAGTAATAGTATGGAGAAACTATAGCAAACATTTTGAACTGAATACATCACTATCAGTATCTCTGGTAAGCAAAGAAATAATTTTAGTGAGACAACCTGAACAATCCCACTAGATGGCACACGAAGCCTATTTTTGCTCTCCAAATTTCACCCTACTCAAAACTGAGGCCATGAATAAAGAACTGGTGTCATATAATAAAGTGTATATAATTAACACTGAAACCAGAATCCACTTGTTATTCTCCACTTCTGACACAATGAAACTCTTTCATGGAATCCTGCTGCCTTCAGTAGTTCTGAAAACATCCTTTTGGGATCTAAGAATCCATCGAACATTAGGCATAGACTGCAGCATATGCATAAAGTATCTTGATTGAATGCATGCATCCTGAAGGACTCTATTTGGAGGGTCAAGTAAATATTTTTAAGTAAAAACATTTGCATGCAGGTGGAAACTAAATAACAGAGTGGTCCCGTTTATTTAAAGAGAGTCCCTTTAAAAAAAATATATAAAAATGAGGAAAAATTAAATAATTTCTAGTGCAAGAGAAAACAAAATGGTAAATGCCTGCATAATGATCAGATATATTGTATAAAAGTGACCTAAATACTTTCTAAGTATTTTCTATAAAGGTTTAATCATTTATTGGCTGTTGCCTTATATTCTGATCTGCCTTCTTAAGCCCTGATAGTAGTAAATACAGTTTTAGTGAACCATGCATTGACCTTTCCAAAACCATTGTTCACAAGTGAGAGTACATTATTTTGGACAGAGTCAATCTTCAGGTGTTTCAGTTCACATGTAGTATATTTGCTCTCCAGATTTCATTACAGACTGGAGTACGTACAGTCTTATCCTCTCATTTTCCATGTACCTACAGATAGCCCTCCTTCCTTGAAAATCTTGTTTCTGGAGGAGGATACCAGACTTGAATTTTAAAGACCAAAACATTCCATGAGCATAAAAGGAGGGAAGAAAATTTATAGAATCAGTAAATACCAAAGGCCAGGATGATTTCTGGAAGCATATTAAAGGATGGGAATTTCCAGATTGTTTCCCGCAGTTAGACTTAATCTTGTATGAAATGTCTCATTTTCTTTCTTCGAAAACACAATAAACATTTTAAACATATATGTTTGTAATGTTCATTAAAAAAGGAAGTGACTAAAAGCTATTAGACAAACATTAAAAAAATCCTCATCTATCCTACCACCCACACTGTAATGGCTGTTCTACATTTTTCATCTCCTCTTATAAAACAATGTTTGAATAATTCTACCTATTCATAGAGTTTGAAAATCAGTCCTCATCAACTGACAGCAGTAACAATGAATCAGCTTTAGTTACTATTACTCTAGTTTGGTAATTCAATACATTTCTATGATAATCAAATCCAAACTGACGTGATGAGGGTAACTGATGGTTCTGCGACTTCTTGTGAGTAATCAAACAATGTAACTTTTCTCCTATTAATTAAGTAACTTCTTTCTTTACATGTTTTGAAGGATAAGGTTGAAGAGTAAGAGATGGATAAATTAATGGGCACTTCTAAGCCATAAGACAGCTCTTTGAAAAATACAAGTTACCAGGTGCTAGCCAGATTTGCTACTTGCTTCCAATAACTCAGTATATATTGATAGTTAGCAAAAACATTGAAATTTCTTTTTCACCCCCCAATACATAATAAAAAAGATTATTACACATTGCTTCTGAATTAAATAAAAACCCAAAATCAAAACAAGAGGGAAAGATCATGTGGAACAGTATCTTGAAACATTTATGCAGAAATGACAAGCAATTGAAGTACACAAAAAGATGATCTACTATCTAAGCACTTAAAGCCATTAATAGGAAGAACATCTAACTCAAACATATGAATGAGGCTCAAGCATTACTTTCACGGGGGCCTATTTAAATTCCTGTGAGGTTTAAAGGTATCAAAAGAAAAAGCAGTTTAAAGTACTATTACATGCAGTGAAAAAAAAGCTATCTGAAAAAACATTAGAAATTCAATATAGTAACTGCCAAGGGTTACTTTGTAGCATCACTGAGATATCCTCTCAAAAAATTTCAATATTTAAAAAGCCCTAACCTGATATATATGTTAGCAGACAAGTATCTGTGAAGTATCACCACAGAAAAATTAAATACTTCTGAAAACTGAAATTCAGACAGTAAAAAATACGTTATTTTGAAGATTATGATCTTTATGGCACTGTGGTTGTCCTTTAAGTTTTGTATTCTTTTCAACCCCTTCAGTAAGTTAAATGTAAAAAGCAGAACAGAAAACCTACACAGTTAGTAATGCTTGTTCCTTAAGAATTTTAAAGTAATTCCCCTCTCTAAGCATTCAATTTGAGCTGTCCCCTAAATTACAACCTATGTATTAGGACTAAGGACTAAATTTATTTACAAAAAACATACCTCTGTTGCTTAAAATAATCACAGCAACCAGTTTTTTCCTACACAGTGCAATTTAGAATGATCCCATTTGTATTTTTCGTTACTTAAATAAGTAAAGTTATTCCTTTTCTTTTTCAATTTATGTACATTATTTTGTTACTAACTTGGAAAAAAATTATTTCTTAAAATAATAATTTTAAAATTACAGTGAAATCAATCTTTCACATTTACAGTTTGTTGAATCCCTTCAAGAGGATTGTGTAAGGGCTGAGAGCATTATACAGATTAACACATATATGATTTTCCCATGGTAAGGAAAGAGAGAGCAGAAAACAGAGAAAAGCTGTCTATGACAATACTAGAAGCCACTCTTTCCCATACCCATTTTGTAGGAGTAGTCTGCTGGATTTATAATTCTTCTAATCTTGATGTCTATTTAGAGTGAACATAGTTTCAACTGGTAGAAAATACCCAATTTATGCTTTTAAAAGGACAATATATGAAATTCACATATAGAAACACACAGAAAGTGATGTGAATTTGGGCTGCATCTCTTCAAAATGAATTAGCCACAGTCTAAAGGGAAAAAAACCCTGAAATGTTTCAGGTATCTCTGAGGCACTCCTGCCTCTGAGCCTCTCCTTGCCTAAAAGATGCCCCTTGTCCCTGGCTCATTTGCCTGCTGAAGTCCTCTCCCTGTCCTCCTGACTATTCCCAGCCAGTCCCAGACTAACTCACTCTAATTCCCACAGCTGCCAGGAGGTTCTCGGGGCCTTCCTATTTGCCTTTCTCCTCTTCCAGGGACACGGGGCTGAGCTAAGTTACACCCACAGCTGCACTTTTCCTAGGCGAGGGACTGACGCTGTGGTCAGAATCACACTGAATGCAGCCGATTCCCTAACCCTGCACTAACTGCTGAAAAGCAAGTTTCCTACCAGCTAAGGATCCTGCTCCATGTGCTGAAATTCCCAAGTAAACCCCTTTTCCTCCCTGGCCATATCGCATCACATTACCCACGGCATAGACAGGATATAGCAAAGCATTGTTCATGTGTGACAGAAGTCACAGGCTCTTCTACAACGTAGCTGATATCTCACCCCCTGAATACACAGCATGTTTAAAAGTTTACATGCAGGTGCAAGTGGAGGAATCTCGATAACACTCTTCTTTGTTGAGGTATTTTCTTTTCTCCCTTTTTAGTTTTATTAACAAGGGAGGAAAAAGTCAAATACAATTTTACACCAAATCTGAAGGTTCAGACAAGAGACAAGAATGAAAAAATATTTTCAATATATCTAACGAAAAATGAGACTTATTTTAGCAAACGTGCTATTGCCTCAATGCCAAGGGAAAAGCACTTGTCATTAGAGAAATAAATTGCTCAGCTGTTTATAAGCAAAAAGCTCTGGGGGAATTTCTCAAGGCCCAAACCACAAAGCATTGCAGGGTTACACAAACATATGTTGCAGGTGTTTTAGGGTAGACAGGTGGGAAAACCTCAGCTACTAAAAAAGTACACCACTTAATAGATAGTATCTGAAAGTAGATAACCTCAGTGCAACAGAGAAAAACAAACAAAATAGAAGCAGTGAATTTGACATCCAGGTGCAATAGGTTGACCAAAAAAATCATCTCACTAGTGTCAAATGGAATTTTTTAAACCAAATTTTTTCCAATATATTATCTAAATTCTGACAAACATTTGTTACTTTTTCCCCCATCACTACGAATATTTTAAGCCTAAATCAAAACCCAGACTGAACCAAACATGAAAAAACAAGGATCATGATGAAATGTTGTTCTACTTATTTAAACAACTATTTTTAGGGAGCCAATTTTCTCCTTTTTCCCCTTGTCAGCTGACATGGCAATATTGGATTTCTTCATAATTCTTGTAATGCCTAAGACATTTTTGTATTCACTTTTTTCCACTTTCATTTGTTTCTAATGGAAGTTGGAGGATCATGTGACCCTAAATTCAAATGGGACTGAGAGGTCCGGAAATGCTGACCTTCTCTTGCTAGATCATCTGTGCTACTTTCTTCATTAAAGATGACATAAATGACAAGAATTTTGACTGGGAACAGAGCTGAAATATAGCAGCTGAGATGTGGATAAGGCATACAGGTTGTTCAGTTCAGCAGCAGTTTTTCTATTAGGCCCTAATAATTAATATGAAGCATTTACTAATTATTGTCTAATAACTTGAGAGAAAATTTCACCTTTCCTCTTTTTATTCTTTTGTCAGATATTTAAGCAGCAGTTCCTCCCCACATGAACATACTTACATAGTGTAAGCAAAGGCTTAACATTACAGAAACATATCACGGTATTTTGTATACTAAACAATCAACCCACCCCCAACTCCAAAGCGCCCAAAGCAAAAAAACATTCTCCAAACAAACCAACCTTTCTTTCCACCTGCTAATTCTCCTCTTCCCTTACTATACCTTCTGCAGCAAGCAACCTGCTGGAGCACGAAAGGTATTTTTTCCACCTATGAACCACTGAGTTATTAGAATGAAAAAACCCAGCGAGACATTAGATAATATAAGGTACTATTGCCAATTCAAAAGTGGTTCAAGGCCAAGAGCAAAACACCATTAAAACAGATTGACAGTCTATCAACCCTGTGGATGAAAGCAGCGCAATGTGAAGGGTATACTGCACAGAACTAATAAAGAAGTTCCTTTAATCACAGGAGTCAGGAGATCCATGCACTAATATTGGTATTGGCAAAGGAATGCCATAATCCCCAAACTGGGAATAATGCTTCCTGTTTACATTTTTCAGAAGATGCTAAGGGTCTTAACCACAGACCTTGTTATTTACAATGCAATAACAGCATGAAGAATTATCATATTTAATTGTTTCTAAAGAAAATTAAGGAGGATATTTTTTCCTCTAAGCAACAAAATTTCCCAGGAAAAAAATGAAAAGGAAAGAAAATTCAGTTAATTGGGTCAAGAATGGAAGACATCCCTGAACTCTGACTAGGCTGAAATAAATTTTATCTCCAATTTTGTTACGTGACAACCCTCCATTCCCCTGGCAACTAGAAATTTCAGACACCAGGAAGATATTTTAAATACTGTGCGTTATGGTCTGTTTTTAACTTCATACACACATGCTTTCTCTCACATGGGCATTCTATGACAAGAGATGAAGAACTGAAAAAAAATGACAAGTGAGATTTAAAAATGCTTCAGTGACTCGAGTGAAAGAAACTTCTAGTTGTGTATTTTGGCTTCTTGTCCTAAGTGCTCGGGAAGCCTTTTTTTTTTTCATTTATAGTATTACAGCATATTGCATTTTAACAGGTAGATCAAATCCTATCATATCAGCTTTTATTGATATTCCAGACAAAAAGACTCCAACCTGCCAACATTCAAGTTCATACCCTGTGTAAAATCCCCATCTTGCATCAACAGAATCGCTTAAGTACCTTTTAAATCTGCCTCTTAATTTAGTTGCCTATTTTTCAGCTGAACCCTTGGTTTTAAGAAGTAAATGAACTAAATAGCAAGGTATAAATCTGACAGTGTTCAGCTCTACCCCATGACAGATTTATGCTCTGGCATCTTGCAGCCTCACACAGTTAGGAACAGGAGTTTTACAACATTGTGGAGGAAAGCTCCAGGCTTTTGAAGGGAACACACAGCAAGCCTCGCTTTAAACCCTGGAATGCTCCAAATTATGAGATTTAAAATATGACATCTTTATGTACAGAAAAGCTACCACATTATGGTTTTATTGGCACTCGTTTTGGACAACCTGCATAACTCACTGATGGCTTTGTGAGTAATGCAGTTATCCGAAGCTTATACTTATACACCCCTTGTAACCACACTTGCGGCATTACATCTTCTCCAGACACATGCTTGTACACAAATCTCATATATCAGGGAAAAACAAGAACATTTTAAGGTACTATTTGGTTATTTCCAGTACGAGGAGAAGAACCAGATTAATTCATGTTCTGCGTGTAATGTGCTACGTAAACCACTTGAGAAAGGTCCCCAGGGGAGGGAAAAAAGCTCATTCACAGACCCCTATGCACACAGAATATGACATCCAAGACTTCTTGTGAAACACAGAGAGAAGCTAACGGCCTTGTGCTGCGGGACAAGCAACTCCTTTTATTTAGGATTCCAATCATGAGGAATTATCCTAGAGAGACATTTTGATCACTATTGCTCCTGAAAAAGACAAAGGACAGAAGACATACCATCTCCAAACCTAATTTTCCATAAAAAGTTACAGCAAAGGATAAAACATACCATTCCCAGTTCTACCTTGACAGTATTTTGCTCTTTCAGAGAAGCGCTTCCCAATACAAATGTACTCAAATAGCCTTCATTACAATTGATACACTAATATTAACTATAAAATATGTAGGTACACAAGCAGTATATCTACATTTATATCAGAAGAGTCTGAACTCAAATTCCATCATAATAGATTGGATATGATTCAGTAGTTAATCTTTCATATATTATTGAAAAGTTATGGATCAATTTTTATATAACTCACAGTTTTTGTTTTGCAAATTTTAGTAAATAAATTATGACATGGAGAATTTTTGATTAAGTAGAATCAAAGTGCTTTAAGTGCTTCCTTTTGATAAACTATCTTGCAAACTAGAAATGATTAATTGAATTGTCAGGTTGCACATAAGAAGAACCATAATCACCTCACTCTAAATATATTTTGTAAGTGTAATTTTATAAATAACACTATTACTTTTTCAGGAGAGGGTCAGTAGCTTTAGATGACTTTTTAAACTGAAGTAAACCTATCAACTGAAAGAAACAGCCCCAAGAAATTCCCAAGCACTAGATTTTATTGGCAGCTAAAGTAATTAAGAGCTTAAAATGCTTTAGCAGCAAGTAGAATCCGAATTGTTTTTACTAGCAATTGCTGCTACTGAGGATGTAAACCTCCTCAAATAGAAGGAACAGTTTAAAAATTCTGTCTTCCAAAGAGAACTTTCTGGTCCATCTTTTCTTGGAGACTTGCTGTCAAATGTTAGCTAAAAGCAGAAACAGTAGTTCCCAACTCACCTTTAGCCATTTCCTCTGAAAGACTGTGCACCTCCTGACCCTCCCAGAAATCAGCAGCCATAACACCCACTCCTTCCTGCCCTTAAGGAGGCCAGTGGCTCTCCTTCCTGCTGGGCCTCACAAGATGGGCAATGAGGACAGTGAAGCCACCTGCCTGGGCTCTGCTCTTGCTGCCAGCAGGAGACCACCTTGCTTGGCCCTACACAGAACTGGGACAAGTCCTTTGCTTCTGCACCATCTTACCTTTGGCATGGCTTTAACTGTGAGAGGCGTCACTGTTAGGGAAGCTTTGCGTTATTCCATACTATTTCCCACCATATTCCTAATAATCTAAATGTAATGGTTGTTTAGCTTAGATGGGTAGGTACAGTACTTGTGAGTTCTTACCCATACAGCTGGTCTGTGCGTGCAACACTACAGAGAGAGCAACACTTGGGAACTGAGTTGCCATTGGCAATCCAAGAGATCAGCTTTCTCCCTCGAGAGATGACTACTGTCTTGCATATGGTACTACAGAATGAGAAGGACTTTGAAAGGTTTCTCATTTGGAAAGTCTTGACTAGATGACGAATCAACCACTTTCCAAGATTTTTTCCTGAAAATATTGCTTGTGACGTACAGGATATATTGAGGATGACTATTTTTTTGGTGGGTGGATTAAATGGTTAATATACCAGTGAAGAGATTGCAATGAACTTTGAGAGAGAGAATAAAGCTATTGAATCACAAGTATTAACCATGTATCCTTTTTGTATTCTAAAATGCATAGGTGCACTGGGAAAGAAGATGTTGAAACAAATGTACAAAAATGAAGCAGATTTTTAATTCATGGTACACTTACTATTTTTATGTGGTACTATGGCAACATGGTTATTCCAAGTAATTTATCATTAAACTCTTAGCCACCTGTCATACCTTATTCTATTAATGAAACACAATAACTGAATATTTAAATCAATAATTCTTTAAACAAAGCATAGACTATTTCATTGGAAAACTTAAGTTTCTCATTTTAAGAACATGAACAGAAACAAAGAGTAAGTTAATATCATGGCCATCATTAAAAAACTTAGCATGCAGTTACAGAAAAACCATTGATTTACTTAAAGGGAGGTGTTTAGTTTACATCTAACCTCATTGTATTTGCAAATGGGAATGTTAGAACATCAAAATTCTTGAGTTCACTACAAGGAATTCAATGTAGTTATAAAAGCAGAGGTCAAGTTGAGAATGGTACTACATTTTTGTCCATTAAAATCTATCTATCTTGCATTGAATATGCAAGATCTTAAACATTCAGAAATTAAGGCACATAGAAGTTCTCTGGGAATCCCTAAAAGTGAATGCGTTTATTTTTTGTTTCTCATAAGTCCTCTTCTCCCAGATGAAGAGATGTGTAGTTAGTTTTCTGGAAATCCTCATTTCCTTTATCAGTAATATCCCATGTAAAGGTAACTCTCCTTCAAAGTACAGGTGACCTTACTCAGTCAGGCAACTCTCCTTACTTAAAGTACAGGCAGCTCATACTGCACTAGGATATCCATTATCCCAGCTTCCTGACAACTTAACTTTTCATGCACCTAACCCTCGCCCCACCCTGCACTGTATTATTGCTCCTGAAGTATCAGTCACATTCCTCATGATCAAAACTAAAAAGCAAAAATGTTTGTTCAGAGTCCCCCTCCCCCTTGCTGGTTCCTCTATAAGGAAGAGGACCCGCACCCCAGCAGTACCTCTGCGTGAAGGTACAAATTAATGAGCTGCTAATGCCAGAGCAGTGCCAGATCCCAACTTCTGATTGGCTGCAATCTGGTCATTAAAGAGAGGTAATTAATGCCAGATTGCACACAATGCTAACAAACAAACAAAACAACCCCAAACCTGCTTTTCTCCTGCCACAAACGGCAAAACAACAATACTGTCATAACGGCAGCGTTCAAAGGACAGTTGCAGTTCTGCAGCGGCACCTCAGTTAATGAGTGTATAGAAAAGAATTTATCTGAAGAAGAAGAAAGTGAAACTCAACAGCCTTTCAGGCACATGAAACCAGCTTGGAGAAAACTAGGAGACGGTGGCAGCTACTTAAGAAGAAAATTCAGCTTAAAATAAATGTACAAAGAGTTTGGTTCAAAATTTCAGCAATGTGTTTTCCCCTTGTCACTCATTGCTGAGATAGTGAATAGTGTTAAAAGCTAGAATGCAGATTTTTCCAACTATTCCTTATATGAGTGATCATGATCATATTTTATTGCTTAAGTTTTCTGGCAGTACGTCTAATTTCAGTCATGACGAACTAATATGATTTCTTTGAAATGTCATGTATGCTTCTCCATGGATTTAGCTAGAATTTATTATTATTATATAGCCACTTTCAATGTCAGCAAACAGCTAAAATACAATGTTGAGAAAAGAGCAGCAGCAGTAGCTATATTATTATCAGCATAAGTAAAAAATTAATTTCCATCAACCAAGCATATTCTTTTTTTCTTAAATGGATAAGCTTATGATAAAAGATGTCTCCACTGAATTAAGCTCCTAAATAGCTTGCTCAATGAATGGGACAACTCACCGTACTAAAATACCTGAAAGCAAACTTATTTTACAGGAAAATTGAGAATAAATACAGTAAGCTTTCAGACAAAGGATAGTTGTCAGGTTCTTAGTATGCGGTGCAAAACTGTAACATTCTATATAGTGCTTTAGTTTTCTAATAAGTCATTGTGATAAGGTTAACACTTCAACATAGAACAACATCCAAATAAGAACACCCAAAGATGAAAATTACGTTGCTTATGTTGCTGTATTAGAATTTTATTTGCTAAAGGGTGAAAACAGATTTTCAAAATTCACAGTTAACTTAAAACAATAGTTTTAAACCTTTTATTCCTAGCCCTAGCTGCCTTCAGGAAGGAAAGAACATCTGGTTATTTAAGGAACACAATATGTTCACATTTTCTATGACTTTTGTTTCTAATTGGGTTTTTTAATTTTTTTTTTTAATTTGAACAACTCTAGTTAGAACTACGTTTTGTAATCACTTTATATTTTTCCAATGCCCTATCTCCATATCTCTACTTCTTAATTTTGGTGCCTTTGCTGCGAAAATTAACAGTGCTCAATGGTTTTGATAAGGAAAAAAAACTGAAGAAAATGAGCCACTCATGGTGTATTAAATATGCAGACACACACCTTCAGTAGATGTTTTCGGATATACATAAAAGAACCTTCACTTATTTTTTCATTTCACATATACACAATTTTAATAGTCCATTCTTCCATAAGAAGCTCTACTTTTATATTCAGAAGGACTGTTAAGTGCATAGAAGTTACTTCAATATAAATAATCGAGGCAATTATCTGTTCAAAGATCAGAAATGTGAAACAAATACTCTGCTAAGCAGGTTAACTTTATCACCCTATGCAAAGACAACAATACTGATTTGAGCTTTTCATTCCACCTTTTCCTACGGAGTGGAGCTAGCCAAATGCAGAAAAGGCTGAAATTCAATTATTCTGCATTGATCCAAACTCATGCCCATAAGATTAGTATCTCTCAGGCCCCCCCGCCAGAGACAAGTGCATTAACTTGTTTTCATCCATTGCAGAGAAGTGTATTTCTCTTCTGTGGCACTGAAAAATATCAGGGATGTGGTATCTAAAATGTTCTCTCATCTCAACTGCCAACTGGGGCTCGCAAAGTGAACAGGAAAGCTGCTGCAAGCATTAGGTTAATTGCAAGCACTAATTACTTTTCATATTATTGTTAATACTGGATAATGCTAAGGCTTGTGGTAAGGTTTGATTTCACAAAAGGTCAGGAAATTGTACTTGTCCATCTTTAAGAAAAAAATGCCCCCCATCTTCTAAGTTAAGCTTTCTTCTGACATTTAGGTTGCTCTCCTGGTGATGACTGCAGTGAAAACAGGCAAAAAAAAAGTGAGAAGTTCATGAAGCCTAAGTTTAGCTCTCCTGATAGACTGCATGACAAAAAGGAAGAAGAAAATACCTGTTACGTCAGAGCAAGGAAAGAGAAAAAATAATAGATGTTTTTAGATATACAAACCCAGGTTATCTCCATAATTGGAAGTTACAGATGGAAAAGCTGTATCAGGTCTAACATCTGATAACAAGTTCACCATTTATGACAAGATTGTTCCTTAAGAACCTTTCAGTTTTATCCACCTACCTCCAACATTTTTTAATTCAAATACCCCAAAACCTCCCCTCTGTAAGACGACTTGGCATTTTCCTAGATGCAAAAATAATATGGAAGACAACATATATGTTAGCAAACTAATATATGCAAGAGGTAGATTCCTGTTTCCAACTGGCCATGACTTCTAAACTGATTTCTTGTCTGGCTGAGATTTAAAGCTCCAAGGAGCAGAGAGCAAGCCTCTCTCAGACATTTGGAACAACACTGAACATTCTTGGTATGTTCAACAAATAATGAAATAAGCCACTGGACCACGCAACAGTCTCCCCGAGTTCCCTGATTTCACATATTGAAACCCAAGCAAAATCTTGGAAGAAGTTCTTGGCCCTGGATAAGGAGAGATAAAATTGCACTAAACCAAATGTAATTTCCTATTAGAAACCAGAAGCTTGTGATGGAGAAATGCACAGGAAAACATCAAAGAAGGAAGAAAAATAATTAAGCACTGAATTCGCTAATCACCACTTACAAGTTGCACTATAGACTAAAATCTCTTTGTCATTTCTTACAATCTCCTTTTATCTGCACAGGGAATAAGGGCAGACTGAATTATTTCTATGCGACTAGAAAAAAAAGTATCATAATTTTCCCACTTATTTTCCTATATAATCTGTGCGCTGAGTTTAGATTCCTACAGCACCCATGATGCCTTGTTGATTCTTCCCTTTCATTCCTTTTCATGAACAGTGCTGACAGACTTGGGAATGTTTGTGCACAGATCTTTCATAACACCAAGACTTCTCTTTCAGATATATGGAAAAAAGAGACTGAACAAACGTGCTTACAGACACCTAAGTGAAACGTAGAAGTCACACCTAGGAAAAAGTAAGAAGCAGGTTCTCAAGTCATAGCCCTAAAAATACATTTATTTCTCAGACTAGGAGCTATTTTTTAGTTTTAGAATGATTCTTTATAACAGTGTTACTTCTTTACTGTAAGAAGTCCTGATCAGTTTATGCAGCCTCAACACAAAGACCCAGTGTAAAATTAAACGTTGCTGCAAGTCCCTTAGGCTCTTCATTCTCTGGAAATTAGAACTTCTCAACCTTCAGAGTATTTCCTAAGCAGAAAAGTACAGCTGAGAAATGAGAAACAATTGCATGTTGTCATATTTAAATTGACAAAGCAACTACCACCCTTTGCATCAAAGTGTTTCAAGTACTAATTCACCTGAGCAAAGGGAGAACTACATGAAAGACATGATTCAACTACATCCAGTATTTATCTGAAAGGTGTTCAAGGCCCACCTGAGAATGTTAATTAAAAGGACACCACGGCCTTATGAGCCTGACAACTTCATTCTGTTGGAGACAAGAGCATAAGGAGTAGTAGAATAGTGATTAAGCCTCCTTGTGGGAAGTTGGTGGTTAATTTCTGCCCCCTTCAGCTGATAGGATATCTTATATGCTGCCTAGCCTGTTTCAGAGGACAGCTGAATAATTAGTAATCACTTTATTATTTAACGTATCTCTTCAATAAATGACAGATTACAGATCAAATTCAGATGGATAACTGAGCAAAATTTTCCTCCCTTTGTCTCTTTCTTCTAAAAAATATTTCTATCTTGTTTTGCTATGAAAGTACATAAATAAATGCTGGGCAGTTTGATTTCACCACTGCTGCCAAAGTCTTAAGAACCATTCTTGAGATCTAACATTAGAAACTTTCTTACACACTGAAAAGATGATACATTTTACTTCTCATCATGAAAGAAATCTTTGTGCCTGAGAGGAATGAAAAAAGCAGCTATAAGGATGCAGATTTCTGCAAAAAACTGATATAGGAAAACAAAGAGACCATTTTTTTTTTTCCTTAATCCGTAAAAGTGTAAACACTGGTACTGAATGAAATTTTGCAGAAGGCAGTCAGAGTGCAGAAGTGATGATTTTTTTGCTTTCAAAGATGTTGTGCATCAAGAAGATGAGGGAAATCAGACTTTACACTGGCAACCTACTAATGGGACACGTACAAAGACAGTTCAAAAACAGCAGCATAAATTCTGCTATCTGCCAGAGATCTGAGTAAGCAAAGATTACTGTGTACAGCTTCATTTCAAGCACTTTATCCACTATATAGTGAGTGTCTGCTGTATAATATACCCACACATATACACATGCCATTCTGAAACAGGAAGAGATTTTCTTTTATTTTTTAATAGATGAGCATATCAGAACCTGCATGCTAGTAATATGTGGCATAAAACTTATGAATTTATACATTTTATACATGTGAATCTTTAAAAGCTGTAACATTAAACTCTTGTTTTCAATCAAAAACCATCACATAACCATTATATTGGGCAGGGGTAGTTCTTTAAGGATTAACAGTGTTTAATCCCAGAAATCCCATGAAAAAGGTCTTTCAGATGAAATGGCATGATGTTTTCTATACAGCTTACTAGGTTTTTGATAGTAATATTATTGTTTCCCTGAAAGGCATACTTTATCCTAAAAGATGTCTGTGCAGAATACCAAGCAAAATTATTCTAAAGAGCACATCTGCAGTTACCAGAGCTCCTGGGTAACTTTAGCAAAGTGTCCTTTAAAGCATCCTTTAAAGAGTAAAGCAACTTGTTTCTACTCTGTTTCCAACTCTCCCCTTCAGCTCTTTTGTCAGGTGAGAAGAAACTTGAAACTGTCATTTAGTTTGCAAAATGTAGGTTGTTATTAACTTCATAGCATTTAGAACATTTTATTACGGTGTTTTATTTTCTGTATTCAGAGAGCAAGCATCTCACCTTTGGATCTCGGAGAAAAAGTGCTCTTAGGATAAGGGAGTGAACATCGCCAATAGGTGGATAATGCATAAGAAGTCCCAAACAGGTCTGATAATTACTTGAAATCACTAGAATTAAAATAAAAATAAAAGAGAGAGAGAAAAAATTACTGTCTTTAATATTCCAAAAGTGTATTTTTTCCAGTAAATTCATTACAGTTCAGATTTGGCTGTCTTTTCCCACATGGTCTCTCAGAACTCAAGCAGTGTAAAAGGAGAAACACATAATCAAGCATCACTACTACACTTGGTCCAGTATAATTAAGCAGAGTTCTAAAACTATGACTTTGTCATAGACATTTATGTTAGCTCCAGATTCAGATGCCTCAGTTCAGACCTCCATAGCTGTGCCTGCCCCAGTCAGTGGAGCTCAGGGCAACATCATCAGCAGAGCTTCAAGAACTAGCCCTATACTGCAAAGTGGACATGGACTTTTCAGACACTCCTCCACAGACATCTAAATTTAAATGGGATAATTTGCACTTATGGCTTTATGATAAGTTTGCCCCACTCTGACCAATTTTTATTGGAATATATTTTATGTTGTTCTTAAATACATATTTACATACATACACACACACTCAGATACCTATGCATATGTAAAATTATTCAACAACTCCTTGTTTTCTGTTAAATCAGAAACTTCACAAAATAGTCAGGAAAAAGGGAAAAGGCTAGATTTTAATTTCGTTAATACTAAAAAATATAGTACACCATTAAATTGCTTTTCACTTATTCAAGAAATAATAATTTATTATTAAAGTATTTTGCTAAATTTTATAATTTTGTTCGTATTTGATTTTATCTGAATCTATGTAAGCATACTCTATGGCTTTTTGCTCGTTATTGTCATCTTCTGGTTTTTTTTTCTTTCCTTCCCAAATCAATCTAATTATGAGTGCAATTATTAAAGACATCTTTTCAAGCAGGTCTATGTAAACTACTTCATTTCTTTTTGCACCATCTAAATCCAGGCAATCCATCTGCCACAGCTGTCAAAGCAATGCCTGTTAATGATGCCTCCACTCTGCAACATAAAGACCGCCTCCAACAATAGTAATCATAAATAAATTTCTAACAAACTTTACTATTCTGAGAACTTTAGCTGTAGTAAGAAATACCTTCAATTAATCAGGATATTGCAAATACAAAATTATTTTGAATCAATAAAAAGCAAAACAAAGGGCAGTTTTGTGGACAGAGAAATTTAAATGGTTTACTTTATTTTCTTTCATGTGAATAAGCCTGATATCCTCCTGCACCTTACCTCCCTCAACAAGAGGATTATGGGGAAAAGATGCAGGACTGGGCAAAATGAATAATTATAATCTGTGTAAGGAACCACTTTATCATCTTCCTTTCCGTTGCTGATCCGACAGCTTGTAATTTCATACATCTGCTTTCATTTGTAAAGCACTCACTTATCCTACTCATTCTTTATCTGTTATGCCTGTTTTTTTTCCCTACCCTTTGTTTTTCTTGTTCATATTCAGGTACCTGCTTTTTCTTCTTGAAGTCACAAAGCTGGCATAATGAACACAATACAATGGCCTCCATCAGAGTTCTTTCACAGTGTAATACAAGCACCACACAGAACATACCCAATCAAACTCTCATACGTAAATCAAATTTAAGATACTGAACTGCAGTTGTGATCATGATGCCTTTTTACCAAAGCAAATAAAAACAGTGAATATTGATATTAAATGCTAAATAGTTTTTTAAATGATAGGGAGTAACACCAATGCGTTTCTCTTTTGAACAAGGGTTCTATGTGTTCTATTCTGCAATGTAAAATCGACTAAAAATATATTTTCTTTATTCTTCCTGGACGAGTTCTTTGCTGTCTCACAGGTATAGAGAAAATGAAATATTAAAGAAAATGAATTTATTTTAATGGTGCAGACTTGACCCCTGACAAAAAACTCCTTATCATCCAGAAAGTTAAAAAAATTCCAGCACTTTAAAGGGAAGACCTGCTAACTTTTATATATGGGTTTTTTTATCTTCAGAGTTTCTCCCACATATTTAAACTGAAAGAGGGTAGATTTAGATTGGACATAAGGAAGAAATTCTTTACTGTGAGGGTAGTGAACACTGGTACAGGTTGCCCACAGATGTTGTGGATGCCCCTGGAAGTGTTTCAGGTCAGGTTGGATGGAGCTTTGAGCAATCTGGTCTAGCTGAATATGTCTATGCCCATGCCAGGGGATTGGTCTGGATGATCCTTGAAGGTCCCTTCCAACTCAAATCATGCTATGATTCTTGTCTCTTCAGGATAAAATGTGTAATATTTTACAACAGAGGGGCAATTTTCTTAAAACTTATAAATAAACAGCAGTAAACTAAAACTGAATATGCCCATTGGTGTTTAATGGATTTCTAAGAATCATCTGTAGGATGAAGTTTCTGCAAGGAGATTCAGTGAAATACAAATATCTAGTCTCAGCAGTAAGCTGGTGTGTGTCCAACTGCTTTGTACAAAGCTTGGTGGTTCTTCAGCTGTGCTTTTCTTTCTCTTATTGTCTGAGTGACAGTCACATCTGGATCCAACTTCTACTGTGAATCACAAGTTCTCACTTCCCCAAAGAAGAATGCTACTGGGTTCTAGGGAAAGGAAGAGAGAGACTCCTCTCCACAGAGAAAAATATCTTACTGTCCTTTTATTAATATTGTAATTCAGTGCCCAGACGAAGATCAAATTGTCTTCTCCCTTCTGCTGTAGAAAAGACTGGCCTTTCTCTGTTGGCCCAATAAACATCCCTGGATATAAGCAGAACTAATGTGGTAGAAAACCTGAAAATTCACAGTACTGTCCTCAACAAAGTGTAAATTTTCTGATACATTTAATTTCTTGAAAGTTTAATATTTGATATGACTGATCCTGTACCCAGATTAGTTCATAACCCTGGAAGGGTGGGATTACACCGTCCTGCTGCTTTATACATGGCCACATTCTCCTTAGTAGCCCCTAAATTGAGTTAAACATAGACAAATGAACATCTTGCAGTATAACAAAAAATAACTAAACAGTTTCTCTAAGAAGAAGCTATGGCTCCTTTATTTCTCTCAAAATATTCAGAGTGCTTTTAGAGATGAAAAACTGAATTCTAACAATGGCCATACCTACTCCTCAAGTGGAAACAAGATAAAAATACACTTATTCTAATACTGCTCAGTCAAAATTAGCTCCTGATGCAATAATGGCATTAATTTACTATGCAAAATATAGACAGGTCTTCCAGGTTTGTTCATTCTTGTCCTCCTTGGAAGGAAGCAGATAAAATACATCTATTTTTGCATCACATCCTTCCCTCCATTCTGATTTCATCAACAACTGCTTGTATACTCACACTGGAAAAACAGAAGCAAATATTCATTCTTCTTGACTGATTAAAAAAAAAAGTTTTGCAAGATTTGCAAGATTTTTTTTCCAAAGAAACATGGAAGTAATTTATTAAAACTTCCAGCTACATTGGTACACAACCCTACACTTGACATGTGAGGATTATCACTCCACAGAAAAAGATCTGCTTTGGATACAGATGTAAAACTGAACAGAGCAGTTTACAGAATGGCTGTGTACATGATTATGTGTCTGTTATCTCTAAAATATATAAGCAATAATCTGATAATCTAAATGTTCCCTTCTCCTTGCATAATATATTGTTTGAGCAACGGAGGATTTCAAACCTAAAATAAAGATGAGAAATACAGCCAAAAAAATAGTTTCTTAAAATCATGTCCTTGAGGACATCATAATAGAGCACAGAAAAATAACTCATCAGTTCTCAAACCAGCAACTTTCACCCATCCTCAAATGTGTTGTTATAAAAGAATCAGCACAATTTCTAAACTTTCAAATGCTTTGAGTACTGCATTATTATAATTGCTTATATTTGACATTTTTATAACATAATATTGTAGAAGCTTTATTATTGTTCTTATTGTTTCGAATTTTCTGAACTAAAAATTTCCCGATGGTTTATTTAAATTAAAGATGATTATCACCACTGGATGTTTTGAGCTTATGTTTCCTTTCACCAAATAAAGAGAAGCTTTTATAAACTTACTTAATTTGAAAATGTTTTTAAAATTACAACAACTTTGAACTCTGTTCAAAGCTCAAATATTATCAGCAATAAAAAACATGAGGAAAACCAGAAAACTTTCCTTTACAGATATATGACAAAAGGTTTTTTATGTAATCAAGAACTGTGGAAATTGTTATGGCTTGAGCTTGACTTTGGAAAAATAGATTCAGCTTTACAGTATTTATGACTTATTTTGCTTCCCCATTCTATTATGCTTAGAGTAACTAACTAGGTCCAGCTGTAGAACAAGAAGTTACTTATTACAGAAACAGTCAAAATATGACGTATTAGCTGTCCTGATGAGATGACTTTGCCTCTCATTTTGGTAAACATACTACACTGCAAAGCTATTTACTACTCTATTTACTAAGCCTGGGAAGTTCAGAGAAAAGAGGGAGACTTTTATACAAAAGCCTGGGACATATTTTTAGCTCCCTTTTTAGTTAACACATACTGATACTTGTACCACAGCACCACAAATCAAAAGAAAAAAAGCCAGAACAACTTTCCTTCCACAAGAAGAGAGAGGTTTCTTATAAGCACAGTTCTAATGTGCTGGGTTTTTTAAAGGTAAGCAATGACACAAAATAAAATACTGATGCTAAGAAACTTTCTTACATAACTCTTCAGAACTTATCGCTACGAAAAATTTTAAATTACTTCAGTTTACTGCATATAAACAAGCAAGATTTAGACTGCAAAACATAATGACCTGGAATCAGATCATCCTGAAACATCAGCATTAATTTTGAAACCTCTGACCAGAATTAAATGTCCTGTTTTTTGAGAGGAATGAAAGGTAGCTCTATATTCTTCATGTTTATTAAAAAGTAATTAAAAAACACATGAAGGCAGGCAGTGGAACAACATGTACGTGTAAAGTACCACATTATATTTTCAAGACTAGGCCCTAAAATAGGAACCACAGATGTTGAAAACTTCCTATGTCCTAGAATACAAAATTGTGTCAAATATGTGACCTTGTTATAACCTAAAGCTTACAGATGGTATATACTTAACTCTGAATAACTTACTATAGAATTCATATACTTAATGACAGCCATACATCTTGCTGTGAAATGCATACTTTGTTGCATCAGTTGCATACAGAATTTTTTATAGAATCTGACAGGACAGAGATAAATGCCTCAATTATCATTATGTATCTTTTTCCTCCCATTTACAATTATATAAGCTACCAAAATTTTCTTGATTGCTTGTTTGTCCCAACTTAATATTATTGGTTATCCCTAAATTATAAGAATTCACCTGTGCACAAATTTCAGGTGTACTGAAACGAAATAAAATAAATGGTAATTTTTTTAAGATGCCAATGCCACTCTTGCATATGAATATGTTTATATTGGCAATATAAACATATTCAGTAATTGCTATTCATCTTTGTGTTTTACTCGAGATATCTCTTCAACAATTGTGAGCCGTTGCCTTGTGCATTTTCTCCTTTCTCACAGGGGAACAGCATAAAAATATTTCAACTGTCACAGGGCAGATTTATTCAGTTCATGAACTTGGTCAGAAGGTGGAGCTCTATACTTGCCTGTATGATTCAGAGCACATAAAATCTGCAGCTCCAGGTAAACACACAGACCTACTCACAAAACAAACCTGCATTTAACTCCAAGATACAATTTGTTTCATAAATACAGCAGGCCATGTCTGATAATAAATAGCTCCTCTCCTAGTATTTGAATGATTTTCAAGATGTTAAAAAAGTCACAATAAAATTTAGCCTTTTTAAGGTCTCTTTTTCTTTCAAAGAATAGGTTTGCATTCTTTAAAAAAAGTTGTAAGACAGCTGTTACTCACAGGCATCTCTGATATACAACAACATGGCTACAAAAATGTAGTCGACTAAATTCAGGGTGATACTGTCAGCAAATAGAGCATCCCAGACAACCAGAAGATCCTGAAGAGGGAATTCACGTCCAAACAGGAGCCTTACCCATCGCCTGAAAAAAAGGGGAAAAGTTATGGTATGTATTTCTCCATTTTACCAAGTACGATAAAGTCGGGACACATATCCCAGGATCAACTACAGTCCTAAACATTTTACTGGAAAATTTTGCAAAGCATCAAGATCTGTGATAACGACTTAACTAATTGTGTTTTTGGAAATGTTACTGCATCTACATCACAGAAATTATACATTAGGGACTGTAGAAGCTTCACTGACTAATGTTATGTGGGTGACCCTCAAAGGAAAAAATACATCAATCCCATATACCACATTTTTGAGCATTTTATATGATAGTGACCTAAGATGAACGGGAGAAAATGTTATGCAAGAATGGCCTGGAACAGCAAAAACAGGAAGGCGAAGCCAGCAGTTTATGAGAAGCCCCGAAATGCACAGTCAAGCAAAAGCCAGTTCAGAAGCAGATGCCAAACAGCAACTAAAATGGACCAGGTCACAGTTACTGTGAAGGGGCTTTTTCCCTGTTACAGATGACAGTGTTTGAAGCTCCATGTAAAATATGCTATGGATTCTGTTTTCATTAAATCTAATTTAAATCTTTACCAGATTTAGTGATAATCTGCATGCAAACTATACTGTTAATTCCTGTTCATCTCTGTGCTGTTTTCATATCCAGCAAAACATGAAAATTTGTCATATTAAATGCAATGTTCGCTTGAGGCTGGAAGCTTGAGATGCAGTATAAGAAAACTGTTTCTCTAGATTTCTTATTTCTAGTTCTGACTCTTACAATGACTTACTTAGTGACCTCAGAAAAGGCACTTCTCTGTCCTATTCCAGAACAGACTCACTAGCTTTGTATCTTTTTAGGTAGGATTATCTAAGGTCACATTTGAATGAGCTAAAGAATAGTTAGTAACATTAATCCTGAAATAGTTATTACGAAATGGACTTAAAAATATTGAATCACATTTTTAGCTGGGATATGCAAATAGCTTCGCATGTGGAATCTGTTTATTCAGTGGCAAGAAAAGATTGATTGCAAATTTCTGCTAAGCAAATTAAGTCATTCTTTAAAACTCACAAAAATTTCTAAAAAGGCAACTAGAAATTTCTTGTTCAAGATTAGTTTCACTCATAAGAATTCATGTTTAACCACTTTTGTTCCAGAACTCATTGTTGGTTTAAGGCATCTGGGGTTTTGTTTTTGCTTTTTTTTTCCTTTAAAACTCACAGAAATGTCTAAAAAGGTAACTAGAAATTTCTTGTTCAAGATTAGTTTCACTTGTAAGAATTCATGTTTAACCACTTTTGTACCAGAACTCATTGTTGGTTTAAGGCATCTGGGGTTTTGTTTTTGCTTTTTTTTTCCTTTAAAACTCACAAAAATTTCTAAAAATGTAACTGGAAATTTCTTGTTCAAGATTAGCTTGACTTGTAAGAATTCATGTTTAACCACTTTTGTTCCAGAACTCATTGTTGGTTTAAGGCATCTGTTTTCTTTGGTTTTTTTTCTTTTTTTTTTTTCCTGATTCCAGTATAAGGAAAATACTGGACAAATGAATTCCAGCATGCCTGTCTAGCACAAGCTTTGAAGATACTAACAGTCTGTACAAAAAGACAGTTTCTTATAAAAGAAATTCATAGGGACTGTTGTGAGTGAAGGTTTTGTTCGCTAAACTTTTATTTCCCATGCCACTGGAACCATATGTACAATCCACAAAAATAGTCACATATAGATTTAGAGATCACTACATAGAATCTTTTCCTTGCAAGATATGCTCCCTTTAAAAAGTCAGAATATGTGATTTCAAAAAACAGCATCCTCTCACTCTTACCTTAAACATTTATGTTCTAAGGTCTTGTAACTTTTTATGTTAGTACAGTAATTACAAAAGTCCCAATATTAGCTCCAACAAAACAAAAACACTGTATTTCCCCCTCTGATCAACCCCCTTTCCTTTAAGGGCTTATTTTGAGACCTCAGAAAAAGAAATCAGAACTGTTACACAAAAGGAAGGCTTAGCTAGTGCATTTAATACCACGTCTATTCTACCTAAGGGGTTTTGTCATAGTGGCACATCACCCTGCGGTGCCCAGCCTACAGGAGACTATTACCCTATGATGACACAAACATTACCTGAACTCTGCATGGAGCCCATTACCCGCATTAACAACCCCTCCCACCTGTAAAACTACAACTTTCGAGTTACACAAACTGTTAGGCAAGAAATCTCTGCAAAGCTTGAAGCATTTGAGCTGACCTGGCTTGCAACTACCAGAGTCTCATTCAAAAGTCTTGCTAAGAGTCTAATACAGTTCAAGAGAAAAAAATGCACCACGGTGTAATGGGATTTGTTATTAGTCCTTTATTAGAAATCTCCTTTGCTTCTTTACTACTTCATTATGCAGTGTTAATCGTTTGTAGATGCAGGTTTATTCTGCTCAAGCAGAAGTCATTCCTTTTTTTTCCTCCTGCTTTTATATTTTCTCCTGAGAAAATTAAATCTCATTCCCCAGAGGTATCACATTTCACAGATGTAGACTGCTGAAGAACAACTGGACTTTCTTTTGCAACCATAATATTGCTGTTAATTATTTGAACCTTCCTGTCTTAAAGGGAGTAAGCAATTCATACTGTTGTAAATGCATATATACTAACGGCTCTCTTATTTTTTTCAGCAACGTTTAGCTCCCAGCATCTATAAACTGAGCACCCTATTGCCTATGAACCATGCTGCCATATGGCAGGACTTCACTCAGCTTTTATATTCGTAAAAGAAGATCTTAATTCTTTAACCAAGTGTCCACACTGAAAAGCTGTCTTTCAAACTAACAGATTTTTACTGCTTTTACAAGTATTTGCAGAGGATTTAAGACACCCTTAATAATTGCCTTGCACATGATAAACCTTTTCTTTTTGTTTCTTCCCCCCCTTTTTTTTTTTGAGATGGCTGTCTGTGTTTTAATTATTGTTCTGTCCTGTTAATCTTGCCTTACATCTGTTACACCTGCAGACTGTGAAACTCACAATAGTATACCTTTTATCACATGTGGTAATACAATAACTCATATTTTACCAGGCATGCTTAGCAATTAAAATCTACAAAAAAACCCCCAGATTCTTTAAAGCCATAATACACTAAGGTACT
This sequence comes from Donacobius atricapilla, assembly GCA_013397315.1. Classification (NCBI taxonomy): domain Eukaryota; kingdom Metazoa; phylum Chordata; class Aves; order Passeriformes; family Mimidae; genus Donacobius; species Donacobius atricapilla. The sequence goes on from WBMY01011659.1 coordinate 244,903, forward strand.
ACTACCTACACTGTAGAATATGCAACTGTATCTTCCACTTATGATTCCTATATAATTAAACCAATATTCTCAAAAGATCAGTAATTACTAGCAATAGATAACGATTCATTAATGACCTTACAATATAGGGAAAGCAGGAGAAAACTCTGCACTAGTAAAGCCATTTAAGAAGGCAATGATCCAGCTTTACCAGTTTTAACTAACACCACAACAATTTTGATAGAGATTTACAGAACAGTTCCCCAACCACCAAAATTTAAACTTATGTGTTCCATGTATTTAGTTGCTTATCTTCTCAGTCGTCTTCTGAGGCAGACAATTCTTTTTTAAAAAATTAAATAAGCCCAAGAAATGTTTACAAATCAGGAAAAACAAACAGTTTAGGAATGTGTATGACGCCAAAACAACAAAATGAAATCAGAAAAATTAAGAAAAATTGTAACAACAGGAAAACAGAAAGCACCACTCTGAAGCTAAATGACTTGATCTAGGACTTAAAAGTTGACAACGAAGTGCCTAAAAAAGTCTATTGTTAGGAGCATGTTTTCAGTCATTTATACATTTGCTAAACTTAATGTTCAGTACAATTTCCACTCCAAGCATCTGCTTAAGGCTTGATTTTTTCATTCACTGATACTATTCATTAGAATAAGGCTAAAAAAATTCTGCTTGTGCTTAACTTAGTTTTTTCTGCAAGCATTTCACTAAGGTCTAGAATCAAAACAACAAGGTCTCTGGTATCTTCTTTTTTACTGTGCATATATAAAAAAAAGAGAAGCCCAAATTTGGTAATTCCTTGTTTGACCTAAACACAGCAGAGTGAAGATTTCCACAGAGCATCTTCTGTTTCTTCTTAACTCTTGCCACCAGCCCAATAATGCATCTGCCACCTCATGCTTCATCCCAGCTACACTATTCTCCCTGCATGGGAAACGGCAGAAGTGTGTGTCATCCCCTGCAATGGCTAATGTCACTTGGGGGATGTGGTGGCAGAGGATGCGGCTGCTCTGGTTTCCAGTGCTTGCAAAGACTAGTCAAAGTCTTTCAGAGAATGGAGGGTCAGTAGGATTTTGCAGGATGTAATTTCATTTTCAGTGAAGGTTTTGCTGCCTTTTTTTTTTTTTTTCAATAAGAGAATTATTTAAATGGACTGTAAGTATTGAAAAGAACACCATCTTATCAAAACTAAGCACTTGGAAGCTGAGAAATGCCAAAATTACCATCAGTTGTTTACTAACTGAGAAAATGATATGTAAGCTCTGTCTCTTTAAACTCTGTCATGAATTATGTTCAAGCAAACATTTGTAGCCAGTGCAATTTCCTATGTAAAGTCATGGTCAATAATTTAGGAGAAAGAGTAGACAGACTTGAGCTGTGATCTGCTTGTTCAAAATTAAGATATGGAAAAAGGATGAGGAGCGACATTTGTATAACACTTTCAAAAGAACATAAAATTATACAGAAGATGAAGACTTTAATAGTTCAATGCCACCAGAAAGCACTGCTCTGGGGAGACTTGATGCCTGCCCTAGGATTTCAGGCTGTGTTTCTAACCTAGGGACATGAGTGGGCTGCAGATGAGGTCTGCTGAGTACCTCCTGCAAAGGCATAAGATGGGGGCTACTGCCCTTACAGGAGTGCTCAACACTTGCATGGATATGAAGGAAATACACAGCAAAAGCACCCTCAAAAGAAGACATTTGATTTCAGAAAGTCTCACAGATTTGATAGTTGCAAGAGGAAGCGGGGAGACAGGTAAGTTCAATCACAGGATGTTTATGGTAGTTCACTTTATTTTAGTGACATGAAGGAGACCAATCAAGACAAGCCTTAGCAGCATTCCAGCTTAGACCTGTTACATAGCGCATTTCTCCAGTGCTCCATCTCCTACCTTAATAAATCTCGTTTTTATTAAAACCACCATGGCTTTATTTGGTTCAGGATTTTGTTCCAAATGTCATAAGGAGATTAATAAAACCTACAAATCCTGCAAAACAGAGAAACATGCCTGAAGTATAATCACAACTTGTTCTTTCAGCTACTCTTCTACAAGGCTTTAGTGGAAGGGCAGTACTGTTTATGGTGCATGAGGAACTCTTAGTGATCACAGATGAGAAGAAAGACAAAACAGCTAAGTGTCACAATTAACAAAATGGCATTTCTAAGATAAACAAAACCTTATTAAAATCCAATATTTTGTCAGAACAGAAAGAAGCCTGTGAAATCCCTACAAAGCCAAAAAACTGGTATAAGAAGTTATGTGGGAAGCTCACCAGACTTTCAGGGATTTACAGAGACTTCTAATGTGTTCAATTTAAACATTGAGAATTTTACACACGGCATACCCTCATATGCACACTACCCATAAACGATGTACAGTGTGATATTGTTACAGCATATGCTCCATTTTTTGCCTTAATCTACTTAACTTGTGAAGGGAATGAAAACAGACATCTTGCAAGAAGATGTGTTTACTTCAACCATAAATTCAAATGTTAATTCTGGATTTATTAGATAAAATTATGTGCCCTTTGTCATTTGAGAAGGCAGACAAGATGATCACATTTTCCTTAGGCTGTAGAACATTTAAATATTATAGATTTCTACCACATTGTCTCCAGCAGTGTATGCTGATTGTAAAAAAGTGTGTGTGATAAGAAGGGAGAAAGTATGTGCCAGCATCTAACATGCCATTCAGCTTCTCCTTACACTTATAGATATTAGTGAGTATATTAAAAGATTCTTCTTATGTGTGTCTGTCTTATCTGTTTAAGTAGTTTCAGACTAGTATATGGAGTACTATTCTGTTAGAGAATGACATCCACGCTTTAATATGCCCATGATCTGGGTGGGATTGTCCTGTCTTGGATTCCCATAAAAATTTTTCACTTCACCCCTGCTTCTCCTGTACTGGCTGCATGAAGATTTTGTGGATCAGTGCAGCAAATACAGGAATCATGGCTCTACTGCTGAGTGGATGCACAGTTACACAAGTTATTTGGTTTCCCTTTTCTGTTTCAAATTCTGTTTGGCTTGTGCCCACATCTGTACAGTTATAAGTTTTACATAGTTATATTAAAAAACCCTCAACTTTAAAAAAGTATGATATCCATAAGCCTTCTGTTCCACAGCTTAGACACTAGGGTCTTAATGCAAAGATAAAAGTTACAGTGTTTGGTAACAATTCAAATAAAAAAGAAACTAGACATTTACATTACAGATTATACGTGTTTCAAATCTACCATAAGTTTTCCTGAAAAAGGAAGGTTCTGGAAAAGAAGCATTTAGAATTAAAGGATAATGATAATAAACACTCATTTATTAATATATATCTACTCAAATTCAGGCTAAGTGATGAACAAGAATATTGTACACAATTTACTTTGTTGCCTTCCTTCCACTTGGGAAAAAGGTTTTGATATGCTCTATTGGCATTTCCTACTACTGCACATATCCTGAACTTTTTAATATTAATCACCTTATCAAACACAGACTATCATATCTCTTTCAAAGAAATACCTTGAATTTGATTTTTACTAGAAAGTGACACAAGCACCTAGTTCTTACATGGATTATTTCCTTTCCCATTTGATTTCTTTCAGATTGCTGGCAAAGATTACTCAGTATCGCACTTAAGAAAAATTCTTTGTGTTTTGGGAAAATTCTATGCATTTCCTTATTAATGAAGATTTTCTTTCAAAAAGAATGAATTACCAAGAATTATCTTTCCTTCTTACTGTGATGTATCCTTCTCTGCAAAAGCACTTACTGCAGTTTTAATTCAGACCAATTCTAATATACTCACTTGCAGAAATGCACTTAAGGAAAAAACCAAACAATAGTCAGTCCTATCCTCAAAACATTAAGAAAGATCCGAGGAACTACAGGCCTCCAGATCTCCAGAAAGATGATGAAGCAGCTAATTCTTGAAACCATTTCCAGGCACATGAAACACAAAAAAATCATAAGGAGTGATCAGCAACTGGCTTTTCTTTAACACTAAATTTCAAAACCAGAGCTAGGAACTTGAATCCATTTAGAAGAGAAAACAGAAAGAATTTTCCTAATTTTTCAGCAGGGCAGATGGGAGAAACTGGACATATAGGTGTAAATTTATGCTCTGGATTTAACTCTCAGTGATCAGAAACTTGCACTGAATGTAGCATTCAATTTAAGAAATTCTCTGCAGTGGGAGAAAAGTACACTGTTCAGTTTCTTTTGCATTCCTCCTAACCATTACAAGTTAAAATACTTCAATTTCAGTATTTCATATAAATAACACTTTATAAAGGCTTAGTAATTAACAGCTATTCAAGCACTGCATTGACACTGACAGTCTTTGTTTGCAGCAAATACAACAGTTACTGGACTGTAACAATTTACCAACCATTCGTTAGTGTGAAGGGTGGACAAAAATGTTGCACTCCAGAAGTTACTACAGGAAGAATGACCACAATGAAATAGCTAACATACTTTCAGCCATTGCTGATTTTTCAAACGACAGAAATTCTAGGGATTTGTTATTATTTTTTTAAAAAGGTGCATGAAGTTGACAACAAATATCACAGATCAAAGCCAAGGCACATGTTTTTTCACTTTGGCCAAAATATAGACGTTACAAGATGAAGGATTTAGCTGTTACACTGTGACTTATTTAGCAATTATCTGGGCTAAACTGTGCTTTCATTTAAAGGAAAAAGACCGAAGAACACGGCTGTGTTTCTGCGAACCAGCTGAATTGAAACAGCTCAGACAATGTTCAGATTTAAAGAGCAAGGATCAGCCTGATAAAATTATGGTGACAAACCAGAATGAAGAGAGGGACATGCTACATTATACTGGAAAAAAACCCTTTGAAGCCCACCTTAAGTGCACAGAGTATGGGACTTCATCTCATCTTCATCTTCACACTCTTTAAACCCCAAATATAATGACCAATATCTGCAATTGTAAGAGAAAGATATAGGAACCTGAAGGTGTGCCAACTGAATTCTTAATGTTCTTTGCCTCTGTGCAATTAAACCCCACAGTCCTAAATACTGATGATGCATGTGCATTTTGTTTTGAAAATCACTGCAGAGTAGCAAAAACATTTTCTTTTTTTTAACAAAAATAATTACAGGTGAATGATTTTAAACACTGTTTGTTGCAATAAACCTATTGAAACAAAAGAGGCACTTCTAAATTAGTGAAGTTCCTACTGATATCAGCTATTAGCAATTAGGAACTCCACCCCCCCAACTTTTCCATTTTTAAACGGCAATGATTAAATTTGGTTTTAAAGTGGAGAAATTATATTAGAAAAACAACTCTCAGTGTTGCAATTAAAGCACAGTTCTTAAGATGATAAAATAAATTTGCTAATAGCTTTATCCATTGATTCAAGTTGTATGCAGTAGGTTTAAAAGATACCATCCTTTTGTAGAATTTCTCTTTAAGAGGAGTCTATAATATTTTATTGTTCCATATTGTCAAATATTCTATAGTGTTAGTACATTTTTCTGTAGAATCCACTTGAGCAAGACTTAACCAAAAAGACATGTATTTTAAAATAAAAGGCAGAGAGATAATTCTGTTAATCGCTCCAAAGTAAACAAATATGCACTGATAAAATAATATAAAGTTTAAAATCTATCTTTGAGACTTCCCTATTATAATTGGATAGAATGTCTTTTGTGTCCATAAAAAATTGAAATCTACAATTGAACCATCTTTCTGTTGTCCTATAGTGAAATGTAATACCAAATGAGCTGGTTTTTTCTGGTATGCCGAAGCACTTTAAAAATTTCAGGAGATTTAACTTCTTTTAAATTCTTCAGATGCCTGTGTCCAGGAACGGAACTGCTACACTTTGCACTCAAACCAACAAGCGTACAAGTGTACAACCAACAACTATGTTGTGAGTGTACAACCATTTTACCAATCTGTGTTAGTCTTTTTTCCCTTTCTAATCCTGCTTCCCCATCACAGGTGTTTTTTGGTGTAACAGAAAATTCAGCTGATAAAAAGGGACATTTTTCGGTTTTCCTTGGTGCCCTCCTTTTCATAATTGGTCTGTAGCAGGTCACACTTACTCTTTTCTTTTTATAGGAAAATGCTATCAGATGAGACCAAGATGCATAGGACCAGTGAAGCTTTTAAATGTCCCATAACTGCTTGAATTATCAGTTTATTAATCTGTTATTTTTTTGTGGTTTTTTTTACCACAAGCAACTTATTGGGAGACCAAATATTAGCAGAATTATATGAGACAGACCCTTTTATGTGTTGTTAGTTTGATTTTTACAAACTTTATTTTGTCATTTTAGTGGGAAAAAAAGGTGTGGGAAAAGCCTGTAATATTTTTCTTATGGATGTAAAATTTTGTCTTAATCAAACCGGTATCAGTGAATTCAAACAAATTTAGCCTGGGAGCTAGTACAAGGATTTATGAGTATTTGGAATCATACAAATTAAGGAACATGCATTAACCTTCCCACTTCTGCCTCAGAAGGCTTTAGATTTATGATTATCTGGCTATATTTTTCAGAGATATTAACCAATCAACTAAATCTGAATGAAAGCATATGTCATACACGGAGTTGTTGAGTTCCCCATCCTAGACCAGAAGGAAGGACAGCCATGGACTGTAAACAGGACATGGATAGAAAACCAGCTTCCACGTAACTCTACCAGGAACCATTTATGGAGCCTAAATATTACATTGTGAAATGCTACTTTTATTCCACGGAGAATGGGCTTGGTGGAAGGACGTATTTGCATGAGATTTTGTATGAGACCTTTTTACTCATAGGTAGCCTAGTTGAAGGTATGAGTATTCACGCTAATATTTTTGTGTTCATAATAGCATTAATATTAAGACAGATGATTTTAGCACCCTAATCATACCCTATGATTACTCTCCCGATGTCTACTCTTGTATTTTCATTTAGGTAATCATACTGTGTTTGACAATGATATGTACTATCCCTCTTCTTTCTTTTCTCCTTCTGTCTGCCCTGTGAAAATCACCACCATAGGAGAAGATTTGGAATGAGAAGCAGCAGAAGAGAAATAACGACGTCTCTGAGCGATGGGATGGTGTGAGAGACTGAAACACTGATGGTTAATGACTCAAGCAACCACCCATTTGGAAAAGCTACAGGGGCTTTGCTGAGGCCAGGCTTGCACCCCTGGACCAAAGGGTAGGAGGAGAGGTTGGGTGTGTGGTGGGAATCCTCTGATCTGCACAAGAGCACCCAGGTGCAGGGAAGGTGAGCACCCACCACCAGAGGATNAATATATTATTTTATATATAGAAAGTATAAGATAATTTCTAGAGATAATAACCAAAACTTCTACATACCTCCTTTCCACTGCAACCTACTTGTTCTAAAATAAACCTGCATTATATATATATATATATCTCAATAAAAACACCAGTCATTCAGTGTCATTTCACTCTAATCCACCTCAAGGGATCTATTACCAGGAAACTCAGTTACCTTTGCCTTCAGGGATGGGTCACAACACAAAGTAAAATTAAGGATGGCAATATATCTAAGAATATGAATTATAAAGTAAACTGGTAACTTTAAGATAATTAAATTATATATCAGATTGCCTCCTTTATCTCATAAAAATGCATGAATATGCATTTTTATGAGATAAAAAATATCTGAAGTAAAAGGACATGGCCTTTACAAAGTGATAATCTTTCAGCTGGGTTTACAACAGAAGAAATTGAAATTGTGATACTTTGATATGAAGAAAATAAAAATCATGTTATTTGTCAGTCATACTCAGAATCCAACAGGCATCAGTAATGAAGATTACTAACTTCAACAAAATCTTACTAAACATATCTTTTGCAGAAGCCTTATTTTAGCATTTGGAAAATTCCTCCTAATTACATTGAATATGAACATGGGTAAAACTAGATTACCACAGATAAATAAAACCCTTACCAATAAACTGGTAAGAAAAATGTGTGAGATACTAGGATATCAAAACAGATGCAAAACCTCACTTGATACTTTCCTCTTGAGAGTCAAAATTAAACAGCAATAAACCCAAAATGGACAGAATTCCTACCAACCACCTGAACTGGAGCCTTATTTCTGCAAAACTCTTTATAAGTAAATATATACTATTGCAAAATTTCTATGTGGATCTCTGCTCCAAAGAAGAAATTTATTTACTTTTTAAAATGAGAAGATTTATATCATCACTGAATTCAATATCACATCTACTGTACGCTCTAAAACTAAATTAAGAAGCTGTTCAGAGGCCATACATGCAGCAGTCCATTTCAATCTATTTGTCTCGCTAAATGCCTTCATACATCCAGTGAAAGGAGTCATCATCATCAATCTGCCAGTTCTAGTGACCACTCAACTACACGTTGATGCATGCACTGAGGAAACACAAGTGTTTCCTCCCTGCTGTCATACTCCTGAAAGAATTGAGGGAGGCTGTTCTAATAGGTAGCACACAATAATGATTTAGCTGCTTAGTGTAAATAACAGTGTTAGAATCACCACTTACAACCTTAGTTCAAAGGCAGAATATATGTCTGGAGCCCAATTTCATTACTAAGCAGGGTAAGGCAAATAAGAGTTAACTTCTTTTGCTTGGCAAGGTAATTGCACCACTGTTATCCAGAGTCTTGCTTTCATTTAAACTGTTAAGCAAAAAAATGCACACTCTCAGTTTGTTTTATTCTTTCTCTAAGTGCAGGGATATGAGCTTCAACTTTTGTGAAACAAAAGTACCCCTGACTGGTGAAGTTTTGTGTTGTGTAGCTGCAGCCTTATGGGAATTATTCATCTTTTCAGAGATGCACAAGGGCTTAGTGGTCTCATTTAGATACCTATGTGCCCCTGAAGAAGCCCTGCTAGCAATAAAACACTCTGGTGGCAAACAGCTAATTCATTAATTAACCACAGTATTTGCCAGAAAGGAAAGCACTAAACAACACTGCAGAGAAAGTGCAATTGTGGTTGTTCCAGGTCCCTGTCTGCAGTATGTGCGGCAGAGGCAAGCAATGCCTATGCTGTTTCTAATTATTCCAATTATCATGGCACACTATGAAAACTTGATTAATAACACTGAAGATATTGTTGTGGCAATTAGCCATATGGTTGTGGGACTTTATTCTGTCACGATTTAGCCATTAGCATCTACTTATGTTTGTCAGAACAGAGCATCCGTGACAAGTTGGAGTTCCGCTCACCTTGCTGAGTCCCTGGTGAGCAACACCAGAGAAATGTTTATTCCTGGGAGCCCTGTGCCTGAGTAAATTTTTCATGTGGCATCCGGTCTGACTGGGGACAAATGTCAAGTAGCTTATGCAACGACCCATCAAGCCAGGCTCCTTCTGCAAGAGGCGCCCTGTGAGTGGTTTGTAAGGGCAGACTTCTTTCAGGGGAGGATTTGACCAGTAAAATTAGTGTCAAATGTCTTGTATTCAATGTTTTCAATGGTTAACTGTCGAGACAGCATGCACCTACCCTTATTTAGATGTGATGAAATGCTCTATTATGACTTTATACACCTATGAGTTACATATTACCATGTGCTTGAAATGTATCTCTCCAAGCAAAGGGACCTGGGGCAGCCCTCCTGTTGGGTTGGTCAGCTGAACTGACAGCTAAGTAAGCTGACAATTTTTATGAGCCACCTTTTAAAACACAAAGTTTATGCTACAAAGCAATGCTTATCCTTTCCTTTAGTTTGTGGTCAGAATAACTGCTCATCTCTAGAAGATCATCTCTAAGACAAGTGGAAGCTTGAAAATATTCATTAATAAAGGAAGGCTGCCTTGTTTTCCTCCTGAAATCACACCAGTAGTCTCACCGCTTCTCCAACATTTCTTGCAGATCAGCTACCGCAAATGTGTTTCTGACAGCAAGTCACTCAAAATCAAAATGTTTGCAATCAAAGACAACTCCAAACTTGTCTATCTGTCCACAGTAATCTACGAGTTAGTCCTTATTAAAAGGAGTAGGAAGCACTCAAGAATTAGCATCTTCCTGCACAAGGATGCCATGCATACAGCTTGTGAAAGTGTGCTTACATGCTTTGTACATGAGAGGAGGAAGCAATAACCAAAACTCCTGGAAATAACAATAAAATGACACTATGAAAGAAGTTTGTTAAGTAGCACAAAACTTTAAGAAAAAACATAGTACTGTAGAAATTTGCCAGCTACTGTTAAAAAGAACAATAAGAATTGCTATTTTTCCTCTATTTTTCCAATACCTCTACCCTAACAGTAGCTTTCCTTTTATAGGCACCATCTTCCATCTGTATAGATCTTTCACACACCGCGAGGAGACAGAGACATCGTTTAAAACCATAAAAGTAATTGCAAAGAAATAAAAATAGACAGAGGACTCTGAGCAGGTGTAATATTTTTAACTAAATTTAACTTGTTATTTAATGACAGAAATTTAATTGACAAGACATCTGGGCATAAAGCTTGCTGACAAATGTCCATGTAAGAATGATGTGCACACCTCACTACTAATAACGCTATATCAGCAAAATAAAGTCATTGACAAAAGGGAGGGACTCGATCTGCTTCTCATCACATGTACCAACTTTAACAGAGAGCTAGTTTTAAAACTGGAAAAAAAAATTACTAAAATCTTTTTTCCATTTATGCCCCTTTGATTGAAATGATTGAGTTTGTTTTAAAATAACAGTGTCTGTGGAAAATTATATACTGACTGTCCTAGAAATCCCATCTGTGCACATAGACATTCATATGTGGATGGGGTTTGGGTACAAACGAGGTAAATAATTAAAAGAAGAAAACAAGGAGAGAAATAAATACTGTGCAGGAAAGAAAGAAGAGACGAAGGATACACAAAAGTTAATAGAAGATTTAGCTGGAAATGAAGTACCAGTGGCGATTGCTTTCATAGGAGCTGTGGAGACCAAGTCATATGACCTAAGGGGTTGTTTGGACACTGGGCTCTGCCTCATGCCAGTGCCAAGGGTTTAGCTGTCTCCTTATCCACCTACCAGTGGGTGCTGGTAGGAGGTGAAAGCAGTAGCCTGTGGCCTTGCTCAGAGCTGAACTGACTGTTCTCTCCACAGGCATCTGCAGAACCCTGTCCACCACATGGATTCTGGGGCAGAGAGCGAAGAGCCTGCAGCTGGAGATGTATCCTTGCAGAGAGGGCAGAACTGCTGTTCTCATGGGATGTGTTCTTTGCCAAGATGCAAATCTGCTTTCTACTTTGCAGGCTATTACAAAAATACAATTGTGATTACAAAGAGAGTGCAGACCACAGTCTGATGATTAAGATGATGTTTTCTACTTGTTAACCAACCAAAAATTTTGGACACAGTTTAGTTGACTGTGCTGTATTTTCAGCAAGTACTGTTACTCAATATTTAGAGCAAACTAGAAAGATGAAAGAGGAGTTAAAAATGGTGCTGTCCAAAAGCAAGGTCAGCTCAGACCTATGCCTGAAATTCTGACAGATCAGATGAGGCCATAATCATTCCTCCCTGGCCACAGTCATTGTCTGCTAAAGCACTATGCTAGGAAGAAGCTCTGTCCTAGGAAGAGATTTTGGCATATGCAACAAAACAATGCGGGACAGTGAAGGTGAGAGCTTGGGTTGTCCTGAGAGCTGAACAAACATTCATTGCCACACATGTTTGTGACTGGCCGTATGAGCACCCTGAGTACAAGTGTCGCAGCTCCACACACTTTAAACAACTCTTGTGTCCTAGCTATAACCAATGCTGCAGAGAGACTACAAAGGATGTTTCTTTTCCATTTCTATCTTATTTAGACAGCATTAAGTATTTTCAGAAACTTTCTACTAAGTATATGTGGATTTGTGATTATTTCAGGCACTGCAAATTTGGCTGGAAGTCCTAGATCCAACTATTCTTTGCTTATTCACTGTTTTATATTAACTTATTGTTATATATGGACCAAAACCTGTGACAATGAAAAATATGGCAGGTTTTACAGCTCTCTTACTTGAACAGGTGCCTAATTTCAGAAATGAAAAATTACTTTTTATTATTTGTTTTTTTTTTTCCCACCAGAAGTATTCCTCCAGCAAAGAATTCAAGTTTTGGTATGCTTTTCAGAAATTTCAGGGTAAAAAAGTGGCACTAAAAATCCTTCCCTGACTCTGGCAGAAAATCTGTTGCATACTTCTATATTTGAAATAATACATTTTGTAAAATGACACTAATTTGAGTTCTATTGACCTCTATATACTTTGCTCTGTTTCCTTAAAACTGTATTTTAACTTCCTTCTAAGGAGAAGAATCTTTTTCTGAACCTCTGACCTTCCAAAGCTAATCTGAGAGGGACACAGTGAACATTACAGGATTGTTTTCAGGCAACTGGAAAAGGACCTGACATCCCAATTCTCTGGCATTTCCTATGACTAGGAAATGTAGATGGGGAAAGCGTCAGTCTGATGGGCTAGAGGTGAAGGAGGCATTTCCAGGCTGGAAATGGGCTCTTCTGCAGGCTGCTCCCCGGCTACTGGAGAAAGTGAGATGTGGGCGAAGATGTGATCAGATACAGGATAAATGATCCCTAGGGGGAGGCATAAGAAGGGCGGGCTGGAGGCTAGCTATCTCTAAAGGCTAATTTATCTGACCACACTCTCCCATGATGCAGCATAACGAAACCACAGTGCACCTGGAGGGTAAGAAGCCAGAAACATATCTGGTGTTGCATCTGGACTAGTGGAGCCAAATGATTTACCTGTTAAACCATGGCAACATGGCACCTAGCACTGAAAACCTCCTGCCAGAGGGACTGAAATATATTCCCTTCGGCTTGTGGGAAGAGAGTAGCCCTCTAAAAGAGATCACACTGGTTTGTGATAACCCCAGCAATTTCTTGAGGCACATCCTGACTCAGTCATTGCTTATGGTTGTTTGGGATGTAGGAGGTATTTTATTTGAGGTAATTATGCTATTGAGCATTTAGTTGGCTGTGACAGGTAGAATGCATACTTTGAGGAGGTGGCATCTATCTCTGCCAGTTGAACCACGCTGTGAAAACACTTGCCAACAATTACGATAAACTTTCCTACTGTCTTGGGTGATATTCCACAATCTTAGATATGTGATCCCTTGCCTGCTTTTGAAAGGTCACTGTTCAGGATACCAATAATTAATGGAGTTTACTTTCATACAGAACTGGCATGGTCTACAAAGGATCTGTTCACAGAGAGTTTTGCAAGCTTTTGACGTCCAAACCAGGCTGACTCAGCAACAGCTCTGATTTGGATCAGACTGAAAATGGAGGCTATCCTTGCACCATTATCTTTTATATTTTCTTCTGTTGGAAGCTCCAAGTCTGAGGTTTACACACATAGGTTCAAAGAGGTTTATACCCTAAGACCTCACTTGTAATTGGGGGAAGTAACTTGTACCACAAAAATGATTGGAGCAATCAGATCCAAATTCCCTGTTAAATCACCTGCAGAAAATTATCTCTAGAAAACGCACATAATCTCAGACATCAGCTTGGCTTTGTAAGAATTTGTGGAGTCTTGGGAGTTCATTTTGATTCTGTCCAATCATTAGTAATAAATGACTTTTTGAATCCAGCATCAACTTTAGGAAAGCACTTAGTAAGGACAGTAAGGACTACAGTATGGAGAACAAAAGAACTGAAAGCACATCCATCTTTTGAAAGCAAATGTAACCCACAGGATAAAGCACTGAACTGGGAAGCACAGCCATAGGCAAATTATTGTCCCATATAATTATTCTCTCTTAATCGAAGATAAGTATTATAACTTTCATCAAGTGTTATGCATTAAAACCTTATCAGAGGAATTCTTATATTAAAAAGCAGCATTTTACTGTTGTGATAAAACAATTGTGAATAATCTTATAATGAATACCATAACATATAAAATAATGGAGTTTTCACACATCAAACCCAAAGGCTGAGATTTACTCATATAAAGGATATTCTCTTCTTAGCATGGTCTAAAATTAGTGATGGTAATACCTATTTATCAGTTATCCTATCAGTATTAGACAACAACAGAATGACACAATTTTTGTTTAAATGTCTGTCAGAGATACAGATTTTACACACACATGTCAAGAAAGGAACAAGTTGAATATCTGAGGTAAGGATAGTGCACAGTATAGGACACAATTCTACTGGCTTTGAAGGCTGACTGGTCAAATGTAGAGATTTTATTTTAGAGGGATTAACAAGTTTGGATATAGTAAATAAATTAAAATAAAAAGACAGCAGTTTTATGGCCCACAGTACTTTCTCTCAGCCTTCTACTTCAAAATCTGCAACGTGCTCCTTTACTACGCCTAGTCAAAACCACCTCATCACTTGACTTCTCTGCTAACAAACCTCTATTCCACAGATATCAGACACTTTTCAGATTCACTGGCTGATGATTACTGAACTTACACTGAAACTATGAAACTGATGATTTATCATCACTGCCTTGAAAGTAGATATCCTGTTATAGAAAGGGACAAACAAAACTTTGAAACCATTTGATAAACTTCTTCTAAAACAGTTGGGATTTACAGAAAGCAAAACAGTGCATACAAGTTTTGAGATTCTGGAGGTTATGCCCCTAGTATAAGCTTTTTACTCCAAATTCCCTTCAATTTAATGTTGATAAATATGAGTATTAAAACTCAAAGGCATTGAACTGATTGCTGTCAGTTGTGCCATTGCACAGATATATGCACAATTATTAACTATGTTAAATGCAGACTTACTGAGACAGTAAGTAAACTACGAATGGCAAGGACATAGGTGACTTGGGTGCTAATAAATTTGTGTATCATGGATGATTAAAATTTGGAGTGAAAGGAGGATGACTATGTTGGAACAATATGTTCCATAGTTATTAGCAATTTTATACTTATTGATGATGATGCAGCTGTGACTGGTGTAGCTGCAATCATGATGCGTCTCTGTGAACTGAGGCCAGAGGAAGTGTTTTAACCCAGGAGGCACCAGGCAAACAACCTCAACCTGCACTACAAATTGGGCAAAGTACAGGTTCACTGAGCTTGCAGAGGTTCCAGCTGATACAGACACTAACTTTGTGGAGCTTAATGACTTCTTTATTGTCTGTTATAACATGGAGTTTCACTACCATGCCAAACTGCTCCAGCATAATTCATTCAAGGCAAAGAAGAATGATGTTTCAAAGAGAAAATCTGAAGTTACACAGTTAAAACTCAGGAAATGCACGCACCTAATTCCTGTCACATTGTGAAATCATCGCCCTGCGTGTATATCTCCTTTAGCTCTGATTTCTATCAAAAATATGCATAATTTTAACACTAATTTCTATTACAATATGCATCACAAAACATAGCAGATGCATGTAGACAATTAACATATTGTATTAACTTCTGCATTTTTTATTTTTTATTGAATCCTCTATATTGCATTAACTTTATTTTGCATTTTCTTTGTTTTCCTTTCACTACCATAAAATCTATTTGGTTTTACTAATGTTATTCTAAATGCTTTCAATTGGATCAATTCACTTATCATTGAGGTGAAGAACTGAGGAGGGGTCATCATGAACCTTAGCTGCTGAAGTCAATTTTCTGCTAGACTGAATCAAAAGAGTAACACTGCATCTGTTTGTATTGTTCTGTATCGGTAAATGAAACTTTCCTTTTTTTCTTTCCATTCTTTTTTTTTTTTTT
>WBMY01011659.1:260603-349368 GCA_013397315.1 Donacobius atricapilla
TTTTTTTGCCACAAAAGCCTGGTATTTGCAAAAGCTGTAAGACTGTGGAGACCATAATCTGAAATCATGAGAGCCACAATTTTTATGACTACAATCTTCTTTTCCTGGTGTTCAGGCAGTGGTTTTGGGGTGGATTGCGCTGCATGCGTTCTGATGAGACATTTACAATCTCCTTTATGCAAATTACCCCAGCAGCTGTTTAAGAGCTGTGGTTGTCAGACCAGCAAGGAGAATGTGATTTGGTATGTCACAAATGGGGCAGGGCTTTATTAGGCTCTGCTACAAAGTTTTAGCAGATGCCTTAGTGCAGATTCAGTGTGATCTTGTAACCCCATTATAACTTTATTGCTTATGGAAAACACAAAAAGCTACCAAATACTGTGGGGATTCTTGGAAATAAGTACTTCACACTGCCTATTTCTGAATTAAGTGAAAATAATAAATGTAATCTTATCATTTAGAGTGGAAAAACTGAAGTTTTCCCCAGAGAAATCATATGCAGCTGAAGGAGTTTTCCAGGGACAAAAACAAGCAATAACACCTTTAAGAGGCAATTTTACCAATAACCAATGAAGACCGTTTTTAGTATTTAAAAATGACTCATCAATAAGCAAACACTACCAACAATACATAAAAACATTAGGAGCCTTTGATAAAACTGCCCATTGAAAATGCTGTATCTGCATTAACACTGGACATTCCATGGTTAGGAGACAGATTATAAGATCCACAGAAGATTCTTTTAGGCCTGAAAGACAGACATATCTCCTTTACTTGACTTCCTTGTGATTATGGGTTAATGTATTACAGGTTTGCTTTTATTAAGATTCACCTTGAACTGATGTTTCTTGTTCTTATGCTTGTCATCATAGTTCCAGAACCCTGCTTCTACAACAGGTAGCAAGAACTACCTTGAAACTTCCTGATATTCAATACATAGATTTGAGGCCATTTTGGATCATTTTGCTTTTGACAACACTGCTCAGCTTTAGCTCATTCCCTTTCCTATTCCATATTTATTCCATGACATACTTCTATGGATCAGATGTTGAGCTTCTCAACTTCTGTTTGACAAATGCTGATTACCTGAATTTCTTTTTGATATGGTTAACCAAAAATATAAATGGCATTTCAGGTGAGGTCTTACTGTTGCCTGTACAACAGCACTGACACTTTCTTACCTCTTCTTGAAACACAGGTAACCAAACAGCATTTGTCTTTTACACAGCTCATCAATTTGGTGGCTCCAAGGCGTTTTTCACTTTCATCCTTTTATCAAACTTTTTTTGTTAAGTAAAAAACACAGTGCCCTTTTCTTCTGCTCTGTTAACCTGTGTTTTAATAGTAATGCCTCATCTAGCTGGGTGGACAGACATCACTAATATTGCCACCTAGTGATGATTTATAACATAAAACTGCATTTGGAGGGGTAACTGGTTTTGAGGATTTTAGCCCCTTCAAAAATTTCTCTAAATACTCCAGTCTTCATTTTTTAAAATGCCAATAAGATGCAAATTCAAAGGCTTCAGAAGAATAACGTGACCAGTCCTCATTTGAGTCTATTCAAGGACTGTGTACTGGTAGAATTTGCTTGTTACACAAATACAAAAAAGAAAGTACTTCTAGAACATATATATATTTAAATATTTAGTTGTGTCTGTAATTATGACTACAGTTGCCTTCTATTCTCCTAATGAATAGCAGCTTTCCTTTGAAGTTGAGTTAAGAACCAAAGAGTTCAAAGGAGGTAACTTGGAGTGAAGGAACAGTGAAAACAGTTGTTCCTAACAGATCTTGAATTTTGACCTTAAGAACATTATTTGCTATGGCAAATATTGTAACATGTATGTCAGGCATAATAAACAGATCTTTCCAGTTGCCACCTGCAAATGCTACAGCGGTAACCTACATACTGGGGAATTAGGGAAAGGATAAAATTTTGTAACAATTTTAAGGAACACCACTGTGTAGTAAATGTGTTACCCTCAATGTATCTGTGTTTAGGAGAGTGTAAGACAGTTTTCAAGATTGAAGGTTCATACTCTGAAAATACAACCTTCAAAAGTCAATGGACATGTAAAACAAAAAAAGAACTTAAATCCACTTTGTGTGTGCAAACACATAGGGCAGTCCTCATAATATCTGAATGCCAACCAAACACATTCAATCACAGAGTGATGCTACTACTCGGAAGAACTACTAACACAAGCACTGGGATTAAATAATTTTTTCTGACTGTAGTTATTTCATGAGGAAACTAGAAGCAATGGCCCCAAAGGACTTCAAAACAGTATGACTGAACCCAGCAAAATGCAAAAGAGAGTTTCACTTTTTCATCTGAAAATATGATCAGAATAAACTTCTTACATTAGCTCAAAACTGTGTGAAGATATGAAAGATCTACCAAATGTCCCCCATAAATTACAACTTAAACATTTTTTTTCCTCAAAAACAACTTTCTCCCACTCCTCTTGTACATTAACCTCTTCAATTATTTCACTGATCCCCTAAAAAAGCTGCTTTCCCACTTACACTCAAATTCTTGAATGGTTTGTGCCAGCTTTATACCAAGGGTTTCTATTACTAATTCAGGATCTGTCTGAATTGAAACTGCCCACGATTTCCTGAGACTACATTCATCATGATTCTTTTTGTTTAACATTTGTCTGAACTTGGCTTGTTATCTTTGCAAATACAGACAAGTACAAAGAACTACATCTTGAAATGACCATTATAGTGAAATGCTGTAGCTAGCTTTGAAACCCATTGTATGGAATTCCCAAATCAGTTTCCTGGCTTTTCAAACAGAGTTACTTTCTCGTATGCAACATCACTCCACCTGGAAGCAATGGAAGTGATAGGGCACTCCTCTAAGCATGTATTTCAATCTGAAAAAAAAAAAAAAAAGCCTAGCTCAGTAAAGGGAACCTATTTCCTCACACTGATATCCTCTACTCATGCTCTCCTCAAATATGCACCTACCAGCAGCTCTGCCACCCCTCTACCCTTGCTTCTTTAGTAAGAGTTGCCTCTTTTGTGTCTTCTGTCATTTTGAGTATTATCTTCTACTCTGAGACCTAGCAACTTGGCTCTGTCCACACATCATGCTCCATCCTGTCTTCCTTTTGTCTTTTTTAAAAAATACCAAGTTACTGTCAGCTTGAAAACCAGCCTGGGAAGACAGATGGCCAGATATACATCACAAAAGTGAACCAGAGTCAAATTCAAACTTTTGTTGAAATGAAGAGTGAGGAAGAAGTCAGGTGGTCTGAAATACTTTCACCAGCTTACATTACAAAGAGTCTATTTGAATGGGGAAGGAAAGCAGAATAGCCCTGCTCTGCACAGTTAAAGGTTCTGCAGATAGCCTTCCTTGGATCCCTCAGACCAGACATCCCACTGCTTCCCTGCCCACCTCTGGCAAGGTCTGGCACTGCCTGGAGCACGAGTAGACCTGGCAGCTACCACTGGTCACAAGTGGCTGGATGAGGAGCTGCTGTCAGGCCAGCTGCATTGGCTCCACCGCTACCAGCCCCGTCAGCACCTGCGCAGCAATTGCTGCAGTGCTGTTTTTTTGTGGAAAGGTGGTTGTGACACTAATAAAGCTGGAAGGGTCAGGGAGGGAAGAGGAGCAGGGACATGTTCCCAGCTGGAAATGTGCATGTTGTCCTCCCCAGCAGCGGCAGGGACTTCAGCTGCAGACTGCCAGTCTCCAGAATTTCTCAGGTTCTTCTCTGAAGGTTCATTTTGGCTTTAAGAGTTAATCACGTCAGGAGAAGTCATTTCAACTCATATGCCTTTAGGAGTAATTATATATTTAAATGATTAAACAAATCAGGAAGAAGACATATCTAGTGTAGAATGAAAGCAGTTAACATTGAAATTCTTTTTTATATTTTTATATTAGTATCACAAGTTGTTTGTAAGTAACTTGCTCATTTTACATATGTAGGAGTTTTGCCATGCCCTGCAAAAATAAATTAGATTTTATTGGTGCCCGGGTATTTAATAACTTCTATTTATTTGCTGCAAGAGTGGAGAATTAAGATAGAGTAGTTTATTTCACCAAAAGACTGACAAATGGCTCATTAGACACTTATGGAACTGAAGCTAATTGTACGATTTTTTGTTGTATTAATTGTCACTGCCTGTTAGCTGGCTAACATTGGTCATCAATAAAGAGTTTTTTCCTTTCCATCTCCAGAAGAGGTGTAAAAAAAAAAAAAAAGAAGGAATTTTAAGATAAAGAGAACAGTATTTATTTCCTAATATAAACAAAAATACTATTTGGATTGGAGGAGCATGAGGGAGGAGTAAGAGAGGATTAATGGGCTGGCTGTTCCCCACTGGGGCCACCAATAACAATCAATTCCAAACAGCAGTCACCTCACATCATCTAACAGCTTGAATAGTCGATATTCAAAGATTCTCTGCCCCCCTTTTTTTGTTCCGATTAAATATCATTTAAATTGCATCCTTTTTTTTTATTTCGTTAGAGACATAAGGTCAGAATTGATTGAATATGTACTACCTGCATATAATGATTTCCAGTTTTTTACCATCATGTGCTAATGCTGCACAGTAATGGCCTATGGATGAAGAGACAGATGTACTACCAGTCATTCGCTACACATTTGCATTAACAAATCATCATTTAATTGAAGGCCATCCAACAAGTTTATGCTACTTAAATAAAGTTCCCTTCCATAAAAGATGCTGCAATGACACATGGTTGTTAACTGCAAGGTAAATAAAAAGTAGTATTTATTTTCTTGTCACTGCTTTAGTAAGTATTAAAATGTACACTTATTAATTTGTATTTTGTTCAGAAATAAACCACCTGACATCTAACATAGCAATCCAAGCTCGTACTACTATGAGATGAGATAATTCACTTGTAGAAATAATCATTTTGTAACACCACAATTTCATGCCTTACAGATTTTTATTTCCCCCCAAAATATATAATAGAACATAGTTTATATGAAGGCTATACATGAGTTGTGTGTTAATACTTCTAGGCAAGCTCTAATAACACAAACCTCAAACCCTGCTGCTATCAACATGGGCTACAATTTTTTTTATGTCTCATTGTTGACTACAAACATTGGCACCACACTTAGAAACCTAGTTGCCTCCCTCCACAGTTTAGATATTACTGCTTTCCTTTTAATACTGTCTAGGGAACAATTCAGGTAGGTTGTGATGTCCCTACATGTTTCAGATATAGAAAACCACTATCTATTCATTTCTCCTTTCAGAACATGTTGCAAAATTTTAAAATCTGAGAAGAAAGCATGTCATAAAATGAGGAACCTATAAAACCAATTTTCTCTCCTTCTAGAGATGGTTTAACAGTACTTTCAGCATATTCAGTTCATGGTACACTTTTGCATCTGCAAAGCAGAAGAAAGATATTTTGATACTGTCTGTTAAACTGACAAACAATACTTCGAAGCTAACATGCTAGGACAAGGAGATATATTTTTAATTGTGTTTTTGGCTTAAATCTACATTTTCTAGAAACCACAGTCTTTTAGGATGAAAGCACTATATAAATGAAAGATGGTATTAGTAATAATAGTTGACATCCTTTACTATGCCGGTATTGGTTTACATCTAAACACATCATTGAATTTTTTTTTTTAATCTAAATACAAAAATAATCATCTATTTCCCTTTCTTGACAATACACTGAAAATAAAATATTTATTTAAAAAAACGAAAAAAAAAGGAGTATCTTAGGAAAACTAGAAAATTCATTCTGAGAGTGGGAGAAGGCAGTTTTTTTTCAACCAGAGCAGACAGAATTTAAAGATAAACAGATACATTTTCCTTCCCTTCAGGAATGTGCGGGGATGTGAGGAGACAGGGGAATCTCCAGGTTGACCTTTTGTTGTTACTGTTATTGATGACGGAAAACATATTAAACATTTCACCATACCGAGATTGAAACTACAATGTGGAACTCAGAAATATATCTAAAAGCACACTGAGGCATACAAGAAGAGATAAAACCTAAGATTTATTTACTCAGACAAGAAACAGTGTATAAAAGCTACAAAATGCAATCCCATACAAAATAAACAGACATACAAAAAAACCCTACTGTGATTTGCCTGCATGTTCTCCAAGCTTTTTTTATATGCTAACTCAGAACAGTAATTACAGATCTTGCAAGTTGACTTCTGTTTTCCAGAACTATGAGTTGTATGTAAAACATGCCTTTTCATCGAAACAATTACAATTAATCAAAACAGTGAAAGCTAATACTACTCAAGTCCAACCTACTGCTGTGCCCAGCAATATATCAAACTGTCTGTTGTCAAACATACTAAACAAACTTCAACAGAATGTTTTCACTGCAAATAAGAGAAAACATGCTTGCTAAGTATTTTTTAGTCAAACTGCAACCTCAGTAATCCATTCTGTCACTGGATTTTAATTTGCAGTAGTCAATCACAGTCTCAGACAGATCCGTATTTGACTAAAGAGAGGTAACTCACTGGGGCTAACAAATGAGTGCCTGCAAATGACTACCATAGCCCCAAATTAGTTTAGGGATTTATATCTATGTACTCAGATTTGTTCCTTTACACCATCAACTTTTTTCAACATGAGATTTTGACATGAAAGAAAGAAGAAAAATGAAGCCCATGTACTACTTTTTGCTGATACTGTGATAGAAGCACGCCAGCTTAATAGTATTGTTTTCTTCAATGTTCATATTCATTTAAACTATTATGAGCATTTATTGAAATCTTCATTACAGAGAAGCTTCTACCTCAGAATTTGTTCATAAATTAACAAAAGCCGCTCTCCAGAAACTCAAATTCATATTAAACACATCTCATCCATGATATAGCTCATCCATGACATATTATAAATAGTCAACAAAAGTAGATATACTTACACTTCTCAAGGCACCTCCCCTGCCCTACCTAGGAGTCATAACTATTTTCTTAATAAAGAAATATGTCATTTGGTATCTGACAGAAAAAAACTGTTCACCAGTGAAGTCAGTCTTTTTTGCAATTGGTAATCAATGCAAAAAACGAAGTTTTACATAAAAGAAGTGATACAGAGGACAGGAATATTGGAGTTTAACAAACAGATCAGGCCTTTATTACCAGCAAGCTCCATTATGGATTTGTGAGCTTTGTAAGCCAAGCTCCCCCAAGTGTAATTAAATTTTTATTTATAATGTGTTTGTGACTGTTAACTTCATGTTGCCTCGGCTTGTTCCCCCCCACCAAATCCAATGTGAAATAGTATTCCACATTTACTGCTGCAGAGAGTGGTGCTTTATTCAGTTGCTGATTTCATCTCTAGCCTTATAAGAGATGAGAAGTACAAATAAACATATTGTATATTATTTATACACAAACACCCGTGTCATTAAGCATAGATATATACATATACGCTCCTGCATGCAGACGCTCTAAGCCAAAACTGAGGACAAAAGAAGTACATGTCAGTTAAAATTGAACACATGTGAGCAAGCATCACTTTTTTCCCTACCAAGAGCACCATTTATCACATATTTATATTGTGGAGAGACATGAAAGCTTCAGTAAGATAGGGCAATGCAGCACTGCAGAGTACATTTTATGCCGCAAGCCATGTCTGAGATTAGTGTAAATGTAGCAGGAAAAGGTTCTAAACTCCAACAAAGCTGGCATCCATGCTTAATTTTTTTGTTCATTTATGAGGAGGACTTCATGAAAAAGCCCTCTGACTCCAAGAATGTATTTTTTATTTTTTTGCATTAACTCTATTCAGGCTTTCATTCAGGTATTACCCTCCAGTACCAATACTTATATATAAAAAAAAAGAGGCTTAATATAAGTAACCACAGGAGGATCTCTTCTCCCCTTGAAAAACTGCAAATAAAGATGTCAGCTATTGAGTATATTTGTGGCGTCTCCAGCAGCTGCTGTTAAATACCAGCTGGTCTAGCTGATTAAAATTACCTCCGAGTTGGTATTATAAAGATGCCTGGGCAGCGTTGCTGTATTAATGGATTATTGAGTGAGCGATGAAAACCTTGGCCAGCTGATGCATTTTATTACAGATAGGCTTTATGATGTGTAATCACTGTAATTTTTATAACTAGAGGAAACGGGAAAAAAAGAAGAACCTTCTTTCTCCCCTTACTCATAGTGAAATCAATTGAACCAGATTTTTTTTTTTTTTGCCAGCCTGTCACTTAGGAGTTAGCTAAATAATTTGGGTTTTAACAGTTTCTGCATATATAAGACTTCACCCACACCTACACATAAACAAAGAATGAGAAACTGTGCTCAAGGCTACCCTGTGTTTACCTATTTTACATATGCTTAGGTTTACACATTGGATATTTATTTCGTCCTTTGACTACAAGGCGAGTGCTGCAACTGGCCATATGAGATAAACCCTTGTGCATTATTTAATGACTGAGCTACACTGCAAACACACCTCACATTCTCCAGGTTCAGCAATTCAGCTGGTGAGGTCTCATGTCTGGTCTCTCCATCTCTTCCCTCCCACATTTTCCTCCCCTTCCAGCAAAATCTTCACACAGTATGTCATTTTACCATCTCTCAAACTTTCTTCTCCCTTAGTAACCACATATTTACTATGTTGTCTTGACTTGTGATGGTAGTTCAGTTTGCTACCGAACTAAATGTGCTAATTATGAAAATAATGTAACTTTTACCAGTTTTGAGGTTTAATAAAAAAATAAATGTCTGGATACTTGGAAGATTCAGATATATTGGTGAAGAATTTTATTATAGATGACTTCTGTTGTGAGGTGCTTCAGCATTCAAGCCAAATGCTATTTACTGAAAGCATCTCAGGAGAAAATACTGCAATTTTTTCAGGAATGGACACACACCAAAAGCCAGCTAATGATACCTGAAATCTTTCAGTGGAATAGGAACTGTTGAAATGCAAAAAGAGAGTAAAATTAAAAAATGGTCTTACGCTCTTAAAACTTTCTTAAGGAAATACAGCATTGCTTGTCTTTTTCCATGGGAGATAATTAATATTAACTCTTCCACGAAGCTAAGAAAACAAGTCTCTATAATGTTCATAAAACGATACAAGCTACAAAATTTAATAGGAAGGACCCTATGAAATAAAGCTGGGTATTATTACAGTCCATAGAGACAAATTTTTGGGAGTTGCTACTACATCACCT
Organism: Donacobius atricapilla; assembly: GCA_013397315.1. Taxonomy (NCBI): domain Eukaryota; kingdom Metazoa; phylum Chordata; class Aves; order Passeriformes; family Mimidae; genus Donacobius; species Donacobius atricapilla. The sequence continues at coordinate 269,788 of WBMY01011659.1, forward strand.
ACATTCACCTGCAACCTCTATTGAGGACTTTTTACTCATGCTGGTGTTTATGTGAAGTTATGCAGACAGATTATTTAAATAATTTCCTAGAAGAAAAAGCTGCTCTAATTCCAAAATTTAATAGATCAAAAGATAAATTAGATCAAAGACAGATCAAAAGATAAGTTAAAGCTAATTTAATGAAGTTTGTTAAAGGCAATGATTTTACAATGAAAAATTTTTTTATTATTATTTAAAGGTAAGCCTTAGAAACAAATCTTGGTCAATCCAAGACTAAAATCACCTAGGTGCTCTCCTTCTTTCATTTTATGAGTAGAACCAAAGCCGCACTATGGTGCAAATGTGCATTTCCAAGACCAGCACCTGATAATCTGAATATGTGATATACATCTCTGATGAATCATCTGTCTGTTCTGAAACACTTTTGCACTGCACTGCCACGACTAGCTATTGAAATAATGATGCTAGCTGTCTGCAAATGGAGAGAGAAAAGCATTTTTCACCAGGTAAATATGCTGTAGATAAAAAAGGGCCTTTCCACTCTTTCTAATTTCATCTTTTTTAGAGAATTGTGTTATAACTGAGGTTGGAAAAGACCTCTAAGACCATCAAGTCCAACCATGTCCCTAAGTGCCGCATCTCCACCCCTTTTAAATACCTCCAGGGATGGCAATCCCACTACTTCCCTGGGCAGCCTGTTCCGGTATTTGACAACCCCTCCTATGAAGAAATGTTCTGCAACATGGAACGTTGTTTCTGCCGAACATCTGAGCAGGGGTAAGGTAGATGGGCAAAGCCATTAGGACAGGCCAAGTGGGGATGTGTAAGGTGAAACTAGACCAAGCTGTGAAGCTGCAAAGCTCCCTGCAGCTTGCAGTAATGACAGTACTGCCAGTGTGAAGCACCTCAGCTTCGGGCTGTGCCAAGTGCAGCCGGCAGAGCCGCAGCCGGCTGCTCACAGGGACACTGCCATCCAGCACCTGCCGTGCCTCCATTTTACAGCTGCAGCCTGCGCGGATCCTGCAGTCAGAAACCTCTTTCAGAAGGGAGGTGCGTTTTCACATTGTTCCAATAAAGAAAATAAAATGAAATAATAAAATAGTGATGGTTTTGGTTTGGCAAAACCCCCACAGTTCCTATTTTCTCAAAGCATGTGACTTTCATCATTCTGCTGGGAGCCATTAATGGGTTTGCGGTTTTCAGCCATGAGTGAAAACCAAACCAGAGAACAGTTGTCTGTCCCAACTACTTTTTGGTTTTCCCTGTCGCACACTCCAGACTGGGGCTGCCATTTCCTATGAAAACTGCTGGTACTCCCCACCACCAGGATGGGGGAATTCAGCTTCTCTGAGCTATCCCACTGCCTATATTTCATGCACTTAGTGAATTTTCAACTTGAGCAACCCTCACAAAAATAAATGACAAACTCACCCTGAATCTGCAAGGTTTTGTGGGTATTTCTGTGCTGAGGCACATTTACATACAGCATGGAGACATGTCTCTCAGATCTGACCATGGATGGGGAAAAAAACCACCTTGGTGCAGAGGAAGACATAGTTATAGTTATGGTTGAGACATAGTGCTAACGTGAAATACTCCAAGTTTCCCACAGACGGACTACTTAAAGTAAAATTTATATCACTGTCACCCATTGGGATCCACATCAAGACAGCCAACTGGAAGCACTGAAAAAGTAAATTATTGTGTCCGAGAAGGAAAAATTAAAGGAAGGCAATCCTCTAAAAGCGAAGATGATTACAATATGTTAAACAAGTATTTTTGCATTTGTGGTAAATACATATACATTGATAAGCTCTGAATTAATGGTCAATTTAACACGCATGCTAAATTCTACACAAAACAAGATTCTTAATTCACTTGGGTTAATAAACATAAAATTCTGATAATTACAGATACAATAATGTCATATGAGCGCTTTAAACATATGCTGTGGGAATTAAATCCAGGCTATTCCTGCCCACTAAGGACCAGTTTTTAATCTTCGATGCATGATATGTAGTAATGGATTTTACGAGTCGACTTTTTTAAATTTGATGATCAGGTTAATGAAATTTATAATGATATTTTTCACACCAAGTTCAAAATAGTAGTTAACTCCTTGGCAGAGGAATTCAGATTGGACATGTAATGGATGTACCAGCAACTGCTGATGTGAAAGGATTAATCATCATTTTAGACTTTTATTAAATTAGATAAAATGGGATAGGCATGAATCAGAATATATAGCAATTAATCACTGGACTTTATTGAGTCTTTTAAAAATCTTATTTGGTCCTGAGTTGACAACTAATCTAGGCCATTCTGTGCCAGTTTGACAAACTCTCCAGATAATGACTGTGACTAGAACATTAATAATATCGTCATTTAGCAAAAAATATTTATTCTCTATGTAAACTATTTTTTTTAACATTTGTGGGTGTTGAAGGTAATATTAGTTACACCACAACATTGCAATTCAGCTGATCTTCTGCTACTGAAGTATTTTGCTTTTATAAATTTGCCTTTTTTTTTTTTTTTTTGAAATTTAGGTAATGGATAGATCAGTATGTACAGATGACCAAAGTTTTTGGTATATCCAACTAGCACGTAATGTAAACTGTTACAGCTATACACAGTGGAATTGCTAGAAAATAAAAATTACTAAACTTTTGAAGTTTATTTATTGATCACTGAGAACCACCCCAGTTAAATTACCATAAACCTCAACATCACAACAACTACTAATCCAGCTAATAGGAATTAAGGGAGATGGAAGATACATAATAAGCATCTGGGGGATATGGAATTTATCCCATGAGTGTAGTAAAGAGCTCATAATTTAAGAGTGCCAAAACCCAAGTGCATCATGAAGGCCTTTCCTCACAAGTGACATTAATTGCATATCCCACAGATGCTTATTACATATTCTATTTATACCTCTGAGAAGAAAAATATTCGTTTAAAGTTTAAAGGTTTAGTACTGCTTAAACACAATGTAACACAGCTGTCTCATGATGTCACAGGGAATATCAAAGGCTGCAGCACAGAGTCATAATGTAAGAAATAGTTTAGACAGAAGATAAATCAGGGAATGTGTTTCAGCATGAGAGCCCCAGAGCTCAGATGTACATTAAAGCAGGATGTATAACTACATACTTCAGTTGGATTTGGGATTAAACCATTAAAAAGGTTTTCTGATTACAGCTATTGAAATAAGAAAAAGGAGAACTAAATCTATTTCAATTATTTTAAACAGTTTTTCAGTAAGTAGCATGTCAAACCATTAATACTAATATATGAATTGCTAAAGTCAAAGATGCCATTATCTTTTCTACTGCTCAGTCTATACAAACATAACCACCATCACTGATGTTTCTAGATATTAAGCACATTATTATGTTTTAAGTTTTCTGCGAGGACTATTTTCTTCTGTTGACAGAATCTTTTGTGATTTCTCTCATAGATAAGTAAGGCAATGAGAATTCTTTGATTCAAAATATCCCATATACTTCTAGATAACTACATTTCCATTAGTAAAAAACCCCCCGAACCTGATATTACTGATTTTGCATGTCATTCCTACATGTACTCGTTAGAAATAGAATAAACTACAAGGCCCAAGCCAAGACTCCAACAGCTCACACAACATTTAGCTGTAAACAACTAAAGACTTAGTTTGGATGTGTGGAATGTTGAGTTAAACACTGTAAAGATATTTCTTAACATACAACATGTTACACAGTGCTGCTCCTATATACTGCACATGTGAGTACGTGTATAGATTTATCCTAAGTATGAAAATATTTTTTACTAACTTCTCCACTTCTGTGAATAAAAACCTGATAGCATTATTGGTAGGAGTAACAGCAGTCAGAAGCTGCAGGAGTTTCATTATCTCATGTTTTCTGCATTATATTATATTGTGAACTTAAAAAACAGAAAAGATGAAATTTTTTTTCTCTCTCCACTTTCTCAATACCAAGAGCAAAAGGTATTAATTCTGTGGCATTCAAAGATCATTGAAGTGGACTCTTTTTCAGACAAAAAAATGTATAAAAGGTAATCAAAGGAAATATGCTAACCATGGTTCTAATTTCAAATAAGGTGATAAGAAGTAAAGAAAAGAAGACCATTAAAAGTGACAGATGACAGTATAAAGGCCTATGAAAGGCAATGCAGTCTCATGGACTTCTCAAGCTGATGTTATATTGGGTGATGCCATTTTGCTTCTCTGAAGTTTGGGAAGAATTGCTGTTCTGCTATCGACATATTCCATAGTGAATAACAAAGTCTAGGTGCACCCATGGTCTTTTTTCCTTAGAAACACCGCTATCCGGAAGTTCAAGGGAGTCATCACTGGCAGTCAATATCAAGCTGCAAATGCTATGCTGAGAGTGTTTTCAGGGAAAGAATACAGAAGGACAACACCCATGGCTTTCTGTAAAGATTCAAGTAGGTCTCATTCATTGATTTCAAAATATGTATTGGAAACAAGCTCCTACTCTTGTCTGCTTTTGTTCTTTTTCACTAGGCAATTCTATTTTGCAATGCTGTGCACAGATTTTCTCTTCTTGCCAAAATCCGTGGAGTCTTCCTGCTAAGTTATGTACCTTAACCCTTAAGGGCCTCTTGCTATTACATTTGGTATGAGGTGTGGTGAAATATTCTCCCCATTTTTACAGCATTAGTTTGGTGAAATAATTCTATTCTTAGAAATGTTTCTCAAACACAATTTTTCATGCTTTACCTAGCCTAAAATATTGTGAATTCATACAATGTGCAGAAGTTACACAAAATTGTGCACCCTAATTAACAGCACTACTCTTGAGCAACCTATTCTGTGACCTGTGTTAATGGATTTTATTCTTCGGATATGGATGGCTTGCTTTAATATTTCATAGGGTACTTTTAAAAATTCTTGCTCAAAACCACATCAGAACCAGAAAAGATACCAAAGCATGCACCTATTTGAAACAAGAACTTTTTTTTATTGATGAGGCTTCTACGACTCTAACAAGATGTTAGAAAGAGGTTCACAGGGTCATGGAAAACTACTATCCAGCTCACTAATTTTAAAAATTAGGACAGACTGTTGCATTATTTTTAGGGCGGGATCTTTTACTGTTGCATGGACTTCCAACTCTGTTATGTATCTTTCCAACTCAAGAACTCCCAATAAAACACCTGCCAGAGAAAATTCAGAACAGATAAGGGGAATTATATAGGTTGCCTGCAGGATTTCCCTCTTTTCACCCTCCCTTGCCCAAACCCCTCACCTCAGTCTGTAACATCTGGTTAGACTGAAAAGAAGGGAGAGTCCATAGGAGTAGAAGTGGCTATCCTAGAACTAATCTTGGTATCTGAAGTGGAACCAGAGTGACTTGGCTACCTGGTGCATTTTTACTTTTGTGGGGAGAAAACGCAAAAAGGAAGCATTCTTCCCAGTGCTGGCAATATACTGCCTTTCATTGTCCCAATTAACAGCATTCTACTGGGCAATCAGATGCTTTTAGGGAAAATACAGACTGGCCATATTCCTACAGAATTACTATTTCACTAATTTTCAACAACAGTTTCATTAATAATGAATTGTGGTTTCAGGATATAATTTTCTGCTAAAATTAAGAACTCAGATGAAAACTACACTGAAGAGCCAGATGACTAACATGTCCTCCTGTTCTAAGGGAGACTCAGACTGAAGACTGTGCTATCCCTACAGCTGACATCCCGTATCTCAAAGCAGTACACTATCAATTGCTTTTTTTCTCAAATGCAATTCCTTGTCATTCTTCTCCCCCACAAGAAAAATCCAAAATGGCCTAGGTTGTTCTGACATGGAATAACGACTAAGTATTAAAACCTTAGTTTTTTTTTTTTTTTAATGAGATTTACCTCTGCTTCCAACAGGTCAGCATTATGCATTTAAGTATTTCATGCCAATCTGTTTCAAAGATTTCAAACAAAATTTTCTTAGCTGCATTACCCACTAGATCTCAGTTTGGTATAGCTTCTAAATTTTACAGTTTATGTGTTAAATTGTGTTTACTATCCCTTACTACTGATCTTGTTGGATTCTAGCAGAGGGTGTGTTTTGTGTGGCTCTTTTTTAAGTGCATCTAGATAACACAAAAGATTTTGAGATGTTTCTATTAGCCTACAGACAAATTTTGGATACTGACTTTTATCTAGAGGTCTGATGACAGGATGATCTTTCCCTGCTGGATGGTGTACAAGGTTCTCTTCAATACTTCATTATAATTTCTGAAGGTATGTCTTCCCAGGAAAATTAAGGAGCTGCTAGTCACATGTGATTGCATGCCCATACTAATTTGATTCATATAGACTTGATAAGAATGAGCAGTGAAGATGAAGCACTGGTTAACCAAAACATGAATTATCCACAGGACTGAATTCTACAGGAAATATCTTGGTTGCTATCAAATGCTTAAGTCCAAAGTGCTGTATTTTGCCTCCCAACATCATGTCAGCATGGGCATGTTAGCACAGTTTCATTTTTTAGGCATATGCTGAGATAATTACTTTCTGCAACAGTTACTTGACCTAGTTATTGCCTTTTTTGTACCAATTTCCAAGATGAGTTTTCTAGACAAAGCTCCATGTAATTGAAGGAAACAAAATGATGCACTAAATTAAACAGTACCTGGTTAACCTGAACAACTGATGTGATTTAAGTATAAAGAAAGTAAAGGGGAGGTAGATACTTAATATACGGCATCTTAAATTCCTTACTGGTGTAGAACTTCTCTATACATTGTTCTGCTTTTATAGCCAACAGCTACGGTCTACATAAGTAAACAAACAAACAAACAAACCCAAAGATAGTCTTCCAAGCACCTGTCTGTATTCCTACTAATTTCGTCTCAAATTTAAGAAGATACTAATTCTATTCAAATCCAGTGGTCTCTAAGCCTATTTATGTTTAATGCTACCAGCTTTTTTTTTTTTTTCAGGGTATGCAACAAAAGTCAAAATGGAAGCTTTCTTGCTTTTTTCCTTCCCAGATAAAGATAACTCCCTGTACTTCATATGGGAAGCACATCACCTGCATCAAGGAGCAACAAAATGACAAATCTGCATTCCATCCTCACAGACATCCAGTACTACTCATTATCATCTCAGCACATAATTATGCAGCAGGAGAGTAAAACTCTGACAAACACTTTTGACACCTCAACCAATACTTCACTCTGTTTATAGAGTGGTCTTTTACATTATTTACATGTTAAAATCTTAAAGTCAGAGGTGAAACTAAAACACTATTTGTGACAGTTGGGAAAAAAAATAAAATCACAAGTTCATCATACTGCAATTTTTAACCTAATACACAACAAGAAGCAACAAGCAACACAAAATTAAATATACACTTTTTTCGATCAATGAACTAGAAAGCTTTTTGAGGAACTCAACAATGAGAAACAGGATCAGATATATACCATTTAAGACCATGAAAGGGCGAGTAGCCTTACTTCAAAACAGAAGAAAAGCAGCTTTCAGAGTTAAGCAGGATTTGCTTGCTGCCTGAGGTAAGATACCTACCCTGATCTTCAAGAATTGTCCTCATTTATTTGCAAAGAGGAAGTAATTCGAATTAGTAGACTCTCACAGTACAATTGGTATGGCAGCAGTAGCTGAGGCATTCCCTCTCTCCATCGAAGTACATGGTAGCTTTCTAAAGCAGCTTCAGATGTTTCTTTCTGTCACCTAACTTAGAAATTAGAAAGGTTTCCTCTTACAGTACTTTTTTTCATTATGCAAGATAGAATTCATACTAACATCTTCAGATGCCTGAGCCAGCCCTCAAAAGCTCTATGTAAAAACCCAATAGAATGTATCTTGTAATTTGTGGGGCCAACAGTGGACATTAACATTTCTTAGAAAGGCCTGGTCATCTGGCACTAAATCCTCAACAAGTCCTCTACTGAGAGACAAGCTGGGATTTATAGTCAATTAAAATCTGTTTTATATATAATGCTTTATTTAATTCAAACAGAAAATTAGTACTGGAAATCAACAGCAGTTCCAGATACTAAGCTCATGATTAATTTGGTCCTCGACATTCAAATGAGAATTATTGCTTTGTTCAGAAGAACTTTGTATTTGCTTAGTCTTACCCATTTCTAGATACTCATTGCTAGATACTTGCCTTTTAATAGCAAGGCCAGATTTTGGTGGTTCCTCTACTATTTGCACAATAGCTCAAAGTTGCTTTCATTGTAATTGCTGTCCAATTGATTGATGACACTGGATTAAAAGCTACAAAGGAAATGTAATGGGTTTGGACCATGTCATATATTATCTAATTTTCTTTTAGTGTGAGAAACCAAAACAGACTCAGACATCCTGCATGATCTGAAAAGTTCTCCTTAGCAAGACTGATCCTTGAAATACTTTTTCTGTAGATCATAAAGATTTCTTATTCTGGTAAATAGTGGGATTATTATTTTTTCTTTTGGATACAATGAATATGATTTATGTTCCTTTACTACACAAGTAAAATCCTTTAAATTCTCCCTCCAGAGACCAATCTGATTACGCAAAAGAATATTGCCTGGTACCATAATGACACGGGCGAGAAACTAAAACAGGTGGATGCCCCACAGCAGTGCTCACAGCAAAGCAAGTAAGAATAGTAATAGTGGAACAGCACATCTGCTGTTGACTTTACCGACACATAACCTTTCCAATGCTATCTTCAGATCTACACTCATGTCTAGCTCCCCTGCAACTTACTTTGCACCCTTCTCTTTTGTTTTGTATTTCTTTGTTTGCCTCCTGAGGTGGGCTTTCCTCCTGAGGAGCCGTGATAGTAGCAGCCTAGTGCCTGAGCGCCCCCGGAGCGGCAGTGGGCAGCGTCCCTCTGACTGCTGGCCGCAGAGCGGGGCGCAGCGGGAGGCAGAGCAGAGTCATCGCCGTCCTGAGAGGGCCCTTTGTGCACTGAGCTAAAGCCACCGTGAAATTATTTAAGCTCGCTTCTGTATGTGCTTAGGAAGAGTTTGCTTTACCAGTATAATACTGCCATCAGTGTTATGATGCAGAAGCTAGGGAGTTTATGCTAACATTTAATTTTTGTTCTTAAATACAGCTTTTTATCCTTATGCCTTGTCGTGATCTTTTGGTGTAATTATTTCTATGCAACTGTATCATATATATTTACATGATCTGGCTGTACTTACTGCATGCAGTTCCATGAGAAATTCATTTGGTGCAATATAATTCACCCTCAGTACATAAAATGAAGTGTTAATAATATTATGTGGGACATTTCCAATTGATACATCTTTTCAGCGAAATGTAAAAGAAGTTGCCTACTACAAATTCCTTTACATGGAAGATAATGTCCTAAAATACAGGTAATATGAAGACTTTCCTCAAACCCTGTCCTTTCTTAAGCTGAGAGACTAACCTGCTTAATTTGTCCCTGCAAACACTGGTCACTGCAGAAAACGCAGTATCCTTTTGCAATATTTTGTAGTTTAACATGAATTAGATGTAAGGGTCCAAGAAATTACCATCAGAGTACCAAGTAATCTAGGACATTAATCATTGTTAACTCTTCCAATTTTAAAATTAAACTGAATATTCAATCTGTCAACCCTTCAGAATATCCAACCTTTATGTTCAAGCCTAGCAAATTTTTCTTATTATTTAGAGAAAGGTTTATTATCAGGAAGCATGTCACTGAGCGATTAATGTAATCAATTCCATTTCATTTTCAAACCATTCTTGTGCTTGACTTTACAAAGTACAAAATTAGATATGATTAGATAATTATTATAGTTTGGTTAGACTATTCACAGTATTACCAGGAGAGTGAAACAATGTTATTCTGCAAAACATTATCTTGGGGTCCAGGCTAGAGACATGGCAAAGAAAGAAGACTGAGGAATGATAAGGCACCAACCCTTTATCTCTGTATTGCCTGTTTCATTTCAGCTGATATTAATAGCAGTTGAGTAATTATCACAGGGACAAGCAGTGCTGACTGTAAGTGAATGGAAGTGCAGTCTCAAAATTTCCAGATACAGAAACTCCTGGGCTAAGGCTGCTGCTGCCTGTGACACCAACTTGAACTTCCACAGCATGGAAGTACGGCATAGCCAGGAGCCATACACCTTGCTGTACCTAACTGGGTTCTCTTCCCAATCAGCAATTGAATGAGACAGCCAGGGAATGCAAAGTCTGTTCGTTGCTGCGCTCTGGAAGAGAAGGCAATCTACTGCTCTGAGCTATAACTTCAAAACTGGGCAGCAACCAAAATTAATGAGTTGTACCACACATACTGAAATGCTTGTTAAACTTGGTCTTGTAAGCAGGTAAGCATAATTTAGGAACCGTATAATCACATTTTATTGTAAAGGACAGTTTCTGAACATGGAAATGTACAACCTGCTGGGGTGTCTGACCTCTTAGCAGAAGAAGTCATGCTAACGTTTGAAAAATAAAAAGAAGCATTTGGAAACATCAAAGGATGTAATCAACTGTATGAAAATGCAAAGAATTGTTTTTGCCTTGCCCCAGAAGGTTATAGAAGGATGCAGAGTATAAAATGATGAATTTTAAAATAACCGAACTTTATAACTTGTGCAAGTTAGGGTAGACTGTCACTAAATACAGGCCTTTCATGTTGATCCTGTTCTCTAGGAATGCCATAATATCTTTTGAGCAAAGTTCCCAGTCTTCCTTCTACCATTTGTATATTTTTTGAGTGGTATTAAGGCTGACAGATGAATATTTATTGTTGGTTAATCTTCAGCAAAACAATAAACTTCAACAAAAAACTCAGATGAATTCCGCAGTTTGGTTAGGTTAAGCAATTATTGATAAACTATGTTGTCTAAGAAATGCTGTTTCTAGTTCAAGAAATGTTAAATACAGGAAAAGATACAGTGTCTCAGACTGTCAGTTGGCTCACTACTGTAAATTACTTCTCTGAAGAGTTCAGACATCTTTAAAGGTGAGAATAATACAACACAGTCATGCTCCTTTCCCTTTCTTTTTCTCCTGTCTGTATCAAACCAGAAATCAGAGAAGGATATGACCTCACAGGTAACCCACTTACCTCTTCTGCCAATGCAGACTCTCTCTGTGTGATACCACCCATTTCTGAGAGCTTTTAAAAGCCTGGTTTTAAAATATTCTGATGGTTTTTCCTTTGTTAATTTTGATATATTATTTTACAGTCTAACAGCTCCCTGTTAGTAAGGTTTTCCTGATAGTCAGCCTGAAGCTCTCATAATTCATTCTCTTAACTGTAAATTTCTTTATTCAGATTCAGGTCTATTTATGCCACACCAGACTGAATTGTTCTTCTGTTATTATAATATTATGTTTAGAGCTAAAATATTTTTTTTCTTCCAATTATTTCTCTTACTGAGAGGCAAAATCTTAAACCAATGTGAATACCTACATTACAAAGTATTTTGCCCCAAAATGTCTGTTTGCAAATTCCTGAAGTTTAACTTATTTCATTCTCTCTTTTTCTTCATTAGTCTTCATAAATGAAACAATGTATTTTTGTTTTCCTTGATATTTATGCAGCCTACTTATTCATTACTACCCCTGAAGCTTACTAGGGATGCTTGCTTTCTCTTCCAGAATAGTGAAGATATTAAGAAAATATACCATGCAAAAAATATTGTAATAGGACAATCTATCCTCTTTGTAATACCTGCATTTTATTTGGCTAATTTTTACTCTTGTATGGGTAACTCATACCTACAAAGTATATTTAAGTAAGATTTGTAGAACTACATTTATCTTCCTAATATAAGTTATTAATAAGTAGCTCAACTCTTCTCTTGAGACTATATTATGATGCAGCACTTTTTCATTTTACAGCAATATAAAATCAGACCTTAGTGTTAAGTATTGCAGTTATGGCCTGACATTTACACAGTCACCTTTTCCTTCCCTTTCTCTATTTTCTATTGAGTTGTTACAATCCACAATTGCATTTTCACACCTATATTTTTTTTTCATTTAAGGCAAAGACAGTCTTACTTTAAATCACTGCAAAAAAAAAAAATAATTTAAAAAGTGTAATTTTCTCTGTCCCTGCAACGGCACATATGGCTTGCTAACTCCTTAAGGAATGATCAAAATTAATCTCATGTCTAGAATTCCAGGCAATGAAGGCAAGATTCTTCTTCAAAACCGTGGTCATTTCACCATTACTCATGGTTCACACAAATTCCACACTCTGTGTTGATCCAGACTGACTACAGCAGCTATAAATAGTTTCGATCCAGTGCTGCACAAACACATGGATAAGGCCACATCCAAAGGCACACCTGGCCCAATAATCCCCACTGGAATGGGAGTATACAATACACAACCAGCTGACTGGATATGGAGCAACTTCATGGAAAAGGGAATACCTGGGCTAACTCTGTACGCAGACAATTTATTACACCCATGCCTTTACTTTTAACATGCTCCTCCCCCTGTATTACCAATATCCAAAACCCCATAACACAATAGGGAAAAGTTCACTGATGTTAAGCTGGTGATAAAAACCAAGTAAATAAACCACTCAATGCTAATAGTTTTTTGCATCCTATTATCCCATGTGTTCTTACAGGAGAACTCCAAGTAGACTCTGTACTTGAATCAGAAAGTATGGGAGACTTCCTCAGGGTCTCTAATATGTAGCTGAATGGACATCACCTGCACTGGAAATGCCAGTGTCACAACTGCAGCAGTAGGGTGGCACTTACTGTAATGCTGCAAAACAAGTAAGTTATAAGAGATAAGCATTCCTTTTTAGTCCCATTCCTCTAATCCAGAATTTAAGGGGAAAAATTTCCTAATATAGTGAAACAAAGCCCCCATGGAAAGAAATTAAATAATGCTTTGCAAACACTTACAGTCCATAAATCTGTGGAGCAATTTCCAGTCGGTTCAGATGCATGTACAGCTCAATATCATGTTTCTTCAGCAGATGATCCTGAATTTGATTTACTTTTGCTACAATAGCAATAGATGGCCCCAAGTCCTGTGGCCTTGCAAAGGGCATAGGTGTTATCATCACATCTTTCTCCTGCAGACACAGAAAACAGGATGAAAATAGAACAACCCATGAAGCCTTACTGTCTACAGTGGATTGTGTGCTGGAGATTTCGTTTGTTGTAAACATTGCCTTCCAAATAAACACAGTAATAACTCATTTCTTTTACAGCAGAAGAGAAATCTCAAGTATCCACTTCTGCAGAAGGTATTGTGGGATTCCCTTTCCCAGGCATGCCAAGGAGTGCCCGTCATTCTGCACATCAATTTTTACGTGCATGCTTTACTTTTCATGCTCTGACAAAGTGTTGACAGCTTTATTTTAGCTTTAATATTAGCAGTCTGAGTCAGTCCAGAATAAAGCAGATGAATGGTAACTCAGTAGAGAATATATGTCCTCAGAGGACAATAAATTGCATACCAAATAGGAAGTAACTTATTTTCAAACAATCCTCTCTAAACAGGCTTCCTTTGCATAGAAAATCTGGTGGCTTTATCTTAAAACCTACACAGCTTTGATAAAGCATCAGAAACTTTTATAGGAAAAAAGAAATAGAACGAGACAGCAGCTGGTTGGACCTGAGGGCTGTGCAAACTATGCCATGATCTACAACACAACACACACCAAGTGAAAACCAGTGGAGTATTAGCATCCTTGAACATGATACTACTTTAAATCCATTCTTCTTGCAAAAGAGTGAAGTATTATTGAAAAAGAGACAGAATGCTAGAAAGAAATGCATTAAGTAATGAACTGCACTGAATAGGAAACTTGTAAAAAGGAGAATGAAAAATAAAAAAGTACAAGTCAAATATATCAAGAGAAAGATGGGGGGCAGGGAAATAGAGACTTAAACTGTTAGAAACAATGTTAAGGTTATAAAACAGGGAAAATTGGAACAGTAAGAAGAGAGGAATTTTGCAATGACTTTGCTACTATCTGTCATCGTGACCTCTGACCCATAAGCTTCACTTTAAAAAACAGTTTTTTACACTTTTGCTCATTGTATTAATAGAGAAACATCATCCAGCTCAAAAGGTTAATAAATTGAGGAGACTTCACTGCACTTTACATTGTTTAAATACAAATTCACTTGTTTCAATATTGTGAAAAGAGCATTATTTTTAACATTCAATAACAAATAAAGTTCATTTTTGTTGTATAAGCAATTCCCAATGTTATTTCCTATGGTTATTTCAAAGTCATTTACAACATGGTTTAACATTCAAATGGGCAGTGACCATTTAATAACGTGTACCAAAAAGTCCATTTATTGCGTTGATCTTCTTTGCTTGAAGTACCTTTTCTTAATTATTTGATTTCTGTACTGCAGAATATATGGGAGGATGTTGAGCAGTGATTTCAGGTAATATGTTTCTATTTAAGGACCTGATTGATTATAAATTGTATCTCAAAATCTGCTTAATTATTGCTTTGCTATGGCAATTGCAGTGAAGAGACTGATCTGTCTATTATAGTGTGGTAGTTTAACCATGGTATTGTGGTACCAAGACATACTCATTTAAGATACTCCAGCAAATCACTTGACAAAAGCTCCCTCAGACTGTCAAATAAAGCTCACTGACATGGCATGTATTTATTCAAAATCTTTGCTATTCTAGAAAATAGGAATATAAAATAAAACATCTAGTGTCTTAGAGGCCAATAAGCTATGATGTTACTTAATGAAATACTGAAGTTCTTCAGAGCTGCAGGTACATTGAGAAAGGATGTATTTCTCCTACCTTATATTCTATTATATTCTTTCTTACCAAGTTGGGCAGCCTTCTTTGTACCCTTATTTTTATTTCTGCATTTTATGGCAATTTCCTATAATTTCAGACCCATTTCACTATTTTCTTAGTCATATGTAAGAATGCAAAATATTGGCAATAGGTATCCACTAATCTCCTTCTATACAGAAAACTACACTTAAAGCATGATTATGATAATATTGCCTTATTGTTAAATGTCAATCTATATTAATTTTTTTCATAAACATATGGATTTATCTTTGAAACCAATCATAAAAGTCTGTAACTCTATGTATTTGTAGACGGTGCATGTTCTATCATTTGGCACACATCTGGGGTATGAACTTTATTGTGGTTTATTTAAATTGACTTTAACTTCAGCTTGACCACTTAATGCATTCATAACTCTGATGACTCAGAAGACCTGTGTTTTTAAGCTTTTTTTTTATTATAGGCATAAAACCTTATATGAAAAGCACAACATCAGAATCCCACTGATTATTTGAACTTGTAATATGAAAAGACTAGCTATTACTCAGTTTAGTCTTTACACCATTAGTTGTCTGTGGGTTTCATGCCATTTTCACAAAATTACAAGACAGATTATTAAACCCTGGCTCAAGTGACGAAAGATTGTGAATATCAAAACTAATGCAAGCTTCCTCTGTGCCAAAATTGGAGTTACTTGTCACTTGCAGCATTTGTGCACCTTGGCATACTGCAGCACTGACACATTGCTGACTGTCAGACTGACTGACTATCAAACATGGCTAAGTGCATCCAATAGTATACGCCAGCTTGCCATTTCTAAAAGCACGAGATAAGTAAATGGTATCCATCAAAATGCAGTTTATCAGCATCTCAGAAATTAACCCTATCAACAGAAATCTTCAAGGCATGACAGAATCTGTGAGGAAGCAGCTGCAGCCAATAACAAAGCCTTGCCTGTCCATGCCACCTGATTCCGTGTACTCCACCAAGAAGCCTGGTGGATGACTGGAGTGCAACTAAGTCATGTCTGTTGTCTCTTCTCATGCAGTTTGGTTGAGAAAATGACAATACCCCTAGTCAGTTGAAATTGCTCCAAAAATCACATAGCTGGTGTGAAACAAACAGCCCAAACAGAAAGATGCTCAAATAAACTAATAAAACCAAACCGCCAAAACGTTTAACTACAAATGACTCACAATGCCTGTGCCTAAAGTCAAGTGGACAACACAATACTGTGCCCCTGCTCACACTCACTACATAATTATTTGCCACATGAGAGAAAACACCCATTTTCCTTTCGTGAGCCTTCAGGTCTTGTAAAAACATTTGAGTGCATGTGTTCAGTCATCTATTACTAACATGAACTATAAATGATCAATATTAAAAGGATGTGGTTCACAATAAAAAGGAAAAAAGAGGGCTGGATCAGAATGTCCTATTATTGTTTATAGAAGAGCACCAGATTCACCCCTAAGAACAGTTTAAATATGAATACCAGTAAAATGCAGCTGAAAACTTTAGCTGAGTATTAGGAACAGAGTCACCAAGTATTGTCACAAAACACTACCTCTACAACACAAACTGGAATGGCTGGTAGTTGATACTAATACAATTTATATAATCACGCATTTAGGAAACAAATGCTACAGCAGTAAAGAGAGGCTAGGACATAGTACAAGTTTAAACTGAGGACAGATTTCTCTCATTAACCACTAGGGAATGGAGTAGCTGGAAAAGCTCCTCTAATGGCAATCGGGAGTAATGGAAACAACTGTTAGAGGCTGTAAAATGTAACATGTCTCTCAGAGCACAGGCATTCATTGCTTCCTTTGTGAAGATTCACAGTTTACTATGTAGCTAACCCTCAAAGTCATGATTACAAAAGCCATATGTACAAGACAGGATTATTAAAGATAATACATGTTTGCAAAGAACAAGAACAAACAACTAGATAGTAATCCATTCTCTTTGCACTGTTAATTTTTTATGCCATGAAAGGACTGGAAAGGGCAAGGTAAACTTTCACCTTCTACCCAGGCACTGCAAATCTGTAAGCAGACCTAGTTATTTCCTGGAATAAAATTCAGCCTCAGACTTTACCACCTCTGTAACAGATATTGGAACAAGTACATTTGAATACACTGAATTTTGAAAAGCTACACTCAGAGAAACATATCTCACAGCCTTGTTATTGAAATAAAAGTGCCTATGTAGTAACTCCATAAAATTTGTATCTCAGATGCTTTATCCCTAGCTACTGAAATTATATAAAAATCCAAATAATTCATAAATGTAGACAGTTTAGGCTAAGACACCAACGCTCCATCTGATAAAATATACAATATTTTAAATATTTAAAGAAAATAGATGGTTTTACGCCAGTCTTCGATGAACAAGTTTTTCTTCATTAGACTGACAAAACCACCATTCAAACTAGTACTCCGTAATTACAGCTTGCAGCTGTAGGTTTAGGTGCACACAGACAGACATCCAGAACCAACCGAATTCTCATTAATTTTTTGTTAACTCTAGATATTCTCCCCATGTTCCATGTGAAAAATGCTGAAGTGAATCAAACTGAAACTAAGTTTGGAGGACATTCTTTTAGGATATAATACACTCAAAGTCTCAGCAATACCCATAATACTGTTAAAAATATTATGCCAGAGCCTCCATACATATGCTCCTAATTTTCCAGAATTAAAAAAAAATGAGAAACAGAAAGATGGAAAGAGACAAGAAGAGAAGTAGTCAAATGAAATCTGGAGTAATGGACTGAGTGAATTGTCCTTCCTGCTTCGCATGAAAAAATTCAGGCAAGGACTAGATGGCCTCTCAAAGGTCTCTGCAAAGGAGAGTTCTGTAGAACTAAACTCAGAACACTGCAAAAGCTTTTTAATGAAAGTGGCAACACACTAAATTCAGTAGTGTCCATACAGATACACAAGAAATCTGAAGGCACAGACATTCCATCTGTTTGAATATCCTGAGGTTAAGAAGATAAAAATGAAGGAAATTGAGTGATTATGTCAGGGAAAGATACACCCTGACCTTTAAAAGACCGTATATGGTTAAAGTTTTGGTTTCACAGCAAATTGTTTGTAAACAGCTGAAAATAATTCATGCTGTAATACTTTACCTGTAGGCATTTATGGACCATGATGTTTGCACAAGTTTTGGGCACACAGAAGTGCCTATGACGGGCTCTTTCAAATGCTATGCAAGGACATCACTTATATACAGAAAAATCTGTGCTTGTACACTTGGCTTTTGATTACCAAGTGATCTTTCACCAGATAGATCTCTCACCTGAAGACATTCCACAAGTGCTTATGACCAAATTCTGAATAACCTTTAAAGATTGTTGAGACTGCTTTAACCAAGTTGACATGTCTAGTTAGCTTTAAATAACATCAATCATATTAAAATCACATTTGCTTAAAAACACAGTAAGTACATTTTAAAGCAATATTTACCTTCTGACTGTCATGTTCAAAAGTTGAAAACCAATGTTCTGCTGTTTTCATAAGACGTGTGAACATTGCACTGAAAGGGAACAACCCAAAAACTTGGTGTTAAATAATAGTGTCAATTACAAATAAGCAAAAATTAAATGTAAAGAAACCTGTTAAAACTTACTAAGCATCATGTTCCAGATATTCAGGATTCAAAAGAACTTTCATTTCCTCACTGCAAAAGGCAAAAGTGAACAACCCAAATGTGAATGTTTATTTTTGGTCAGCGTTCTGCATGTACTATTATGTATTTATAAGCCAACTTTCATATAAAGTGTAAATGAGAAAACTAGCCTTTTTAATTAAAAAGAGCAACTCCATTGAACAAATGAAGTCTTTCCTTTTTATAAAGATCAAAAACAAATTAGCTGCCTTGTCTGCACTACAATGAAGTAACCATCTAATTATTCCAAATAACAAATTACTGAATGTCACAATGTATTATTTGAATATGCTTGATCTAGAATAATTGATTGCTGCACAATCTATCACTGTTTATCCCAAACAACAAAAAAAATACGGTTACT
Organism: Donacobius atricapilla; assembly: GCA_013397315.1. Taxonomy (NCBI): domain Eukaryota; kingdom Metazoa; phylum Chordata; class Aves; order Passeriformes; family Mimidae; genus Donacobius; species Donacobius atricapilla. Next base: position 288,602 of record WBMY01011659.1, read on the forward strand.
GGTCAAATATGCAGTATCAAAACATTAATTTATTTTGTTTTAATAGCCTGTATTTTTATTGTACTTTAACAGCAATTAATCAGTGACAGCACCTCTTTTCCATCTACTTGGCTGCTTAGCTCAACTTTTTCAGCGGGGATGTGGGGATGGAACAGAATGCTGTACATAACACATTGTTATTTAAAGTTGCTTAGCGCTGAAGAGCATCTTCTCGGTAATTTTAGGATATATGACAGACATTGAATAAAAACACACAATTGTAAATGATCATCTTAATGCTTAGCTGCCTTTGGGCAGTCACATTGAGGGGTATCTACAGAGGTTATATTATATTGCACACATAATTAAATTAGTTTTTATTCATTGCTGGATTTCAATGTGCAAAAAACCAAGAGTGAAACTAGTTTCTGTTTTCTTTTTTATTTTTTAATAAGAACAAAAGCCTTACATATGGGGCAAGAATAAAAGCAGACAGCCACGTGATGCAATATTTTATATGTGTGAGTATGACTGCATGCATACACACATACACACTTTTGAATGAAATGGAAGATCAATAGCTGAACATAATGTTACTACCAAGTCAAAGAATAGTTGGGTATCACAGCTACAACACTGCAGGCGATGAAAGAAATATCAATCCCAACAATTTGTCTTCAATGATTATTTCTGCTTTAAAGACAAGGAAAGAGAGTCGGTGGTAAGATGTCTACTCTATGAGTGGAGCTCACTAATCTGTCTACTCTCTGCAGCAACACAAACAAAACCACTTCTGGCAATAAGGATGAGGTGGAACTGCAGTTAGGTATATATGTAAGCTTTGAGATTAAGGCTTTCCTTAGATTTCTTGTCTCCACATTTTTTCACCAGCCAACATCTCTGAAGGGACCAAGGTCTAAAATCTCAAAAGCTGTAGTAGGGAAGATGAAATAAGGACATTCCTATCAAAGCACAAGGATGCAATGATTTCTGATAGTAATTAATGAATTATAAACAAAGAATTATGGAGCACATATTTAAAAGCTATAGTTCAGCAAACTATTTTTTAAAGAAAGCAGATTTTTATACAAATAAAACACAATGCTTGCCTTGGTTGTGCAGCTTCACTGGCATGTGAAAAAGCCTGGTGGTCACAATGTAGGATAAAGACAATGGGAGCTAGAAGTTCATGCATGCCCTAAACATAAAAAGAAAAGCAAAAGTATATTTAGATTTTCCAGTCTTAAAATAGCTCCTAACGCACAACATAAGGCAGACAGCAATATTAGGTGAAGACTAACTAAAAGCATGAACACACTGTTAACAAAACAGCTTCATAATCAATGGCTTTTATCTTAAATTCTGATTAAAAAAAGAATGGGTGGACAGTTGAGGACTTGGGCTGGCATTAGAAGCACAGCTGGGGCACCCAGGAGAGTTGGGATCCCAGTGTTGGGACTAGGACATAAGGTAGGAGCTACGAAAGCCCTAGGCTGGGGCAGGGGTCAGCCATACAGAAGAAGGGAGGGAAGTTCTTTGGTGATGGAAGGGATGTGGGATGAAGGACTGAGATGTCTGTCTGCCTCTGGACACAAGGATCAGTCTAAGGGGATGGAATTCCTGACCTCTGGCCAAAACCACCACTTACAGCAGGGGCTTGACACCAAGTGCCCAGGCTACCCCTGCTGGGCCTGGGTCAGGATGGAGTCCTTGCCCAGCTGTAGGAAGAAGAACCTGCTGCCAGGAGTGCTCCAGTTCAAGGGTGCAACTGTTCCATCAAGTGGAGCCTCAGTTCCAACTCAGGGGAGTGCTCTGGGCAGACAGGGGTTCCAGGAAGACTATCTCATCTATCCTGCTGCAGAAGGAGCACTGGTGCTGGTCCATCAAGCACATCACCACTTCAGGTTGCTGTCAGGAGTCAGATGACAGCTGATGGGTCTCCTGAGCTGTTCTACCTTTAATGGTTGCAGCTCCAAGCTAAGAAGCCTCTGCATTAGCTTTTCCAGCCTCCTCAGTGATGGACAGACATTAACACTGGAAGTGTTACACACTTGTGAGCTACCCTGCTGCTATATTGGTGTATCAGTTGATATTCCATACAGCATCTGAGGAGTCTTCAACACCAGTAAGTTAGCTTATCAGCTTCATATGTACTGAACAGATCCATTAACTTAACCCTTGAACTCTTATTGGAAGTAACGGAGGTTTTTCTTAAGTAGTCCAAACTGACCCGAGAGGTAGATGTGGATGCCCTCTCTACGTCATTAACTATTTTGAGTATGCTTGGATGTATAGTTTTTGATAATTTTGATATAAGTTTTGAGGATCTCTCTGTATGCCATCAACTGAAATCCTAGGAAATTAAATTTTAATTTCAGGACTGAGATTACTGTTAGAGCCTCAATGGCAGGGCTGAAATTCAGATGTTTTCTTTCCCTTCCTATTTCTGAACCTTTAGGGACCACTTTAAAAGATGAAGCCTAAAGAGAAATTCAGTTAGGAAAAACAAAATAAACCAAATATAGCCATTTGATTTCAGAAGCTAATGTAAAACACAACAAATGGGTTAGAATACAAATTGTCAAGTTTAGATTTCTTAAAATATTATGGTCATATCAGAGGAGAAAGGTCCAGGATTAGACAAGATATAAGTGCAAAAAGATTCAAATAACCAGGGTTGCACTGTCACACATACAGCCCTTGCTAATTTAACAGTTCCGCGTCTAATCTTTTATTCGCCCTGATATACTAAACATGAAATAGGAGAAATGGAAATGCCAAAAAACTCGACTATCTGAAAAAACTACCACCTAAGCTGTAAACATATAAGCAGAAGAAAAAGAAAGAGGACATAAAATAAGAATTAGTTATAAAAGATAAAAGCACGTCACACATTCTTCCAACATAATAATATATCAACTCTATAATAAAATAGAATCATAATGTGGCTGCCCACATATAACAAAACCAAAACAAACAGATGATGAAATATCAGGATTTCAAAAAGATACCTCTGATCTTTCAGTTACAAGAATACTTCAAATGTTTAGAGATTTTTAGCTTGGCAAGAAAAGCTACCAGTGTAATATGCATACACATATTTTTTCAATGCTACAGTTTACTAAAACTCTTTAGTGTTAATAAATAAGTTGACAGAGCTCAGATAATTTTATGACACTTCCCAGCTACAACAAAATATTGATTTCATAACACAGTCTATGGTTTAGAAAGAAAACCAGAATTACAGCATTTTTATAATGACAAGTGTATCAATCCATTTCAAAATTATATTGACATCTTTAATGGTAATCAAATCATGAACAAACAATAGTTAGCCTAGTGATTTAGCTTAATTTTCACTATTTCCTTTCAGTGTAACTAGGGATAGAATTTTCTCACCAGTCTTACAAAAAACTCTAAGAGTAGCTTTTACATATTAAGTACAATACACTATTCTCTTTAGATTTTATATTTACAGCTGCTATTTAAAAATTCAGTGATCCCAGGGAAGATTCTGCCTTTAAAATCTGTAATACAGCTCCACAACATTCTACTTCATTAGACTAGGGATAGAAAAATATTTTTCCTCGTCAAATAAAATGTTCCTTCATGCTGGCCAAAAACCACAGAAGCCCTACAACAAAGACAACTTGCATGCATATATGCATATTAAACAAACATTATTGATTGCTTCTTGTACTACTATATGCTGATGCTATGTAATAGTTTCAGTAGAATGTTTTAAGTATGCAAACTGTCAAGGAACTATAACTTTTTCCAAATGCTTTGGTAGATAACATTAGGTAGGGACAGATGCTGACAGATAGAAGTATCAGTCTTCATTCATTGGCCAAGTTTTATAATTCTAATGGCAACGGTATCTTCCCCATGATGGAAACTTCATATGAAGACAAGCTGCTTAATCTGGGCTTTGTATTCAGGTCACTGTGGAGACAACTTGGAGATGATCTGCTACTGATGAATTAATGGTAACCTTCATTTTTTTCTCAAAAATATATTAGGCTTCGCTGTAGTGGAAGTTATTATTATTATTATGGGAAGGGAGACATGATTCTGGTAAAAACACTACATCAGGGAGACTGACTTCTAGCTAGGTATTTGATAAAGTAAGGAAAAAACATATCCTATTGACTATAGACTATTTCTTTGCAGCTAATTCAGAGAACATTCAGAGATGGACATGAGAAAAATGTTATCTAGCAAGAGAGGAGCATGAGGATAAAAAAGGAGGATCTTACTAATAAGCTAAAAGGAGCATTATTTTTTGAGAAATCCAACCAAACAAACCCACCCTTTTAATATGAGGTAAGAAAACAAAGCTCCTAATAAAAGTAACATATCCAAAACAAGAGAGGAAAACCACAATCATCTACTATTTTGTGGACTTGGCACAGCCCCGCAAGATTCGGGTGATATACTGAGCATGCTTTGAGAGGTTAAATCAACAGTTTTTCATGATCCAAATTCACTTAATTTTCTGCACTTCCTCTGCTTTTCATCCTGTAGCAACCCTTTCCTGGAACTACCACACTACTAGTTGAAAACAGAGGTAAAGAAGTTTTCTTTGTCAACAGCCTGTAGGCTCACAAAATTGAACCTGTTCTTTTATCTGCCTATGTTCATTTAGCCCACCAAGCAGTCTTTATTAAAGCTGAGGCATCAGGCAGTCAAAGTTCATTAATACCATTTATATAATCTCTGCAGTTTCAATTAACTCAGCAAGACATTCTACTACATGATAACAGTCTCATTAATTCAATAAAATCCCATAACTATTAACAATATGGTCTATGTTAAACGGGGTGTCACCTAGTAGAAAATAATAGCTTTTAACAGCTTGTGATGAAACACAGTGCTTTTTTTAAAAAAAAAATTGATCTGGCTAAATATTCCAACCCTAAATAGAAACATATTCTTTCTTGGTAAGGAATCGAGGATTTTAAATATGAGCAGAGGGTAATTAAGACCTTTAAAGTCATATCAAAGAGTAAAATAATACTTCTTGTTCAATAAATGATAGACTAAATTAGCTGGAATGTGTTCTTCCTTTTTCCCATCATCAGTACTCTGGCCTATATTCACTAGAAAGAGGAGGCTGAATACTGAGTATTTTTTTCAGCAGTGCCCTTCAAAATACAGCTCCTAGATCTCATTTTTATTGTTTTTACGCAATACTATTTCTTGCTCACTGTCTCTCAAACATGAGAAATAACCGGCTGATAGACGTTTCATATGTTTGATAACTATATAGTCAATTTTTTCTATAATCTCTAAGAAATTCTTCAGAAGTTAAGTGTTCCTTCAACTCATATGCCCTTTGTTTCCATGAAACAACCGTATTTCCTGGCTTGAGGACAGGGTGGTCATAGACCATGTCTGAAAGCGTAGATTGTTTTATAAAAATCTTCACATTTACTGAATCTCTGTATTTTTGCCATGACAAATTTTCTATCTATCTAAAGTTGGCTCCTCTACAGTTTATCCTTTGTCCATGCACACACAGTATCCTCGGGTTTGTCAGTCTCTACCCAGCCTACAGATAATTGTGTGAAGAAACAAATACAAATGTACTTTGGTTGATACTCTGCATATTGGTCTTGCTATATGATTACAGTATTGTGTTTACAGTTACTTCAAAACCTTCAGAACAAAGGTTGAATTAATTAACTTACTAACTCCCTGAATGCAGACTTAGTGCAACTTAGGCTTTCTTTACCATTTTATCAAAAATGGTTTGAGCAGACTATCCTTCAAGTAACTGTAAAAGTGGTATTTTGTAGCACCCTTATCTTTCACTCAAGAGGATTTTGTCAGCTGCATTGTACTTGGATGCTACAAAGTTAGACAAAGATCTTTTTGCTAACATACTGCATGGCTTTAGCCCTTTGGGGAAGAACTTAAAATATTACATAAAGCTTAAAATAGTAAACTTTTTCTAAATTTCAGAAGTCACTATGCTTTTTGTTTCAGTATGGGGATCCAGTACCATTTTAAATCCTGCTGTGTACTTTCTTTACCTAAGCAGAGAAAGGTGTTCTTTGTTTTTTTCTTTCTTAACCAATGACAAAGAAAAAGATGTCTGTAAAGAATTCTAAAGCTAGAAAACTTAGCAACCTTAAGGAAAACAACTTAAGGTACTGTGTTATCCTCATTTTTTTCCTCAAAAAGCATATGTTACTCAATGAGCTTACTTACCAACCAGCTGACAAGAAGCTCTTTGATTGCTTCAGCATTATGATACAACTTCAGATACAACAGAGCTACATTATTGTCAAACCATATAGAAAAATTTGAGTCAATGAATGCCACCTGTACAGTATTTTCATTACCTGTTTATAAAGCAACTGCTCATTTTCTCTGGCGTAGCAGAACAGAACATCTGTAAGAATTTTCCTTACATTCTCTTGCTGGAAATACTGCATCTCAGGAAAGCTGAAAATGGAGCAATACAGCAAAAGTAAACAATGGAGTGCACAGAATGCCAGTTGCTGATCTTCTAGAAGAGGTTTTAGGTAAGAGCTTTTCCCTTGTCTGCTTTCCCACTGCTCTGCGCTGCTAGAGTTAAATACTTCTAATGAAGTGTTATTATACATTTGTTTTGCAACCGAAATGATGAACCATGTTCTTTAATATACACCAGTCTGCTACACAGGTATGATGATATCACAGTTATATTTAAATAACTAATCCCTTTTAATCTCATTAAAGCTAGACATCTGTAAGAATGAAATACAATGGAAGTAATGGAAGAGTATGTCAGAAGATGCACACACACAAGGGTTCAATATTTCTTTAATATTTGAAAAAAATATTATCATTTAATGACAAGATTATTTAAATATCTCATAATCCACATGAAAACCAGTATCCTAAAATCTAGTATCTCTTACTGGCATCTGTTGCAGTACAACATAATTAGACATTTCACTGTCTTTAACAGCTATTGCAAATAAACTTTACAGTCATGAAATAATCTGGCTGGACAAATATCCTAAGTGAACCAGAATGAAGTTCTCCTGTGTGAGAATAAGGAAAAAAGCTTCTGGGAAAATCCTGTGACATGCATACTGGAAAATGTAAATATTTCCCATCTGTAACTATTCTGAAGAAACTCTCACCTGTGCATCCTGCTCCTTGACTGTTGGAGGTAGGAAATAGAGTAGTTATGCAGGACGTACTTAAAATTAGAGTAAGTGCACAAACAAACCTGTTTTCATTGCTACTGAGAAGAAATTAGATGGCAAAAAATGTCACATAAAGCAAGCATCCCAAACCACATTGCTCCACAGCTATACAGAGCAATAATAAATAAAATCTGAAAAGGTAGAATACTAAAAAGAAAAGAGATGGTAAAGTTGGACAAAGAAAAACAGAAGAATACTTAAAAAACACAACAATGGTAGGCCTCAGGCTACAGTGCTGAAATAAAGGTTGTAGTATAGTCAGTTTTAGAATTAAATCACATGGCTTGAAGTAAGATTTCTTCAAACAAATTTCCCAGGTCTGAGCTACAATGCTATACTTTAGACCAGATGTATTTAAGGCTATTGTAAAGCCTGTCACAGAGAAGCAATATAGGAAATTAGAATAGATTTCTTCAGCTAAGACTATTAACGTTGCTAATCACTGTGGTCATCTCACAGAGGTGATGATAGGCAAGTAGAGAAACAGAACTAATTAAGGCTAGAAAAGTGCTTTGAAATCCTTGGATGAAGGAGCTGAACCAAGAGCCAGGGCAGACAAGACACCATGGCTTAAACATAGTGATGTTGAAGCCCTAAGAGAGGCACTGGGATGAGAGGTGTAATGTTTTCCTGGCACCTGGTGGAGGTAATGGTAGACCAACATTTGGAAACTTGTATGCACTTGTACTAATCACATTACTGTAAAGGAAGGACACAGCTGAGACCAAAAGTGCATTACAGCAGATGGCAATCGACATAATTTAGGAGTTTGAAGAGATTATTTCTGAAGGACTGTTATTCAGGACTGCTCTATGAAGTTTAGGCAGAGAAGACTAACAAAGAAAACTCAAAAATACACAAAGGTATCTGTGAGGATATAGTAATACCAGAGATTGTGAAAGAAAGGATAATAATGAACCCAGGAATAAGCTGGCTGAAGTATTAATTACAGTAAATGTAAATAGAAGAGATCATGAGGGAACTATCAGTTCAGGATGGATTTTTATGGAAAATGTCATTTTATGATGAAAGCTCTGCTTTAAGAAATACAGTATCCTCAAATTAGCAAGGTAAGAATGCCTTTCATGAACACGAAAGAATTACATTTAATTACATCTCTGAGAAAGCCTGCATAAGGACACAGAAATTCTCCTAGACTGTTTTACAACAACTCTACAATTAAACAATGGCGCATTTAGGTCCCAGCTTTCTAAAAGTGAAGACCAGGGTGAGTCAGATACAGCTTTTTAAAATACTCCTTCAGCTGACTTAGGGAAGCCCGCACCAGAGGCAGCCAGAATTTGACAGAAATTTGAAGAAACAGGCTGGCAAACAAATCGATGCAAAAAACCAAATTTGGTGGCAGACAGAAATGGGGGTCATAATCAATGGATTGCTGTTTCTTATCATCTCTTCCATGTACTTAGGGAGGATGCAGCTGTGCAATGGCTTTTCCACTGCCATTTTTATGTTGGCAATTTTTAATTTTTTTTTTTTTTTTTTAATTTGGGGGATGGAGAGTTTGGGACCTCAGCACCCACCACTACTCATCTTCACACACCTTCCATCACCCTAAACTGTGATTTTTACTCCTGAAGCAGAAACGAAGTAGTCTGATATATAAAAATACTACTACAAAAGAGAAGAGATTGATCTGTCAACAGGGAATGCCCCCTAAGCATTTTAGTTTCTTAAAATACCGGAGAGAGAAAGAGGGTAATGAAATCTAGCCATTTGCAACCCTAGATGTACACTGTGATGCCAGCAAGTAACCTGATATTTTAATCTGAGTTAAATGCTTTTGCATCTGCCAATCCGCTGATTTCTATTCCTGCAGAATATTAAAAAAAAAAAAATTAAAAACACTGATCAGTAATGAGTTGGGACTAACTGAAGAATATCCTTTCCTACTTGTAAATATTGGAAGCTGTTAGTTTTATGCAACGGGCCGAAAATCATACGTAGAAATAATGGATTGGATTTCTATCACCCAACTTTCAGAAACTAAAGTTTTGTTAGGTATTGGTGAGATAGAATCCTTTTATAATTACTTAAGAAAACTGTAGCTTTCCACAGTGTGATTCATAAGACAAAACTGTATTTATACTTTAGGAAGAGATGATTTGTGTCTTAGAGTTCTACAGGTACTCTAAAGCATGATTAACCCAGCTGTGAGTATCTAGATTCACAGACCCAATAATTAGGTGAGATAAGGATTCTCAAAATGCACAGGAACAAACACTAACACATGAACAAACTTTATTCCAGTTGCCCTTAGATAGAAAAATCCCAAAGTTTAAACCAATTTAAACCCATACCAATTTTAGGAACCTAATTCTAGCTACTTTTCCTGTTTATTGTTACTACACTTTTGGGAATTCTAACAAAAGCATTATAGAGTAATTTTTTTTACTGATTTGATAGCTGGAATTCTGGTTTGCTACTCTGTGTGGACTTTGCATCACTTTCTACAGCATTCTACAGCATTATATAGTTGATGCTGGGGGATGATGGAGGATTGAACTAGATGACAAAGATTATAAAAACATCCATTAAATAAGAAACAGCAGCTAGAAAGTAGTGATTCTGGAAATCGAACACAACAATTATTTTAACCTTTAATAAAAAGCATTGTAAATTAATAATGAATTTTAAAATTTTAAAATTCTAACTCCAGGGATTTATTTAAAGAATGTAAATGAAAAGAGAGGGTTTTTACATTCTAAAGCCACAAAATGAAGAACTTACTGCTTCTTAAAATAATAATAGTTTACAAATAGATACATAAGTATATAAAAAAATGCATACTGTTTTATAATTAGACAAACAAGTGTATATATAAAATGCATGTAGCTTATCAAAGACATTTATGTCGTTGATAAATTGTGCTTCATTGCTTGGCTTGTTTTGCTATTGATGACAATATATACTACTAATGTTTCAAGTAGATATTATTTTCTTATAAATGCATAAATGAAAATTTCTTTAGTCACTATTACTGATACTAGTGAATACTACTCTGCCATTTGCCACAGTGAGAGCCTGGAATTTGTACATGTATATGTATTTAAATAATGGTCTTACATCCACCATAACCTCCATACAACTTTTCATTCTCCAATTATAGTTTAGATACATATATATTTTAATCTTAGAACATCCTGAACTGCTTCCTTTAACAAACAAAAAATACCATCTGTTGTGAGAATGCACATGAAAGTATACTCAGATTTTAATTATACATCTCATGGCAAAATACATTCAGGAATGGGTCTAGGGACGGACATGTAAAATATTTGAAAACCAGACTGCAATGATTTCTTCTGCATGACTTGGTTCCGGTAAATGAAAATGTGTAAGCTTGGGATTTGTAGAATCTACGACTATCATCACTTTTTTCAAGTTATAAGGAAAAATATTTGCAATACAGTAAAATTCACATGGTAGCAAACCAGTAATTGAATTTAATTACATTTACACATTACTCAATGCTTGCACTCTGAAAAGAAATATTTTCAGGAACTGAGTGTGCTAACTCAAACAAATTTCTAAACAGGAATGACCTAAGGGCCAAAAGGATGAAAATAGAATCCTAGTAATATCAGGACAAATTTAAAAAGGTAAATATGATAAATAAAACTAGAATAGTGAAAAATAAAAATAGAACCTCTCAACTTCTACAAAGTAGTGACATTTCTCTTACTAATTACAAACTGCTTTTTTATTATTGATTGTATTAAGTGTTGAGAATTAGGAAAGTAATCTGTTTGGTTTTTCATTATGATAATAATTTAGTTAAAAGGCCTTTCAGTTTCTCTTACATTCTCTTTGCTTCATACAGAAAACTACTTTAAATTGCACGAGTAGTACACCTCCTAATATCTTAATTTAGAAGAGCTTTTCTTCAATGATACCAATAAATCTCCAGGATTTAATGTTCAGCTAGATTGTCTCATTTTTAACTCCATGTAAGTTGGAGTTTTATACATTTAATGTATGTTTCCACACATTCATGTTCAATAAACCTGACATTTACAGTAACCAAAGTCAAGAAAACACCATATAATATATACCACACAAAAAGGAAGAATATAAATTTATATATAGAAATTTCTCATAAAGATCTACATACGTTCTTGTCACATCTTGTTCAATCATTGCTCGAAGCTCTTTATCCTGGAAAAATTTATTCCAAAGACTCTGAAATAAGGAAAAATAATTGTATGAAACCAAGACTTCTACTAATATGTAAGGCTTATAAACTACATCAGCAAAGTACTGTACAAGTATGAACTAATTAATCCTCAACATCCCTCGTAGACAAGTATATCAATATTTTATGGGAGATAAAGGAAGTTGGTGACCAGCACAACATATCTGAGAAAGTCAGTTCAGATCAGAAATAAAAGCATTCAAATTCCTGGGTCCTTGTTCTAGGCTCACAGCATTCCCTCACTGGATGGCTGCAGGTTTGTGAGTTACTTGAGATCCAGGGAGGTTATTTAGAATGGCAGAGTAAAGTCAAACTTACCAGAACCAGCAACTCAACTGAAAAAAATTCAGTTGTTCACACAAGGAAAAAAGGTCTGTATCACTGGACTGTACCATTCTTTTTCTATGAATGTATGGACTTTAATTGGAAGCTGCCACAATACCCATAATAAGAAACTGTCTGGGAGTAAGCTAGTTTGGTTTAGTGGAGACAAAATCATATAAGGAGTGTATGATAATCAAATACCTATTACAAAAATGACATCATTCTAATTCAATCTGAAGGCCAAGACTGGCCATTCTAAAAAAAATTACGATAGGAAAAGCAAGAGTATTTAAAGCTTATGATCAAAATAAAAAAAAAAATTAAATAAAAGAATCTGAAGTAGGTTTAACTTCTTCTTAGCTATGCTTATGACCATTTTCATCCTGTCACTTTTGTTTCCATGCCTTGCTTACAAATATGTTGTAAAAGCTAACTGGAAAGAAGTCAGAAAATGCTGTTAATTGTATGCTCCAGAAAAAGTATTGAAAGCTGTATTCTTTATTACAAAGGGATGGGAGCTTGATCAAAATACAGATGGAACAAAATTTACAGCAGCCTTCATGCAGGTTAGGTACGTTTTCAGATAGCAGCAGCACCAGTGAATGAAATACAGTACAGAGTCTGTACAATACTTCCACAGTTTCTTGCTCCCTGTAAACAATTCTCTGTCACGGTGGCTTATGCTTCACAGAAAGAAAAGAGAAAGTAAATTAATGCTGTCTATGGGGAGGGAAGTAAAATAACAAAAACTCATGTAAATTAGTTGCTATATTTGTGTTATAACTCAGAAAAAATCTAAACTACAAAAATATTTGTATCTTTGATAATGTCTTACATACAGTGAGTACCTTTTTAACTCACAACACTTTTCATGCAGCTAGACCACATTTTGGAACTCCCCTGTCCCTGCTCCCACCCTGCCCTATCAGAACAGAGGAAGCAAACAGAAGCTGCATTGCAAAAAGGAAGGAAAATCAGGACACTAAATGGGTGTAACATTAAGTCACAGCAGAGGCTCAAAGGCACTTTGTTCTTCAGTCCTATGCCTGATTTGGTCAGTGGCTTTGTTTTATAAATTAATCCCCTGCCACATATTCTGACATGTTAATCTTTGCTTTCTATATCCACACACAGAAAGCAGGTTGAGCCATTGTGTATAGTCACAAACTACAGCAGAACGCTTTAAATCTTTTACACTTGACACAACTTTCTGTCCAGCTCGATGAAAGAATAGTTTGATGGTGTGCACAGTCATAACAGCTGCAAAACTCTCTCCCTTCTAAATTAAATAAGGAGTGCAGTACCACTCTATAGATGAAGTACAGGCTTCTGTTTGTGGACAAAACTGGAGTAATATCAACAGAGACAGCAGTCAAACAAATTATTTTCTGTGCATTAAGTTATTTTAAAAAATTGATAAAAAAGAATTTTGATGGTAACAATGATAACATAATTAATTGAAAAGCTTAAAGATATGTACCAAAAAATACTTAAAAGCTTTTCAGATATAAGAAAATGCAGTAAAAAAAAAACATTCAAGGCTGAACAATCTTTCAGACAGGGCACTTTAGTGTTCTGTTAACAGCATTCACTTCATATTGACTGTTTAAATACTCCTTAAAAGCGTATCAGTTAATTATAGGCCAGCACTGATTTTTTGTTTGCCACAGCCTTCCCTGAGTTAAGCCCTAAAAATCTGCGCTTCAGCCTGGAAATGAGCATTTCCAGTTGTTCAGCAGAACCTGTGGAAGAATTGTTAACACAAGTCAGTTTGGACATTAGGAGGGAGATTTTAGCACCTGCCATTTTGCCTACTTCAGCAAGAACTCACTTATATGAAGAAAATGAGAATTTTAGTAGCATGTGCTGGGTTAACTTACCCCCTCATCCTGAGAGAGTGGGTTGTTGATTATCAGATCTTGCTGTCCTGCTTTCCGAGGATTTGTAATGTGCTGGGTAAAAACAGGAAAAAAAAATCAAATCCTCTCCTGTTACGCTCTAAATTTTAGTATCTATGCCAAAGTATGAGAACCTATTTGGTACCAACTTACAATTTCTTTGATCTTATTGTAAGAAGTTCTTAAGTCTGAAGTGGTTTTAATCCATTGACTTCTATCTTGCGGTAGAACGTCCAGAAATAACTATTAGCAAAACAAAATAAATTCATTAAGTTTCATCAGTTTCACGTAACTTTTTATATAAATCCTACCAGACAGCATAAACCACACCAGAAAGAAAGAGAAAGCAAAGAGCTATAAAATATTTCTGGTCTTAGCGCTTTCTAGTCCATAAATAAGTAGCTACAAACAACAGCAGTTCTACAGTGCAAAATTAAGCATTAAAGTCAAGTGAAGCCATGACCTCAAGCTTTGTAAACTGTTACAGCTTCAGTAAAGTTGATGGTGACTTCCAAGGCAGAAACAAAATGGAAAGATGTGAAAAGAAATAGACAAAACTTGAAGCTATTTATGTAACACTGATGACCTAAAGCTATGCGCTTAAAACAAACCACAAACGCAGAACAGGAACTAAACACTGAGGGCTAAACCCAATACAAGAAACAAAACATGCTCTAGAATTCTGCAAGACAGCTAAGAGAGTCAGTTTTGCAGAAAGTCCTTGAGAATGCCTACATCTCAGTTTTTTCATGTCTCTTTAAAAAGGGTTAGAAAGACACATGCAGTGCAAAATACTACTTAATTGCATTTGAAGAAAAACCCCAGTATTTCCTTGCTTTTTCTATGTTTTTATTTGCACATTGTAAAGTGTTAAGAAACAGTAATACTGACAAACAGAAGTACTGACAAACAAAAATTATTCCTAAATTACTAAAAAAACCTTCAAAATTTCAGAACAACAGAGCCCTAATGCATATTGGGATAAGCAAGTAAACCCTGCCTTATTTCTAAAATAAAACCACTCCTTTATTTAATTAGTAGACAGGGAAGGACTGTCTACTGTTTCTGTTAGTTCAGAGCTTTGAGCTATGGCGACCTATTTCAGGGACTTAAAAAAAAGCAAACAGGTAAAACAATGCAGGTGGCATATATTCATCTGGTTTGCTGAATAAAATATTTTCATTAACTAAACTAATTCAATGCTACATACATTTCAAATTTCAAACTTTCACTTTCTTTTATTCATATAAAATGAGTATTTAAAATTTCTTTTTATAGGTCTCTGTGCAAAGTGATGGTTGAGAAGCTCCAAGTGAGGTAATTTAAATGATCAGCATTAACACACAATACTAGAAAAAAATTTCTCTACTATCAGAGTTAGTGCAGAACAGAAGACTTGATGTCATTGCAACAAGATTTGTTTGGACTTCACAGAGCAACCCAGTATTACCTTGCTTTCTTTCTCTCTTCCTTCACCTGCTACTTTAAAAACAAAAACCAAAAAACTCTCAAGGAACTGTTGTGCTTTTGGAAGACCTTGCTTCCCTCTCCATCCAGTCCTTACAAGAGGGATTGGTCTTCATTTTCTCATTTCACTGGGAAAACCAGCTACCAGAAGCATCAGACTGATTTTAAAGCAGTCCCAAATTCCACATAACTGTAATTTTTTAGATTAACTTCCTATCTATTTCCAGTGCATGACTTCCCTGCACAGATACTGAGAGGAGAGATGGTTGTGCGACACTCAGTTCTAAACATATCACCAGCACAAAGATACACTTTCGTAAGATTCTTTTGCTATTACCTGCAAATTCAGCTTTAAAGCAACTTGATGTGGTTAGCAAATGTCCTATGAATTATAAAAACAAGTAGGAAAACATTGGGATGAAATCTCTTGGAAAATTCATGATTCTTTGCATCAATAATCTTCCAGCGCATCAGGTAATGTGTTGATATATTGCAACCACAAACTGTAAATAAATATTTTCTCTTCTTACCTTCCAGCAAACACTACGGAACCTGCTGCTTCTCAGCTGCCCATTAATCCCCTTCAGCCGTATAGTTGCCAAGTAGTTGTTGTTTACAAATAGTTCTTCCCATTCTTTACTACAAAAACAAAAGGAATGAACATTTAAACAACAACAAAAAAAGCCTTAGCTGATTTAAGAACTATATGACACTACACAATTTTGGATAAGCAGAGGAAAGCAACTTTTAAAAATGTGTATATTTAGTTGTGTACCACTTCTAAACGCATGGCTGTTTTTTTGGACACATTTCTTCTTTGGATTTAATGAATATGTAGATCGCTATAATTATGCCAGCTACTGAAATTCATAATGTCTATGGAGGCTATTCCATTTCCTCTAAAATGTTGGTACTGCAGTTCAGTGAATAAACAAGAAAAATGAATATTAATATAGGCACATTCATGTTTCAGCTGTAGACAAAGAAGTACCTATTCCAAAAATATGCAACAGAAAAGTACACTGTTGACTGTATTAGCTCTTCACATGATGTATTTGCTTAAATGAACCTTCTTTTCTTCTTAATGTCAAGCTGGGCAGTTAAGCATCATAGAAGATGACTTTCTTTAACATTAGCACTATTTACTATTGAAATCACTCCTACTTCTTTCTACATGATCAGTTTTAAAATTTTAACAGGTGCTAGCAAATTTAAAAAAACATCAAAAAATTAAAAAGCCTCACTGTATAAACTGTTAAAGGCAAGCTTGAGTACCTTGCAGTACCTATGGCTGACTAGATAAACAACCTAAATATGCCTCCCAGGCATGCAGGCACCAGGGGCCTAACACCTGTGCCTCATTAATATACAAGTAAATCTGCTCTACTGGGAAACAATTGGAAATTAATTGTCCCAAACCATCTACTGAGTTTGAATAAAAGAATTAAATCTATATTTCCTGCAACTTCTACTGAAACGATTCTCAAAATCAGTTTAAGCCATCTTAGTCTTAGTAGCCCAAGACTTGCTCACAGACTTTCTGCAGCCATTCTAAAATACAAAGGGCAATTTCAAGGTAAAGAGCTGGGTTATGTTCAAGGAAACGTGTTTCAGATTTATTTTCAATGCATGTCTTTAAGGTGAACATCTCCTCCTCCCTCTGTCACATGGGAGACTATTACTTCTCACTGGGAGACCAAATGAAACCAGGAAGAGGGAAACTACTATTATGACTCCAGGCTAAGATCCCACCACATTTACTTTGCTAAGGAGGGTCACAGAGTGGGTTATACTAAATACCAGCAAACTCTGGTTTTGCAAATTGCCCTAATTATATGCAGGAAGAAGTTAGATAGTTTTCAGCCTTTTAAGCTAAGTTGGGAGAATGAGTTTTTTAAAACAGAATTATAATACGTAGTTGTTGAGAACTGTAGAGGAATGGACATGGCAGGCCAGGAAATTATGGTCCTCTTCCTCTGTGACAGGAGTGAGCTCATGATTCATGCTGACACCAGAAGTCCCGCGTTTGTGAACGCACCATCTTTCAGCTAGGACCATATTCTTTTCAAAAAAAAGTTTTTACTTCTGGGTCTTGATTATGAATTACTTTGAAAAGTGAAGGTAATCCAGGTAAGTGCAAAGATGACTACCGCAGTGTTAGACTGCAGGGCTTAGGGCTGCCTTTAGCTTCTCCCTACTGCCAGTAACCCCAGGTGACCAAAAGAGCAGTAAGTCATTCCAATGGTGTGGAGCAGCTTCCTTCACTCCTCTCACATCCTCCAGTCTCCAAGTCAGAAAGTTACCTGGTCATTTTATGCCTCCTTGTCTCCCACACATCCTCACCTTCTGCAGAGCACTGCCTAAGATTGTTTACCATGATTCAGTCTCCTTTAAATACAACGTATGGTATATAGCAGACACAGCTTGAGAAAAATCTGGGCCTTTCTTTCACAGTCACTTACACTTCAGTAACTACAGTATATTACATCTATCTAAATAACCCTCCTGTTTCTTTCATATATAATACTCTTAATTTGCCATTGCAAATTTTGTAGCACCATTGGCCATTATAACTTCTGCCAAGCCGCCTCCCTAAGGTAGCTATGTTTCAGGAGTGACACATTCCCCTGTGGACACGACAGGTCAGACTCTGAAGCTATTCACATTGTTCTGCAAGTGGATGACATTCCCACAATG
The DNA here is from genome assembly GCA_013397315.1 of Donacobius atricapilla. Lineage (NCBI taxonomy): Eukaryota > Metazoa > Chordata > Aves > Passeriformes > Mimidae > Donacobius > Donacobius atricapilla. The sequence continues at coordinate 306,385 of WBMY01011659.1, forward strand.
TCTTTGAAAATGCCAGTGTGTCAGCTGAGTTAGCAAAATGTTTCAACTAGTGCAACTGTGAAAAGAAAGAACAGAAAGGAAAGAAACTCTTCAGGTTATTTTTCTCACCAGCTGCTGGAAGTGATTGCTACACAGTAAGAAAGTAATTTCAACACTTCTGAAATTGTATTAGTGCAGATATTATGCCTTTAAAAAAAATGTAATGCAATTCCAAACACATTTTGAACCAAATTACTTTTAAAACCGCCAAAAGAAATTTGGCAAGATCCTATCTCCTCTGCATTCCCCCTTGGCTGTTAGGATCACAAAAAAAAGTTATAAGCAACTGAAAAAGAAATTACTTGGAAGCTGGAATCTGCCTCAGTTTTAGTAGAGCTGAATGATATTTAAAATCCTTTCTGAAAAGCATTCACTAATTCACTTCTCAACTATTTTGAATGAAGACTAATAAATTAAGCTTTAAAATTCTACAGACTTCTAATAGTGGTAACACTGTATGATATGAACAAGTAATCAATTCTACTTAAAATTGTATAGCCCTACCACATTAAATAATACCTAAGAGCCTTGTTAACCCAGGACTGCTGAAAACCCACTGGTCAACCTGAAACAAGCAATGAAGATTGGAACTCAAGTCTACTACATTTCATATGCTTCACTGAAGTGAAGGACTTCAAGAGCTAATTGGAACCACCTAAACTATGAATAAGCACATATATTTACTTTTAATCAAACTAGAGAACTAAATGCATGATCCTGTGTTATACCACCTGTAGACTGTACAAATAAAGGCAAATGTCAATGTTAACGTTTTCTTTTTCTTTTTCTTTCAATGTTAAATTTTTCATTTTAGATTCTTATTTGAGAATCCTGTCTAGTGTACTATTGTGCAAGTTGTAAAGTCTTCAAAAAATAATATATACACGTACGACCTTGTTGTGGTTTGACACTGGCTCAATGCCAGGCACCCACAAAAGCTGTTCGCTCACCCTCCCCTGCCACAGCTGGGCAGAGGAGAGAAAAAAAAATTGAATTGTGTTGAGATAAAGACCGGGAAAAAACACTTCAAGGGCAAAACAGCCTCAACTTAAAGTCACAAAGTGAATTTACTACTAACAGGGTCAGAGGAGGATAATGAAAAGTAAAAGAAGCCCTTAAAACACCTTTTTTCCCCCCGACCCCTCACTCCTTCCCACTGACAGCACAGGAAGACAGGGCATGGGAGTTTTGGTCAGTTTGTCTGTCATCCAAGGTTTTCTTCTGCTCCTCCAGGAGAGGAGTCCTTCCCCTGTGGAGACTGTGGGGTCCCTCCCATGGGCAGCAGCTCTCCATGAGCTTCTCCATAGTGGAGTGGAGCTCCACTCTCATGAGCAGCAGCCAAACTGCACCTGCTGCAAATGTGAGTCCCTCCCATGGGCAGAAATTCATGTAAAAACTGCCGTGGTGTGGGTCTCTCTTTCCATGGGGTGCAATCCTCCAAGGACAGGTTACTCCAGCCTTGGAAGCAAGGGACCTCTCCCTCCACCAGGTCTCCCACTGGATCACAGCCTTCTCCAGGCATCCACCCAGGCTGGCATGGGCATCTCCCCAAGGGGCTGCAGGTATATCTCTGCATCCCTCATGGATCCCCACGGGCTGTGGGTGGATCTCTGCATCCCTTGTGGATCCCCAGGGGCTGTGGGTGGATCTCTGCATCCCTTGTGGATCCCCATGGGCTGTGGGTGGATCTCTACATCCCCCGTGGATCCCCACAGGCTGTGGGTGGATCTCTGCATCCCCTGTGGATCCCCAGGGGCTGTGGGTGGATCTCTGTATCCCCTGTGGATCCCCACGGGCTGTGGGTGGATCTCTGCATCCCCTGTGGATCCCCAGGGGCTGTGGGTGGATCTCTGCATCCCCTGTGGATCCCCACGGGCTGTGGGTGGATCTCTGCATCCCTTGTGGATCCCCAGGGGCTGTGGGTGGATCTCTGCATCCCTTGTGGATCCCCATGGGCTGTGGGTGGATCTCTACATCCCCCGTGGATCCCCACAGGCTGTGGGTGGATCTCTGCATCCCCTGTGGATCCCCAGGGGCTGTGGGTGGATCTCTGTATCCCCTGTGGATCCCCACGGGCTGTGGGTGGATCTCTGCATCCCCTGTGGATCCCCAGGGGCTGTGGGTGGATCTCTGCATCCCCTGTGGATCCCCACGGGCTGTGGGTGGATCTCTGCATCCCCTGTGGATCCCCAGGGGCTGTGGGTGGATCTCTGCATCCCCCATGGATCCCCACGGGCTGTGGGTGGATCTCTGCATCCCTCATGGATCCCCATGGGCTGTGGGTGATCTCTGCACCCCCACGGATCCCCAGGGGCTGCAGGGGCACAGTTGCTTCACCATGGTCTCACCACAGCCTGCAGAGGAATCTCAGCTCTGACACCTGGAGCACCTCCTGCCCTCCTCCACTGATCTCAGTGTCTCCATGTTGTTTTCCCTCACATGTTCTCACCTCCCCCTCTTCTCTGCTATAAGAAAAACTGTGTGTGCCCCACTTTGTTTTGATTTTCTTCTTAAATTTGTTATCACAGAGGCATTACCAACGTCTCAAATTGGCCCAGCTTTGGCCAGCAGCAGGTCCATCTTCAGAGCCACCAGGGATAGGCTCTGCTGGACATGGTGGAAGCTTCCAGCAGTTTCTCACAGAAGCCACCTTTGTGGCTTCTCTGCTACCAATAACCAGGCTGTGCCAAACCAACCCAGACCTCAATGAGAAAGAAATGATTGAAGTAATATTTCTTTAAGAAACTTAATTTCATATGCGTTATCTCTGCTCTAGCTGTCCAATGTAAAATACCTACTGGCATGAGTTAGGGACAGTTGCATTACTTGAAAGCGGGAAAAGTGCTCAATATGTATGAAAAAAAAAAAAAAAGCAGGCAAATCAATGAAGGGATTAATTCTGCAAGATTTGTTCATAGTTCTCATCTGTTCCTTTCCATCTTTTGAAACATGCACTTATGTCATAACCACAGGAATTTAAATCGCTCTGCCAAAGAACTGTATACTGGGGTCTGCTCTAAGACATATACACTTTCTTTCTTATAAGAAATGAGGTTGACCTCTGAGCAAACCATATATAGAAGTCTACTTTTCTTTCTTTTCAACAGGATATGATTTGTAGATACGATTCTTGTTAAGGAAATTACAAGCATCAGATTTTCAGACAGAGAAGCCTGAAGTTTGGAACAGAAATGCTCCTCTCAGTTGACTACTGCAATCTCTACTCTCTGTTAGTAGAGATACAACAAACGCAGGACTTTACATCAGAAAGTCTAAGTAAAATTCTACATGCACTTAAATAGCGTTCTTGAAAAGGTATGTACATCTCTAAGGTCTAACATCTTAGTAAAAGTCACTGGAATCCCACTATTGTTTATCAATAGAGGAACGAGCAACTATAAACTCTTTCAGAACGTATGACATCAATAATGTAACAATATGCCTAGGAAATAATTCTGAAATTCAAATCGTTCCAAGAGCTTTACTGAGGCAACATTGAGTTGGTGCATGTTGGGAAGAGGTAACAAAGACTTTCTTACACTGATAGGCAGAAGCAGAACACCTGCCTCTCGCTCTGCTGCTAAATTTTAATCTGCAGCATAATGGTAAAACCAATGCATCAAGCATAGATATGCACAAGAATGTAATGGTAGCCCATTAAGGTTCCTTACAAAATACATACTCTGTTCAGAAGAGGAAGAAATACAATTGAGGGAGACTGGTATAGCACAGACAGCAACCGCTGCTACTTAGCTTCTGCATTTACTGATTTAGAGGATAAGGCTGGTGAAAGGTACGAATGCAGATCACGCCAAAGTCTAAAACTCTGAAGTAAGAAGTATTTTTGTACTATCATGATCAGACAACACCAAAACTCTGTGGAAGACACTAAAACCCACAGAAATGTAAAAATGTGAAGAACTACATGGAACTACAATCTCTGCCACTGAAAATGGGCAAAAGGTTCAATTCTGGGACTGCAGGGCCTCAGATCTACCACGTAAATATTACTGTCCATAATTCACTTTCAAGTGAAACTGCAGTTAACAAAGAATCCAGTATCTACTGGGTCATCAAACAGTGTGTATTATTATTTTGTCTCATGCATTTTTGAAATATTTCATGCCAAGTTTTGAAATGCCTTTTTTTTGAGTCCTTGAAGAAACAAGACCAATTTGATATTTACAACAACATTCAGATAACAAAGAATATTCCTCAGTCTCTGGAAGAATACTGCTATACACTGAAACACTGGCATACGTATTTAGGATTTCAATCTAAATCTCAAGCTTATTCCATCCTCTAGACCAATATTAAAGGATAAAATGGAGAGCCTCAGAGAGATCCAAAGAAAATTCTTGAGCAGTGCTGCTAGTATTGCAAAATCATCTTAAAACAATGGCATGTTGCTTCCAGAAAAGCCAATTTCACATTTTTATACTGGTTTTCATCTTCAGAATGTGCTTTTTAAAATGCTGAGACCCAAACTCGGCTCCTCGGGGGCACTCAATGAAGCAACAGGCTACTGAACAGGCCATCAGAAAGAAAACCAATTCTCAAATTATTGTGTCATATGTTTTGCAATATGAGATCTTTATTGATAGGAACATCAAGTATCTATATTTAAATATTTAAGCAGAGGCAACAATTCCTTTCAAATATACTGCATAAATCCAAGAAACATGCATAGTTTGTATTATTTATTATGTCATAAAATCAACAGTTGAGAAAAAAGTGCGGCAACTGCCAGTAATGTAATAAAGACAGAGTTAATTCTATAAAAACAGATGGAAAAAAACCCCTCAATTGAAAGGTAGTATCAAGTAATAAGAAGTAGAGTTTCTAAGAAACGTTTCTGAAACACACAGATTTTTATTTGCTACCCTGAAAATCCACTTGACAGCTTTAATGTGAAGGCTTATCGGTCTGCTTGGAAAATACATGTATTTTCCTCTGTTTCTCAAAGTCCTGCCTCAGGATACGTGGCAGAGCTAACAGCCATGTAAGTGTGAATATGCATGGCTGTGTTGCTGGGAGGCTGAACATTCAAAGGGCAGATTTTTCTAAACAGTTCAGGTTTCATCTACATTTGGCTGACATACAGTTAAAAAGGTTTGTGTGAAGAAAGGTAAAATCACTTTCTTAAGGCAAACATCCCAGCAAATAAAGTTATTAGTTAGCTATGCTCTGTAAGCTACCAGCGCGCGTGTAGCACAATTCTGGGAACTGAAATAAGGCTGCACTGGCAGCAGGATGCTCTGCTAGCACCCTTCCTCAGAGCACTACTTCTGACACAGAAGCCCAAGATATCTTTCTCCATATTCCAAATTATCCCCTTTGCCTTGGCAGTTCTCAACCAAAGGGCCAAGTTTGGCCTTTGGACAGCACATAATTTCTAACCCTTTACCAGTTCAGCTTCTATAGAAGAATTCTTGAGACAGACATTTCAAAGTCTAAATTTCACCAGCACATTTCCTCTACTCATTACTTTCTGCACACATTACAAAATGTAGATATTATGTTCAACTGTTTTTATTTTTGTATTGTAACTAAGTTGCAGGGTCAAAGCTTTCTGGTTTAAATCCCCCAATACCTTTGAAATCCTTTGCATGTACAAGTAGAATATTTACTTCCTACTTCTTCTGACTACGGAGTTCCCTTCTGCTGTTTCACCCTTCTGCTCATACCCACAGCTCACCAGAACTCTGTGAATTGTCTGTGTTCACAAGCATGCAGCCTTGTTATACAAACAAGGATTCATTACGGAAAAGGTAAGACCTTCCTGTAGGACACAGCAGAAGTTAAAAGCTACAGCTCTACAAATCATCCAACTAAAAACCAGATGTAATAGTGCCTCCTGATATTCAGAGGGAACCTCATGTGCTTCTGTTTGTTAGAACACATTAGCTCTGATCTTGTTGCTGAGTGTAACTGAAAAGAGCCTGTCTCTGTGTCCCTTCTACCCTTCTCTTAGATAATCACAGACTTCAAAAAGTTGCCTTCTCTTTTCCAGAATATTCCCACCTCTCTCAGTCTTTCCTCACAGAAGAGCTGCTCCGGTTCCTTCACCATTTTAGGAGACTTCAAAAAGATGCTCTGAGCCTTCTCTTTTCCAGAAAATTCCCACCTCTCTCAGTCTTTCCTCACTGAAGAGCTGCTCCAGTTCCTTCACTATCTTAGCAGCCCTTTGCTGGGCACTCTCCAGTATGCCCATGGCTTTCTTGTAAAGGCAAGCCCAGCACTGGTCACAGCGCTCCAGATATGGATTACAGGGGAAGGATTACTAACTGATCTGCCGGCAGCACCACTCCTAATGCATCCCAGGATACTGTTAACTTTCTTTGCTGCAAGGGAACATTGGTGACTCATGTTCAATATGATGCCTGCCAGGACCCCCAGGTGCTTTTTGCAGCCCTCAGCATATTACCTGCTTCTCCATTTTCCCTGGGGCCAAGGTGGAGCTAACTATTTCCCTGCATCCTCCTTCTTAGCCTTCCTGAAAATTCTCTCCTGTCCTCACTCACATCTCCCAATCGTCATGGAAGTCTGAAGATTATTGCGAGTGGAAAAGTAAAGGAAATTCATAATGAAAATCACTTTAAATATTAGTAAGGGAAATACGGAATCAGTTGATTGTGTTGTCAGTGGTATATATGCTGATTTTCAAGTACAACAGAATAAATCAAGAGTGAACTAAAATTTTCACCGCCTTTCCATGGATTTTAGAAATTACCATTCTTTCTTCCAAGGTCTCTCTTCAAAATCTAAGTCTTTCCTTCTTGCAGCCAATCCATAAAAAAAGCATTCTACCAACAAAAGATGTTGGTAACTCAATCCTTCCTTTCTGATTCTCTGTCAAAAGCACCTCAAGCTTTAAGTAAATGTCTTAAATTTGATTTTCCCTATTACATCGAATAAAAACAGAAAGCAAGTCTATATTACCATTTCTAGGTCTTTAGAAAGTAATATAATTTTCACTGGAAAAGTTAAAAAGTTAAATTTATGTGTGTTGAAATGTTTGTATCTTAGAAAAAGTTACTGAATATAGGTTTTCAGTTCCTTGATGACTATTTATTCTTCCTTGTCTTATGATATCCTTTGCAAATTCCTTAGGACAGGCAAGGAAATCAGCAAGGATCACCTATGGAAGGAAGAAGTAAACAACAGAAATTTGACATGACAGAGATGAAAATTATGTAAGTCTCCTTAAAGGGGAAAAAAAAGGAAAGTAATTTTAAAATAATTCAGAGAAAATCAGAAATTTTCTAAGCTTTTAATAGGTATGACAGTGATCTTCCAGGATTTGGAGTAAAAAAACCTGTTGGAGGAAACCTGCAATCAGTGAAGTCACTTTCTCTTGCTGCAAAAAGGAGATTTGCAAGATGGAATTCCTAACAACATCATAAATACTGACAAAATGAGAGTACTGGCACAGACTACCACACCCAGAGAAAGATTCTTAGCACATTATGAACATGATCTTTCAGAAGAATCAAGGAAACCGTTTACATGCTCCCAAGACAAAATTAACTCATACTGGAAAGGCCTCTTTGCACATAAATGGCATCAACTGGAAGAGCATCTAGCAAAGGGTTTAGGATAAGACAAAATAAACATGGATGTCAGTTTTACTATTTCCTTGTGGAATGAGAAAAAGCATGCAAATGCTGTGAATTCTCCTTGTGGAGTGGCAGTGAAAATTTCACTGTATTGCCCTCTGTACCCAATTTTTATTATCTCAAAATAATTGAAAAACCCCTGGAAACAAGCTTGTTCTTTACATCTCTTGACTGTGTGTGGACATACAGTGAACAAAATCAGGAAAAATAAGATTATAATTGCACAGGAATGACTTAAAATAATAAAGTAACATCGTCTGTGTATGAACAAGACCGGATAGGCTTGTGTAGATGGAAAAGGGCTGCTTCCCAATAGACTACGACAAAGTTTTTCATAAGGTGGAGGTATGTAAGTTGCACACATCTTCACAGCATGTTTAGCATGTAAGGACAGAGGCCATCTAGCCACTTCTGGCTCAACTGCCAACAAAAGCCACAAGTCAAAGGGCAATCCAACGGGTTTCAGCACCACTTTTGGAAGGGGGAAGGACCAAGGAGGAACAGCTTGCATCCCTTGCCGTCTTTCTTCCTTACGCTCAGTGTCAGCCCTGCAGTTGGCTGGCACACAAGAAACACCTCAGCCAGCAGGACCACATTGCCTTTTTGCATCAAGGAAGGAAACATCTGGTAAGCAGAATCTGTAACAAGTCAGGGGGAGAAAAATGGAATACCAAAGTCTTTCTTATACTAGATCTGCTGCCTGTTTGAAATGTGAGCAGAAGAAGGAATACATCTTGTCCACACAACCCACAGCTTTGAGCAATCATCATTTATCATGGAATTTAAGCCACAGAGGAAAGAACTTTATCTTGATACATGGGGTAAGATTTAAACTTACATATATGTGCAAATATGTATTAAAAGTGATCCAACATAGCAGTCATGGGTCTCTGAATCACAGAGTGAGTTAACAACAAAAGTATGAAATGTGAGCTTTTTTAGGCTATATATTTATTAGAAGCAGTATTAATGTATAAATCCACCTTGAAAGAAAATAAGTGTCCTTGAGATGTTAGATTCTATCAGCCAAATTGAATGTTTGCATCAATGGCTCTCCCTAAAAGTCATAATTAGGTCATTAAAATATATTTAGAAAAATAGCCTGTAAAATAAAGTTTAAAAATACTCACCTTCATTTTATTTCATAGGTCACTGTTATACCATCTAATAAGATAATTAAAAACATGCAAGCAGCTGGTACTGAGGCTAAACAGATTAATGTAATAGTCTGTAGTCATATGTGCTGGCAAGGGGTTCACCTCTTTGGCGAGGAGAAGGTCAGCTGCCCTTGGGAAGAGAGTAGAAAGATAGTATTTCTACTTTCCAGTGGCACTGCATTGCAGATCTGAAACTAAAGACCCACATCTATTTTCCTTTTCCTTTTGGTGAAGTCCAGCCCATTTGGACATCCAAAAAAGGCTTTAACCATAGCAGTAAAATAATACAGTAGAGCAAAGCTCAAATATTTTCCTTAAGTTTCTTACATTTAAAAGCTAGAAGTTATTATATGTCTAAATCCTTGTTCAAATGTTTCTAATAGTAAACTTAATTTTGATGACATAGGAAGTAATTTTTGTAATTTCTTATTAGTAAAGCTTCTCCCCAAGTACACAAACAGTAGTTTCATTAGAGCCTAAAGACCAGCTAGAAAATTCTCAAAGAATATTTAGAAATATATGTCAGTCACATGTGCTCTTCACCTGCATTACTTACAAGCTTTATGATCTAAAGGAAAATGCTCATTATCTGAACACATGCAGCATTAAGTCTGTGCTATGAGCAACACAAGCAAGAGTCACAAACTCTAAGGTGACACCTTCATATTAAAAATAAAACTATACAAATAGTTCTGGAGCATCATAGACATATCAATGAATAATGATATGTCATCCTTTATTAACACACACACCTGGAGTCTTGCACTGGATAGTGTAAAATTTTCCTTTAGAACAGAAAATGTGGGAATCAAGCAGCCCCTCCTGCGGTTTATTTTTTATTGTGATAAAAACAAGGTTTTTAAGAGCACTTTAATAACAAAAATTACTAATATTCAAATATTTTTGGAGTAATTTCCCCTAATTAAGTTGTGAAGGCCTATTACTGATGAGGTATAAAGCAAATTTTGTTTTAGTGAAAATTTTCAATACAATTTTTCATGTATTAACCTTCTGCGTGCATGACATCTACCATGATCCAAAGATGCCTTTGCCTACTTTATGGCAAAAAATCATTAGCTGGTCTCTTTAAAATATGATAGACTGAAATGCATTGGGTAAACAAGATTATCATTAGTTTTACCAAATTACTAACTAACTAAATCAACATTTCTTGACAGAATCCTAAAATAAGACAAAATCTCTAATGAGTCCTTAAAGAAATAATAACCATTTACCATTGTTACCTTTCAAGGCAGTTTAGGATTCACTTTTCATCTTCCATAAGGTATTGGGTGCTCATTTTTACTTAACATGCAGTCCAGAACTATAACTATTAAAACAATATCCAACCCAACCATCAAATTTACAGCCAGTCTCATTAGATGATAAGAATTACTTGCCACTGAGCAACAAATATACATTCACACCTCAAGCACTACTAAAAAATAAAGATGATAGCTTGCCAGCTATGAAAAATCAGAGGTTACTTTTACATATCTGTATACATATATACCTCCCCAATATATATACACACAATATATATCTTTTTTACTATCTTGCCTTTAATTATATCAGTAATACCTTGGCAATGAGATATGGGACCCCTCTTTAAAGACTAATTAACTTCAGTTTTCTAAGTTGGGCTGTAATCCTCTATGACAGAATACGAGTATTATTCAGTGGAACTTGTAGCCAATGTCATTTTTATTATATGCACTTTGGACTAAGGAATAGAGACCAGCAGGAATATACAAAGACCAACCTTCGCCTCCACTTAATCTGTGGAGCATTAAAGAGCCACTACTGTTTAGGCTGATTTAGGGAAAAGGTACCATGCTCTGTCCTCCCACTTATGTCTAGCTGTCTGTGCTAGCCACATTCCCTGCATTGGCACCGGTACCATAGGAAGCCTTGGCAGGAGGATACTGAGAATGAAGTCATCAGAAAGCTCTCTCTATGAAGAATGAACAGGTTGGGCTGGGTTAGCTCCCTGGACTAGCTCCCTGAGAGATGAGTGTTACTGCCTGAGTGGAGCAGGAGTGAGAAGAAGGGCTCAGATCCCAGCTCCACAGGTCACACAATCATGGAATCAAGTCTAGCTAAAGCTGGCTGCTCTTCAAGTGCTACCACTTGGCAGGTACAAAAGCTGGTGCTTTTGAATCGGTGACTTTCAGGAATAAGTTTACTGGTCTTAATGGCAAAGAGAGCTCTCAACTTTCTTTTGCCGATCTGTTTAAATTCTATCTTGCCTATTCTTGAGATATCGATTTGCGGTCTCTCCTGTGCTTCTCACCTAAAAAAATATTATCCTGGGTAGTATTTTTCAGCCCTTCTTTTAACTTAGACAGCATGTTGCATGCAAAAACCACAAATACGACAAGAAACAGAGTCAGGCAGAATCCTAAAATGGATCTTCTAATATATTTTATCAAAGTGAATATGCTAACTACCCTAGAATAGTTCTATATCATCACAAAGTAGCTTTCATTACAGTCAACTTAGTAGGATACAGAAAATTGTAAGGATACCTAAATCAAGCCACCCCAGTCCCACTTTGTCCCTGCAGGCACACCCTTTGTTCCAACCTTGCTCTTAGTCCAGAAGCCTCCTCTAGGTGTTTGAGTCGCAGCAAACTCTTTGCTGTTCCCTCTAGGTCCTTACAAAAAGTCTTTCTTTTCAACATCCTCAAGACCAGGCTGTTTTCTCCTTGCTCTCCTTGGCAATCTCCTTGTCTCCAGCCTGCAACAGGTTCTCCAGCATTGTGTCCCTCCCTGCCACCCCATGCCTGAGGCTCCCTGTGACCAGCACAGCTCACTGCCTGCACCACAGTGCAACATTCCCCACCCAGCCGGCTGCAACCAGGACAAGGAGAACAGGCAGGTTCCTCCTGCCTGCCTGAACCTCTTTGAAGTAGAGATTCCAGCACAGCACAAACTAAAAATGAAAAAATGCCAACCAACGTAGTCTACTTTAAATGATTTGAAAATAATCATATGGTAAGCTTGTTTTGTTTTACCATACTTAAACATGAAGATCAGATTCAATCCTTCTGGTTAGCACAAATCATACTATTAATTTACTAGTCACAAAGATTTTTCATAGCAGAGTCAGTATTTTGCAGGGTGAAAGATGAAAGTAAACACCTGCTGATTAGCTCTCTGTGCTTTCAGGCACAAGACACCCTCTGGTATGTACCCATGCAAGATTCAAGCTCAATGACATTGCTGAAAAATGTTTCTTTACCTGGTGTTTACTGCCAACAAAATTGAAATATTGTTTTCCTGTCAAATAATCTTGGCTTTGGTTTTTGACATGAAATAATGAGGAACTAGAGCTCCATGTAGTCCATGTATCCAGTTACTTTGGAGAAGATCAGGAAGGTGATCACTGGTGAGTTGCATATTTCAACATTTAGCTTAGTTGCTATGACTTCACTTTATTGAATACTTTGGAGGGAAAAGCCCCACAAAAAAACCACCTTAAAATGTTTAGGCTTTCAAATATCTTGTAGTTTCATAAGTTAAGCATTTTGAACAAGTTTCTAAAAAAACCAATAATCCAGAAAACAAATTTTCAGATCATTCCTTAATGAAATACTTCATGTTCTTTTGTTCACTGCTTCAGTTTAGATTGCACAATCCTCCTAAAGTATAGGACCTGTTCTTTTGCTGTAATAGATTATGCTTTTTATTATAATCAAACTTCTTAAAATTAGAAAATAAATATAAAAAATTACCAACCTGTAAGAAATAAAAGTTCCATCTGAATCTGAGATGGGGGGTGTGCTTCCATTTTCATTTGATCCTCCTAATACAAAAATAAGAGAAAACACCTTTGTTGTAAGACAAATTCTGATATCAAACACAATATTGATGACAACTGCAACTGATTTTACCTTACATGGTAACTTCAGTTATAACAAAACTCGCCTAAAACTTACATAGACAAATTTCAACTTTACCTCTTTAAATTCTTACAGCCATCTTAACTAGCCTCTGTGGGCTCAATATTTCTGAGCCTGAATTTTAGCTTGCTAACTATTGTTAGCTCCTTTCCCAAGGGAAAGCTGACAACAGTTTCTCTCTTCAAAACATCTCTCTACGTTTCTCAAAACAGGTTCAGTAAACAGTGTCCCCTTTCCCATAACAACTGTCCCCAGGGGTTGTTTCCTGTTACTTAACCAATGGAGAGAAGTGTCAGTCCCATGGACCAATAATATACCTTTTTAGCACAGCATGTTCTAAAAGAAACTGTTGGAATTGTAAATAAAGCCTTCTTTCTCTTCGGACAACTCTATGGAGTCAATCTATTACGTGTCCTACTGTGACAAGCCTCCAAGTTCAAACTGGAGTCTGAATGTTCTGAAAATCTGATACTTAATTTCACTTAAAGTTTTGATGGAGGCCTTTCTCAAATTATTAAACACAATTTAACTAGTATAGGGTTACAGAAGTACATAAGTAGATGAATTTGCCAACATTAAGTCAAAAAATGTAAAAGTTCATCTGTTTTGTGAAAAATTCAGAGCTGACTTTGTGATAGCTTTTTTTTTTTGTTGTCATAGCACAAGTTCAAAGCTTCTCTGAAAATACCTATTAAGACGTCTGCCAAACATCTTATTTTACATCCTGTGGTCTGGTGATACATAGAACAATGATGTTGCTAGAAATCAAGGATTATAAGGAAATTTTCATTCTATAACTTAGTCTATTGAAAGACTGCTAAAAGCCAGGAGTCATGTATTTTTCAAAGCAAATTTATTCTTGTTCTGTTTTAGACTATTTATTCTTGCCCTGTCATTTAGCTTGATAATTCTTCCATGTCCCTGTGTCCCTCCTGAGTTGATTTACAGGTAGCACATTTTTTCTAAATGAGGCTTTGTATTCCCCATTTTCTTTAACTCAGTCCTTCTTACACATGGAAAGGGAGGGACAGGAGCTGTAGACAGCATACTATAAGTTCAGAGTTGATAATTTGGACAGTGGTTTTCTTCTCTATCAAATAAATCTTGCTTGATACAGCCAACAGTCATGCCACTCCATCTTGAAGTTTCACAGCCGTCCTTAATCAAACATGCCTGCACATTTACTCTCCATTTTTTCCTTACGAAGTTTTCAGTTTACACTAAAAATTCTTGCTAGTGCAATACTGTGATTCACACAATGTCATGTTGTTTGCAGTCCTCTTCTCTTCAGAAAGGACCAGTCCTGCCTGAATACTCTATTTGCGCTGGCACTAGATATTACCTTCCAATAATTTTACTTAATAAAAGTCTATCAGATCTCATTCTGGGGCAAGGCAATAAATGAAAATATTGGATAAGACTGGTTTAACCCCAAGCTTCACTAAAAAGAATTCTTTCAGTAAAATTTGCGTTTCTGTATTCATCCTAAAATTACTATACTTCACTAATCCTTTCTATTTCAAAGAATCTCCTGTGGCATTAAATCAGATGGTTTACTGAGGTCCAGACAGACCTAATGTATTTCCTGAACATATATTTTGAACAGCAAGCAGGTTAGCTGGCCACAATACGCCATTTGACAAAAAACCCTGCAATAAAAGTTATGCCATTTGCTTTGCTTTTCTCTCGTACTTCTTTCTTTAAAACTTTCTTAAAGCCCTGCACAGATAATGGTCGACCCATGCAGGTGCTTAGCTATCACTTTACTTTCCCCTGTTAATCTAAGTACAGGAACTATACTTCCACTCATCAGCCATGAACTAAAACAATAAAAATTGTTCCATGCAGCAGCATTTGTCAATATTCTTGAAGTCTGCAAGTCATATTATTAGCTCTGCTAATTTACAGTATCTACATAACACCCTCATCTATTTTATTATTTTCAGGTCTTTGCCTGAAATTCTATTTTTACTGAAAATTAAGTATTTTCCTTTTTGGACCATAGCTGGATTACATTTAGTATTATTTGTCCATTCACACTGCAGAATGGTACTGGTTTTCTTTCCTAATAAGCTTCTTTACATAGTCAAGCAGTATTTTGCAGTTTATTTGAATTCTCATGTTATGATCTGATTCTAATTTTTTCTGATTGTTGCCATAACCCCACACTTTCTGATATCCAGGACGTGGCCTTCTTCGCCGATCAAACTGTTTTTATATTTCTTTGAGGATCTTTGCTTATTCCAGACATTCCTTAAAAAATACTTAATCATTCACTTTGGCATAAAACTTTCAAGTGGTTTTTTTCTCATCTAATTTGGAATACATGCTTTTTTATTAACTTTTGCACCTTTGTCTAAAATAAATCCCAAACCTCTACTACATCTTAGTCTAACATCACTCAGTCCAGTTGATTTCACTAATTAGCTCTCTCCATTTATTTTGAAAATGGGAATCCTACTTAATCAATCTGCTTTTTGTTTACTAAATTTAACTAAATTAACAACACCAGATATTTCATCCAGGAGCCGACCCTCCCATTATTAATAACCATCTGTTCATTTTTTTTTCTCATATCTTGTAAAATAGTCTCCCAGATTGGGACAATTTTCAGTAATACACTTTTTCATATATTACCTATCTCCACATCTGATCCTGAGCATTCAGAGAAATGACTGAACTATGTTCAGTCTCTGTTAAAGCCATATGGCCAGGTGCAGTGATACTGGGCAAGTGCTACAGGGACACAGCCCATCAAAATGGGCACTGAATGCAATGACACACTTCATTTATACTTAAACTAAGCATTCACCTACCAGATTAGTCAGATGAAAAAAAACCAAACTCTTATTGACAATGCTAAGTTGATACACTGAAAAAATACGTCTTTTTAAGAACAGCAACATAATCTTCCTCCTTTCTGAAGAATGAACTTTAAGACTATCTCATAAAATGCATGGACTTTATCACCTTTCAACAAAACCATTTGTCCTGCTTGAAGAGGGAACAGGACTTTGCAAGAAAAACAAGGATACTAGTTGTTCTCTCACTAGGAACCCCACAGTTGGTGGGATCCTGCGTCTCCTACTGAGCTGCTCTTCACAAACTACTCTAAGTGTAGCTTGCTTTATTCTGAAAACAATAATTTTCTCTATTTAAATGATCACCAAAATAGTTTAGCATTTTTAACTGTACACCCATTGTTAATAAATCTCATAATCATACAAGTTACTGTTTGGGTGCTTTTTTGTGAGCTGCTTTTGCTGCCTCATCATATCATTAGCAGCAGCTACCAAAGTTGGATAGGGGTAGGTGTATTCAGCTCTCAAATACAGGATTTAATGGAACAGACCCTTCTGTAATTGCTCCCTTCCTCTATCCCCTTTAAGATGTCTGGTATGACACCTTGAAAGATGATTAAAATGTCATTCATTGAAAGTGATAAAAATCATAAAGCAAAGAGCAAAGTATTCATTTTCATAACAGAAGACTCCCTAAATTTTACCTAGTTTTATCCAAAAGGCTTTTTAGCAAATCCTATCAAGTTTCCATAGTTAGTGATACAGAGGACAAATGAGACTGCTGCTTCACTAGCTAATGACATTAGGCTGTGGGAATCCATGCCCTGGATCACCTTTCCTCAGGAAAGTTCCACTTACTCCTCTTGAAAGATACGGTGAACTCCCGGTAGAACAGATATACTACTTCTATCTTCTTCCCTGATAATGACTTAAAATTTCTGACAAAATTGGGATGCATATTGAACAGTTACGAATATAAGATGCATGACGCTAGTAAAAAAAACTGGGGTCCTCTTTAAAAAATTGATTCAGTATTATTCTAATCTTTAATTTCCTTCTGAAACTCAATTATGGGAAGAAGAGTTTCACTGAAGAAACAGAGAATGCTCTAGTAACCCTGCCATGGACTGTGAAAAGCTTTCCTAACTTCAAATGCACAAGCTAGGGGAAAAAGGCTAAAATAAATCCTGTCACACTTTCAGAGGAAAGGGAAGGGAAGGGAAAGGAGCAATACTGTAACAAGCAACAGGTATCAGAGTAAGTAGGGCTTTCAGCACTAGAGCAGTTACTGGTTTTAACACAATAATAAAATAAGGCTGTATCCTTCCAAAGGCCCTGAAAATTACCAGGATTGCTGCTTAACTGCAGCAACTCCCTCTCCTGAGAATGAAAACTTTCTCCTGAAATCGCTCTACTTTAGTTAAGTCTGTTCTTGAGCACAGAGACCAAGGGCTGAAGGGAGCTGGAACTTCGGCAGCTGGGACCTGACACTGCCAGACACAGCTGAAGGCTGTTTCAAGAGAAGTTGTGTAATTCAAAATTGACACTTTCACTAATAAAAAAAGAACATTTCAAATGCTAGCTTCTTTAGACTTCTGAGATGCATGGAGAAGGATTTGCAAACTGTACACTTGCTGGGTACTAGAGTCACCCAGAACACATGGGCTTGTCACGTGCAGTAACTGTTATCTTGGCAAGAACATACTTGAGATTACAGGCATAGCATAAAATGAGAGAACCCAGAACAAGGAAGATGCCTTCACTTCCTGGAGATTATCTGATGTGTAGAGATTGTAACAAGAAGTCTGACAGAAACTTGCACACCAATTTTTTGTATTTTTATTTTTTAACAGCCTGTTACACTGATAGAATCACAGAACTATTTAGGTTGAAAAAGATTTGTAAGATCATCAAGGCCTAACACTAACCCAGCACTGCCAAATTTCACATTAAACCATGTCCCCAGGTGCCACATCTTTTAAAAAAAACCAAACAGATGTCTTTTAAATACCTCCAGGGATGGGGACTCAACTGATAGGGTATTTTCTCACAGAAGAGCTTTTTCAAGGTGCAGTGCACAGTTTCCACTTCAGGTAATAAGAAACTGGACAGCATTTCAAAGCCCCAGTTCACAGGTGGGAAGACACTCGGTATGCTCCAGGCACAATGAACACCGAGCTGAAGCATGTGATCAGCAACAGTAAAAAAGCATGTGAAGAGAGACGTAGGGATCAGACATTTCCCCCTCATCTCCTTCATTATGTCTTGAAAACAGCAATTTCCTGTGAGATGCAAAAATTCAGCACAGGACTTTTTATGGAGAAGGGATGGGATACTGTCATAACCAGCTGCAAGTCCACGAAGACAAGAGGCTTGAGTGACATGGCCTTGCTTGATGGCGGCACTCCTAATTAAAAAAAAATCAAACTCAATTTATTTTCTTTTGAAAATATACTTTGATACTGAGGAATTGTCTTTAAGTATATCCATATTTCTGCATGCATGTATACATTCACATATGTATGTCAGTATGTGGGCACGCATGTATTTATGTAGAGAAAACTAATTTACCAATCATGTGTCACCTGTGAAAGGGTTTTATGGCTGGTAGTTTAGGAATTTGTGATAAAAGTGATCCTACTTAGATAACCAAACTGCGCATTTCCTTGCTCACAGGTGTCATAAAGGTGTCATAAAGGAGACAGATCCTTCTGCAGACCTTTTTGCACTCTACTTAATGTTTTCCTTTGTATTCTAATCAAAGGTTAAAATGTTGTTAAAACACTAGATTTATTTAACAGTTGTGAAAATTTAAGTTGATATAAACACTTGATCATTAATGTAGTGTTTTATGATTAGAGACAAGTCAAATTTTAACACAAATCTATGCATGCAGTCTAAGGTTGTCAATTCTTATAACGTGACTTCAAATTTCCATGCTATAGTAATTTTCAGCATATTTAAAGGCTTAATAATTTAATGATTTATCCAATTTTAATTTATACTTTCAAAACCACTTTGAACAATCTGAGGTGCCACTGGAGATCACAACAGTGGTCCTGGTTAAGTCAAATAATAATTATAGCGCTTTCACTTAAAAGATGAGATTATTTTTAATTATTGAGTGAAGTACTTGAGGTACCATACTTATATAATTACGCTACTCATTAAATGGTTATTGAAAGCTGAAATGTAATTTTAATGACAGCTACCTATTTTTCTTTGCACACTTTATAGATGACAGATCAGTCAGGAATTCTAGTTTGCTCAAAAAATCCTTGCAGCTGCACTGGATCTTTCAGGTGTAAAACAATTAAGCTGTTTTTTTTAAACTTAAAACATTTTTTTTCCGCAAATGATATTGATATAATATACAGAAACTAATAAAAACAGAACAAAAAAGCATGGATATTTTTTCCTCTTCACAATAATATCAAAATGCTGGCCCTAAACTATACAAATTCCAAACAATATCCCCCCCAAAATAGTGACAATACAAATATGGAAGAATAATTTTAGTCAAAATGTGTTCCTCATGTAATACAAACAACAAAAAAAAATTGCTTAACAGATTGCAGACCTTTATTGTGAGTATAAAGGGGTAATCAACATACAATAAGCATTTTACTATGCATTAAAACTATATATAATACCATGAGATTTCTTTGCTTTTTCTAACATCAAGGTTCACAACTCTGCAAACATAAAATTCCTTTGTACTATTTACTCCACAGATAGATATTCATCAGACTGATGTGGATAAAATTTATTCTAACGTGTAGGCATCTCTCACAATTGACACGACAGAGCTGTGGTCTCAGAAATGAGCACCTAAATACTTAGAGTCTGTATCTTAAGCCTTTATACGCGATGTTTGAAATTCAGGATATTTCTCCGTTGTTTCAGAGACCCGTATCTTGTTCAAATTAAGCTTTCCTTATTCACAATGAAAACCAAACAGAGGAGTAAATTTGTTTCATTAACAATATTAAAGCAAAGATTTCTGAGTTCACTGTGCGGGGAAAAGGCAATAAAGTTTTGAAGAGGGAAAAACTGCTTTGTTCCTTCAATCCCCTAGTTGAAATTAATTATAGCAAATGTTTATGAAAACATCTGTTCCATACAGTTATAAATTCTTAATTTTAGCATGGGCGATTCCAAGCTCCTCTTATTTGAAAGAGAACAGTCTGACAACCGAAAGGTTTACAAAAGAGCAGAAATTTGTATTTCTACAGCACCAAATATGCAGTTTGGAAAGTCTTCAGGATCTCTGCAGTAAAGAAAAAATAAAATGCGAAAAGCCTAAGACGACTGAAGCTTTCTGATGTGGGCCCCCTCATAGACCAAAATCGCAGGGGGAGGAGGGGAAAAAAAATGAAAATAGAAAGAGAATTAATCCTGAAAACACACGGCAAGTCGAGATTTCACTACATAAAGTGGTCGTTGAAAAAGCGAAACGCCGCGGAGCTGCGGCTTTCCGCGCGAGGGCTGCGGGCGGGAACGCCGGGCGCTGCCGCGCGGTGCCAAGAGAGGGCGCTGCAGAGTTTGGGAAGCGGCGGCCGCGGCTGCCGGCGGCTCCGGGAGGGCTCNCGCAGCCAACGCACACCGAGTCTGCCTTTCAAGTGATTAAATGGAGCGCGCTCGGAGCTGCGCACAGCAACTGTAAATACTGCCTTCCGCGATAGAATTAAGCGCACTGGGCTTCTGATATTTATTAAATAATTATTAGGCCGGAAAGCTGGGGAACGTTTCGCCCTGAGCAAGTTCGGTTTTCTTAAATAAATACGACGCAACTTTTGCGTGAGCAATCTTTTGCGTACAAACCCGGCTCTCTACCCCTCACTTCAAGTTCATTTAGCATTAGAAGCACACTTTGAATGCATGCAGCACAGATTTCTGATGGCATTTTAGTTTTATCAGCTCTGCCCTAAAATATTATATTTTGCCACGAATGAAATAAAAACCTATACACTATGATAATTACTGATATATGAAGATAACGAATTGTGAAATGACCTAATGAACTTGCCATTTGAAATACAAAAGTCTTACGCTGAAATATTTTGTTTAATTTTCAGTATTGACATGAAAAAAGGTATTACACATTAACAGTGTTTTTTCCCCTTTAAGCTGACTTGAATTATTAAAGGAACGCGATTTTAAAGCACAATATAGTACCCGCAGAGATGCCAATCTTGCGACAGTGAAAGCTGGTCACGTTTAGAAGTAGGTAAGGAACACTGGCACCAAGGTGCAAAATCAAAGCCCGTTTTAGCCCGGCTGAAAGCTGTTTAAACAATACGATAGGCAGACACATTGGTTTCCATTTAGTAAAAAGAACACTTCTGGAGATAATATCTTGTACTGCATGTTGCTCAAACCCTGTCTTTTGGATTGCTGACTGATGACAATCAAGTGGCACCTTCCATGATCTTTGCTTATTAAATCACAATTGCGTATGTGTATATGCATATGTGAGTAAACCCAGTGTATTTTCCAGGCAACACCCCTCTTTGAAACAATTTTGTCTATGCACTTCTGTTTAAAGCAAGACATGTGAAAGTAAGAGGGTTTCCATCTTAAGCGAAACTGCTTCTGAGTGTTCACAAATCTAAACACCCAACCCAGTCATTAGGTTAGTCTGTAAATTAACATGCCACTGTTCCCCATGTAAAATGTATGTGTGAAAAAGCGTGGATGGGAAAAGATATACAAGGGTCTAGATGACTGATTCTGAAACTAGGATGTAGCATGAGTGTTTAAGAAATGTAGTCCCATGCAGCTCAATTTAAAATAAATTCAACAATAAGTACATTCAAGGGACTTATTTATAATATTTCTTTTCCTGTTGAAGCCTCTGTATTTACCAAAATAGACTGAGCTATATACTGCACTCGAAATTCTAAAACCAATATAATACACAGAGTAAGAAATTTTACTCGAAGGGCACTGAGCTAATTCATAAGAACGCTTCTGAAGAATTCCCAAGTGATTGCAAGTTACCAAAATCCCAAATACTTTATATCCAGATGTGTTTTAATATAATCTCTCTAGGCATGATGGGAAGGAAAGAAGTTTAACTGATGCAAATAGTGATTTAAACACTTCAGAAAATGCATGTACATGGAAAAATAGTTTGAATTCCCATTTAGTGGGAAGCACACAATACTAGCTTATATAAGCAAATGCGACTCCACTGAAGTCGATACACATTTAGTCCAGTAATGCCTGAACTGAATTTGCTACCAGCAGCAATAAGACTGGTAGAACAAAGAAATCCACAGGGTAAGGTAAAAGGTGATTCTTCTGCGTGTTTCTCAGTTATTTCTCCCAGTGCACCTGCCTTTGGTCCATAGTATATTATGTCCACTTCTGTTCATATGCTCAGTACTAGAGCCTGTCTCTGCTACATAGTCTGGCTGATCATTTATCATGTGTAACCTACACAAATTCCTAGGTTATGTCACCAAACGTGACTCAGAAGACTCCAGGATAAGAAACAGACATTTTGGTGTTTGATTGAAGTGGAAACCATATACCTAATAAATAATATCACCTCTGACTTGATTAAATTCTTTAAGACTGCCCATCATTTTCAAAATCACAAATTGGAAAAAGTAGTAAAACAGAGGATAGAGTAATCCAGTTTAACTAGGAACAAGCAGCATAACTAGACTTTGCATAGAAAGAAAAAAAAATCTTAGAAGCTGCCTGGCATCATTGCTAGGAATTTACACCCTGATGATATACAAATGCTGAGTGACTTACACTTGCATCCAGAAGAATTTAGCTAATTTTAACTTATAAACAGCCTAAAAGGCCTTTGAGCTATAAATTGCAATAAACTAAAGATGGCAAAAGGCAATAAACATGAGTTAATGACTCAGCATCCTCCTGAGATAGCACTGGTCATGCAGCTTTGCTTAATCTTAGACATGCACAATCACTATAAAAGGTGGTCTCCAGAGACCATTTACACTGACAATAAGAAAAACACACCATCTCTTTACATCTTTGAAGGCCACTATCATCCTTTAACTTACTTCAATTACATCCTATTTTTAACCACATTTCTATCTTATAGATTGTTGCAATCCTTCTGTTTGGGATAATAAATCATATGGATGTATAGTCTAATTTTCATATTCAAGAGCAGTAATGCATATTCCACTGAGTTTAGAAAAAAAAAACAACGAAGCAAAAAAGATTGATCAGGAGGTTTCTAGCATTCTGTTGTTTTTCCAAGATTAAATAATAGTAGAAGACAAACAAGAAAGGATTAAGTGCTCTTTTATTGAAATAGAACTGCCTTTTCAACAAGGACCTAGCTCATTTTCAACTGAGAATAACAGGTTTATCAGGAGAAAAGCCAGCCTGGCTAGGGAGCCACATGGCAGTGATATGCAGCCTCACCTCCCAAAGCTGGGAGTTGGTCTCATGATAACCAGGACCAGGAGCTAAAGAGAGCTTTGCTTCTTTACTGTTTCTTATCAAAGGACACTATTGCAGCAGGCTGACGGCTTACAGCATTGCTGATGGATGTGACGGGCTCCCGAAAGCAAGATGTGCTTTCCTGGACCTTCTTTCTGGAGTGCAAACGTGTTTAGGAACAGAATGAAAATCATACCACTCTCCTTCGTCCAGCACATGCATGCAAAGACGGGCAGCCTGAAATCAGAGCATCCATGTGGCTACTGAGGTGACAAATGCGTAATTAGCTACCTGCTTGTCTGGAATGTAAAAAACAGGCAGCATTTACAGCTAGAAGGCAACCAGAAAGAATAAAAAGAATTTTGGAATAATACATGAATAAAAGAATAAACAGAAACACAGAAATTCGGGCACATGAAAACCTGAAGGGCAGAGGAGCTACTTGGCATCCAGTGGACGGGCTGGCACTACCTCCGAGAGGCAGCAGCAGAACCGCAGGGTTCGGCTCCGAGGGAGAGGGAACAGACAAGAAGCTTCAAGTAAGGAAGCTGTCACTGAGATGCAAGACTGGGCAACACCTGGGCTTTCCTTAAATGCTACAGTTTTAAAAGCACACAGTAAGAGGTGAAGAAAGTCCTGTGTGAAGGAATGTGAGAAAGCTGCCAGTCTCTAAAACGTCCAGGGGCACGGAGAGGCTCTTGGGCTCCTACAGCATCCCTGTCATCCCAGCTCAGCTCTGCCAACCCCTTCTAGCTCCAGCCTCCTCCTTCCCTACCACAACTCCTCTTAGCACTGCTGAAAGCAGCCAGATCTGTAGGTCCAAAAGGCTACTTTAGATTTACCTTAACATAAATTGCAGAATAATAGATTAAATTAGTTAGAAATTAGTTAGATCCTGCTAACACCTATTTAGTAAACAAGTTCTTAAAAACGTATACCAGTTATCTGTGTAAAACTTAAGACCTGTTCCAATAGCAGCGAGTCTAGAGGTAGCACAATTCAGAAACACATGGTTAAAAAAAAAAAAAATCATGTTACTTTCACTTTTTGGCAGTACTAGTACCTGACAACCTGGTAAGGCATCTAAGAAAAAAACCCAAAGCCTGAAGACAATCAACACAGTACAAGAACTTAAATACTCAACCCTTGAAAGGTATTACTGCTGCTGATGGAACAGCCCTTAACCTAATCAAATTAACTACACAGGAGTAACATGCACCAGGAAGGGACAACTGAGCTTACAGCTGCCTAGCTTGGTTTTACAAGATGAAGCCAGAAAGCCCTGGACTATCACTGAGGCTGTCTAATTAAGGCTGTTAATTCTTGGAATACATTGTGCATCCAGAAGACCCATAACTGAGAGAACCTGAAATGGAGCAGTACCCTACATTTTCTATAAATTTCTCCAAAGAAAAAACATGTCACCAAACTGTATAAAAGAAGTACTGAGCTAGAGCTTTTAAGCTGCCAAACTGAAATATGCCAAAGCATAATGAAAACACTAGATTTTAATCAAAATTCTTGTAAATCAACCTTTAGGCAATTTGGAGAGTACCAACTTTGTGTGCACTTTGCTGGTGCAAAAGGAGATGCATGTTGTGAATGACAGACCTAGGAAAATTTGAAGAGCAAAGGTATATATGCACTAGCAGTAAACTCTAGATGTCTAAGAGATGAAAGTCCACAGCTACATCAGAATATAAAAATATATCAAATTGACAGCAAGAATGACAAAACACTTCTGTTTACTACAGTGCAAGGTGCTTTGTCAAACAACTATCACTTTGTTGTAGATATTGAGGAAAAAAACCCTCCCCACAAAACATTTTTGCAAAAGGTATGTAGTCCATCATGGGGCAGATTTCTGTTCTCCACTCCTGCCCTCCTGTGTGGAGTTTGAGTAGTGTCAATCCCTAGTGGCACTTCAGAATGGAACTAAGGATGCAAGTACAAAGCACTTGAAAATGTTAGAAATATAAGACTTCTAAAATGAAAATGAGACGAGTATGACTAGATTTTTCTTATGCCTAACAAATATAGTGAAGTTTTCCAAAAGCTTGATGATTTAATTTACACAATAATAGGAAAAATTATTTAGTAGTAGTCAATTCTTCCCAATAGTTCCCTCAGTTCCCCAAGACAAAAAATGTCCAGTATCTTTTAGCCAAAAGGAAAACAGTCTGTGGGCAAGATAAAAATGTCACCCAGCATTGGAGAGACTCAGCTTTTTGATTTTGCATTTTTTGACCACATACCACATAAGGAAAATGTGAGAAGGCAGTTCACCTATGTAATTCATATTAAAACTCCAAAAATAACCATCTGGAGATCAACAGAACAGTCCCAAGGGTCTACAAATTCTAGAATATTTTCCCTTTTCCTTCAGTTTCACCTCAATTTAGGACATGGCTGTGACTTGCTTTATGACAAGCATGGTACCTCTCTGTCAAGCTGGAGAGGAGAAAAAGTTTTGAACCGGAGACTTTGGCTCTTCTGTACTAGAGCTCTGCATTCTCAGCAGGCTTCACTGTTCCCCGCAACACTGCATCCAGACAGCACAGAGCTCAAGAGACATGAAAGGAACGGGTGTGCAGCAGGTCATTCAGCACATCCATAGCGTGGTGTTAGAGACCCTGGAGGAGGTGCTGAATTTTCATGCATACTATGGGAGTGAAATTCCATACAATAGCTGTCTTACTCAAGTACAGGCATTATTTGAAGAAGCACTCTATGCTGTGACTGCAGGTTGTAAGACAGAGCAAGAAAGAATATCTACATCTGAACAAGGCTTCCATTTCCTCCTATTGGAATGACGGTGAATAAAGACAACGAAAATTACAGCATGTGAATACTGGTGTAATTACTGACTGGTTCCCCATATAATTATGCAAAACAAATCTATCCATAAGTTGATGTAGCCATTTTCTTTTTGAAACAGAATTTTCATGCCATCCGTCAGTCACCCAAAAACACAAACCTTAGATGACTTAAGTACACAGAATTTACTCATTTGGTCTGTAATATAAGCAATGCATGTGAGTTGAAATAAAGGTTTAATGAAACAAAATAACATATTCCACTAGGGAAAACATATTTTGCCCAAAGAAAAAACTAATGTAAATAAGTGGAGGCTTGACTATTTGATAAATATAGCCCCAAAGGTTCTATGTTTACTGAAAGAATATAAATATTGTAGGTGATGTAGATTTTTTTTTATTTGACTAGAAATATTAATTGCTTTCTAAATACAATAATATTCTTTCAGACTGTGGGGTCTCATTTCTTTTACTGCAACAAGCAACCCATTACCTAACAAAAATGTTTACATTAATCACAATCACTCTATATTTTAGTTTTTATACCATCGATTTTATTTTTGCTTAGAACTGAATTCCCTCAGGCATTCTTTTGTGCCAACTGTTAATTTCTATCAGTGATAAAGTTCCCTTAAGCTTCTTTTAACATCTACTGGACATGACCTCATAAAATTTAATGCCACTCATTAACCCCAAGCACTTAACTTCACACAGTAATGTCAAGCATCTGACTTCTCGGTGCATGAGAAATCCAAGTGGGAACTGTTTGAGAGATACAAATTACAAATCACTTGAGTAGTAGAAAGAGCTGCAGTGAACAATATTAAAGGGTAAATCAAGAATTGTGCAAAAGTAGGGTTCTTGTGACGCTTTCTATCTAAAATTATAAAACATTCATACAAACAGGGGAGAGGCTGCAACGCGATTGTTTCGGCTTGTGAGGGGACTGAAATTCAGAGCTGAGGCTGAATGCCAGGTTTTTAACACTGTCTGAAGCAAATATGATGTGCAGTCATGTTTTCTCGGCTGTCCAGTAGCCTTCAGGCATTTGGGAAGAGCACAGGTTTTAGGATCACCTTACATTCTGCAAAGGCCACACACCAACCAGCAAGACTGGGGTAAATCAGAAGAAGCAGTTCCTTCAAAGTGCTCATCTCTTTTTTCCTGCAACAGCCTTGCCTAGGTTTAGCTTTACAGTGTGGTTGTTCTTCTGATTTTGGTTATGTACCAAGAAAGCTCTCAGAGGGACAGCACTGTTTTTATTTTCCCCGAGATGCACAGATGGGTGATGTCTGCTTAACTCATTTAACCATATTTCCCAGTGGCTTCACACATGTTGGAGAAAATGTGGAAAATTCTAGAGGTGAATGAAAAAAAATACTTAACAACAATTTTCTGGCTTCTCTTGAACCATTCAAGGACGTTTCTGTTGGGGAGTTGAAACTGAGTGACAGCCTGTCATGGCCCCGAGTGTAAAAAAAAAAAAGGCACATTGTTTAGGGGGAAAAAGATAGCTTATTTTGTATTTCTGTTGGCTCAAGGGATATCTAGGCATCCTCTGTGAAAAAGGACAGTGCTATGCAGCTAGAAATATGGTCCATCGGAGTTCCTGATAGCAATCTGCTTATTCAGCTCTGTTATGAAAAGTCCCCTCCCCCAGACTGTACACAGGGTTTTGCTTTTTCTTGGTGTCACAGGCTGTTACATTCTGGGTTAAGCAGTTGATGCTGTTGGAGCAGGGATCAACTTAACATTTCTATACAAATTATACAAGGTAGCTATAAATTGCTTCATGAGAAGCCACGTGAGATTTGATGTGACGTCTCCAAGTGCTACAAGTTTATTTATTTTTCAGCAACAAAAAAAAGCTGGCTATCAGAACTAAGCAGTAGCTCCTGAATTTACTGATCTTAACTGGGAAATATATTCTCTGCTACCCCATAAATCTAAACAGAAGAAAGCTGTTTTGCTGAAGCTTTATCTCCACAGAAAGGTACCTCTAAGTGAAAGGTAGGTATGACAGAATTGAGGTTTTCACAGGTGAACAATTGTGATCTCTGATTCGAGCCCCATCTCCAATTTCTCTGAATGACTATTTTAGCTATAAACCACCCAGAATCAAAATCTAGAGTCAATACACACACCACACTATTGAAAATGGTTTTGCATCTTGCTTGCCACTGGTCTAAGATCACTTTAGCATAATTACAACTTGATGCAACATCAGTAAGTGTGCATCAGTTGGAAAAGTTTTTATTGCCTAATAGCAGGGAATGGTAATAAAGCAGATGTACGCCAGGCCACATGACAATGGCAACCAATTGGTCTGTATTTGGCAAAGTATTAATGTTTTATAAACACAATGTATGTTACGCTTTTCTAACAATAGGGATGTAAATCTCTGCACAGCATAAACACTTGTGCTGATCAACACAGAGATACTGCTGTGATAGGTACTTTGAAGTTGTAGATAAGAGCTCAAGCTGTAAGACACCAAAAAAATTGGAAGTTTATAAAGAATCACTGCCAGACTCTTAATGTAGCAGCACTTGTGGGACTTTCTGTAATATAAATAGCAATTACCTTCAATGCAGAATGTATTTGCGAAAATAAATACACTGGCGCATATACCAAAACTCACAACTCAGTTTTCTATTTGGGAACCAAACTTTAAAATCAGTAAATCGTGAGTAAAACAAGCCCCAGAATAATCTTTTGCTCAGCACCCCCTACCAGTCAGTGCCCAAGTCCATGTGTACATGTGCACGCACATACACAACTGCTCCAATATCCATACGCAAACATGACAGTCCTAGTGTGAGGGCATCTACCCTGTAGACAACTCAATCAATCTCTCAAGTGACACTCACACGTGCCTGCACACACAAAAGCAGATGTGGCATTAAGATTTACAAAGTTATTGAAACTTTTAACAAGTAAAACGCATCTTTACTTAGCTACACCAGAATGAGGAATAAAGGGGTTTACATATGTTCCAATTCTAAACCTATCAATCAAACCCATGTTATTCCTTTGGGAGCTTATTTACATGCATATTTATCAGCCTCACATGCTAATTCCCTGCTGTTTTATGCCTGCGAGGCATGTTTATGAGTCATAATTGTTGATCTCATTTGATGTATTTCACTGAAGTAAGACATTATTCAGTTATGTGGCCTAATGTCAATGAATTACGATGACCTGATCTTCGAAATGCAACTTGCTCTTTAATTTTTATTAGAGCATTACTTATTCAGAAGAAGAAATACAGTAAAATAGAAGATCACATGTTTTTATAGCCATATTACTTTATCATCTGATTTTTGAAACACTCCTCCCTACCAATAGGCAAAGTTTAAAAAGTGTAATTTATAAACACCAAATGAAAATAATTTTTGCCTGAAATTAATACACATTTCTCAGAGTGGGATCTTTTATAGATGTTCTTATTTTGTTTTAACCAGCCAAAAGACAGGCCTTTGGAGCACTGGCATATGGTTTGCAAAAGAAAAACAACCAGACTCAATTCAAAGCCCTCAAATTGTTCTTTGCCTTAACTTCGTGAAAACTGAAACCAGATAGAGGCTTCAGAGCAACGAGAAATTACTACTAAAGTAAGTTAGAAGTCCCCAAACAGATTCATCATCTTTAATGCTAAGTGGTGTCAATTTATAAAAAGAAAATCACTCAATGGTCAGAATTAAGACCTAAAGAGGGAATAATTATAATATGTACAAACTTCATTGCAGTAGCCCGTGCTGTGCCATTAATGGCTATTTCTAGGTGGCAAGCCAGAAATAGAGATAGTGAGCATCCACGCTGTAGGATCCAGTGTAAGTTGCTCCTTATACTAGGCTAATAGGAAGTTACCACCGTACACATAATTTACTACATGATTTTCAGATCTTCCTATCTTAATATCCAGTATTGTTTTAAAGCAATTATTATCAATTAGATATGTTCAAATGTATCCAAGTTGCGGCTCTGAGCTACAGCTTTAGTAAGGAACAGAGTAATATGCAGGAAAATAAAACTATCTTTAGCTAAGTAATGCAAATTCAAAATGCAGGCTCATTTTTCCATAAGAATCTCAAACTGAATATGACAGATATGAGTAAGTGTCTTTGAAATCACAGAAAACCTGTAAGTATCTTCCTAAATTTGCAATGTCTAGAGGACTGGAAGTATCATAAATGAAACATTAATTCCAAGACAAAAAATCCTCATAATATTTTTCATGTCCAGAATGAAATCATGCTTTATATGCTATTTTTAAAAGTGAAAAGGATCATTTAATCCCATGTTTACATGGTATTTTTCCAAATCAGAAGTTTGCTTCTGACAGGTAGGTATACATTAAAAACCAGTTTCTCTAAAAAACCTAAAAATCTTCACTTGAACAAGTAGTTATTCTAGTTGCACAGTTACGAGGGTATAACTTTAGTTCATGCCACAACTAAAATTGCTATATGTTCATCATAAATACAAATTTATAAAATACATTAAATTTATTTCTGCAGAAAAATGTCAATTCCATAACTTTTCAAACAGAATTTTTCACTTATTATTCGCTATGTTATTGTCACAAGAACCCCAAAACAGAGCTGGAGTTCTCCACGGTGTAAGCTCTAATTTACAGCCCTTTTTTCTTTCAAATTAAAATAAGCAAAAGAGACAAGCTGATCTGGCTGGGGTACTTCTATTTTTTCTTTTTTTTTTTTTTAGGATAGCAACAATTGATACTACACTTTTTCTGGCAATAAAAGCCTCATCTCAGTAAGGCAATTATGTTGTGGTGACGTAGCTGTAGTAATTCAGAATGGAGCTTTTAAGACTTTTGCAAAGAAGTATTTTCTTTCATATTTCAATAAACAATGAAACAGTATTGGGTCACAGAAGTTTGGAGGTGGCCCTGTGGCTCCATATGCTTCTCTCCTCCATTAGGATAACATCTGTTCTGGCCACCAGTCAGCAAATCAAATTTGATGAGAATTCATCTGTGTACAAAGTAGAAATGCCCAATAATGGACAGATTTATGTTTTATTGCTCCACCCTTTAAATTTTTCAAATTTCAAGAAACAAAACCAAGAATGGTATCTTCCAAAATTACATGTAACATTAAAAAATGTACCTCTTTATAATGAAACTCAAAACATTATCAAATCATTGCAAACATATTTTCATATGTATTACATGATCTATCCCTTCTATTGCACTTAGTACTGAAACACTATACAATTCTTTTTCCTAGGGTTAAATCATTGATTCCATTATGAATCCAGTTTTTCAGAAGAAAAGAATTATCACCACCACAAAAGCTTTATCTGGATTTGTGTGGTTTGTGTCTTTTATCTTTTAGGAAGATCAAGAACAATAATTTGTAATCGGATATCAAAACTTTAGTGGAGAAATCTATCATACAGGCTACTTGCTAATGTATTGCTAGGTTATATGGTCCCAGTTTCACTAAATTGGATTGGATTTCTTCAAAAATTTGAGCACAGTCTTCCTATCCCAGAGTCCATTGGTTATCACTATAGTATCTAAGCAAAAGATTTAACTGCCAGCTGTTTGTGCAGAAATAAGGTATTTAGAATTTATCACGAAGGGTGTAAAACCTGCGATTATTGAGCCCAACCTTTGACTGAACAGCACCATGTCAAGTAAATCACAGCACTGTTGTGCTTACTTTGAAAATCTCTTGTGAGAAGTATTTTCCCTCTTCTTAAGACAGGACCTGGCAAAGCTAAGACACAAACGTATGAAATAAATAAGCATAAATAAATCAACCTTGATAATCAGTTCATTAAGGTGGAGTAGATTTGTAGCCAAATCATGTTTTAATAGTAACACACATACATATCTGTACTGAAACACCATTTATCAAAAGTTCAGGAATAGTTTAATGTATTCAAAACAATTTTATTTAATTACTCAAAATACTGAAAAGGTGACAATGATCTACATCTTTTGAAATACTTTTCACTTCCATTACCGAAAATACTTTAAATTGAAATTTCTAAGGCGATGTATGCTTATTTGTATATAAAACATGAAAAAGTTGCATGCGTGTGTTCTGTACCAAAGTAATGCTTTCTTAGTTAATTAGCTACCTGCCTTACAAAAAGTGCTTGAAGGAAAGAAAGACCTGAAGGATGGCACCATCACTAATGCAGTGTTCTGCACCTTGAATGATGTGGGTCAAGTTCCTGGCCCTGCTACAGATCTCTCGTATTTATGAGCCGTATCATTTCACCAGCTTCAAATTCCTTTTTGCATAAGAACATGTAATCTGGCTGTTCTTCCAATGGCAGTTTCGAGAATTTATTTAATTGCTTCTTTTGTATATGACACCTCCTAAAAGGATGAGGTAAGCACACACAGATGCAAAACAAACATCCCAAGTCCCACTTCCCTTTTCAAGCATATCAAGCCGAGGAGCACAAATTGCATCACAGCTTTGTGCGGTTGTCACAAATGGTGAAAATAAGTCTCCTTTGCTATTTCCTTCTGTGTCATTTTTGCTGGGGTTGAAATGTTATAGTCACATGATTGCTGATGCAATGAACTAAACATGTAACATGATGAAGAAAGTGAACGATACTTACGAATACCTAAGAGATATTCTACATCTGATAGAAGTGTTCAATCTCGTCACAGAGTGTGTCTATGTACATCCATATAAATCTGAAGCTTAAAATAGTCAGAAACAAAACCCACTGATAGTTCACTTAAACAAAATAAGATTTAAACACAAGCTGGCACGCATGCCTGTGAAACATGATGATCCTTACCCAGTATTGCTTAAATTTGAGCTAGTTTGCAATTTTGTTGACTGTGAAAAAAGACAGACAAAAGAGCAAGGCTATCCACATTTCTCTCTCAACCCCCATTTTAGCACTCATGTTTAGAGAGAAAGGCGTTATCTTATTATCCTGTGTATTCAGCCTTTTTAAAATTATTGTGGATCTTACGAACAAAATGAAGATTGGGACTGACTTTAAGAGTCAGTTTATGTGTGTTCTGCCTTTTCATGGCCAAATCTTGACACCAAATGCTTAAAATCTGAAAACTTCCAAAACAGGAACCCCACCTAACCACAATCCAGTACCCTGGGTTAAATGACTGCTTCCCTTAAAGGGCACTCAGGCTTGTTACCTTTGCAGTCAATTGGAACTTTGCCATTAATTTTAATAGGGTCAGGATCAGGTCCCTGACTTTTTCGACATCAAAGAAACATCTTTCACAGTCATTTTGTTATAAATAATTAAAGGTGATTAGAAATAATAAGGTACCTTAACCAAAAAGGTAAACAGTGGAGACATTTATTATCAAAGTAAGAAAAGAAAATTAAAATAACCTCCAACACTTTTGTATGTGCAATTCATCAGGAAACGTTGTAAAAGAACAAAAACAAATGTTGGCTCACTCCAGAGGTTCTTTGTCATCATTAATGTATTCAGGTTTTCACAGCTGAATTGCTGTACTTTGAAAAGATTTTCATGAAAGGAAACTCAAATTCAACATTTAAACAAAGCTGTCAGGTTACCAAGATTTGTATTTGCTTGTATGTCCAGAAAATGTTTTATCCTTTTTAAAAAACCCGTTAGGTTAGAAGTATTATTATTCTTTTGCTCTCAATTTGTAAACAACAGAAAATAAGCTTTGGTAAAGCAGCACATGTTTATTTATTTATTTGCTATGGCGAAGCTGAAACCAGCAGTTAGAAATATCTGTTCCAAAGCGGAGGTGAAACTACCTGGTACAGATATTTTACTTCATTACTAGTTCTGTCCCTCAAATTGATACAAATGGCCTCCTTCTGTTTCTGTCTGTCTGCTTGCCTGATCAGCGGAGCTAATTGTCAGAGCTGGGGAGATCTCCTATACCTAAACAGAAGATATGCAGTTTGTAACCTGCTTAATTTGCCTTATGTCCTGGATGGCCCTCAGTATGTTGTTCATTAAAGTATCAGCTGTTTCGGCTGTTGCAGTGGCAACCTAAGCATAGGCCTATTTTTCTTTGTTAAAAGGCCAGATTGTCAATAAATAATACACATCTTACCAGATAATTTCTTACCACTTAAATATGACAGTACTTTATTTCTCTCCCGGTTCATATGTCTCAGTTTTGCATGTCTAAAGAGGACAAGGACAGGGAGTACCCTGGGTACCATGGAGGTTAAAGAATAAGGCTTATTAGTCAATCAAAAGCCTAAAATTGAAGCTTTGCAGAATCCCTTTAGTGAAAGTAGGCTGAAACCTTCTCTTTTTAAAATAAGGAATTCCAGGTCTTTATAAATGTCCAAATACATGAAAGACAGGAAGCATCCCATGTGCAGTGACATATTTCTGTTATATAGAACAATCAATTTCTAATTCAATCAAATTTGTGACAGTTAAGCTCTTTAAAAATGTTTTAACATACATTTAATCTCAGATACAGAGGTCTGTAACATCAGCTAGCTGCTCACAATTCATACACTGCTTTGTAAATTACAATCTTCAGTACGTCAGGACAGAAGTGAACCCAGACATTTAATTATTATCCTGTACCAATCATGCTGGCCTCAGCTAGAATTCTGATTTACTAGTCTTTTATTATACATACACAAGTTCAATCAAACATGTACAGTTCAATTTTTTTAAATTAAGAGAATCTGCCTTTTCCATATGTAGGAGATATAGGCATTTAACATAATTTGATCATTGCCTGGAAATACTTAATATGTAACGTGTTTATGGCTAGTAACCACATTATATTTCCGTGTAAAGTCTGAGTAAAATATTCAAAAGAATGACGGTATTCTCATTTTTAGCTTATGTATAACTTTTTATAATGAACTAGTTTTAAACCATTTTTAATTACATTTACAGAGGTTGTATTAAAAAAGATTATTCTGTTTTATTTTGCTGTTCAGTAGGTTACTATAGTTTAAATGGAAATTTCTTCTTGGTATTTTGAAGTTCTCTAAGCATGTAATATTTATTTTAAAAAATTAAGTTTCTTTTTCATTTAACTCGCATTCTTTCCTCTTATACTGCAAGTATTATTATGGTACATGTATACTATAAAGCAAGATGAGAGCCAAACTAGTTGATCTTTAACTTGTGTTGGGGAAAAGCCAGGAAAAGAAAAAAAGAAATGCTCAAATCAGCCTCTCCCATAGTAGGGTCACAAGGAATTGTTAGAAGATTGACATGAGGCTGACAAGTGATTTATGCCAGTATTCAGGCAGCGTGGTATCTGGAAAGACCTAGAAACACCCAGCTTAGATGACTAAACTGAGGTATTATGCCAGTGTTGTTAGTGAGAATGGTCTTTTTTTCACATAACTATTTAGAGGGAAACTTCCAGAATGAACATTTTAATTTCACTTAGATCAAGAGAAGTCATGGGTGCCCACAGAAGTTGTGGATGTGCTATCCTTGGAAGTGTTCAAAGTTGGGCTGGAGGGAGTCCTGAGAAACCTGATTAAGTGGGAGGTTTCCTGCCCATGGTGGGAAGGTTGGAACTGGATAGTCTTTAATTTCTCTTCCAACCCAAACCATTCCATGAACAGACATCACTGTTCAAAAGGTGATCCCTGGCGTTTGCCATATCAACTACTGAAGGCCATTTCCCTACATGATGTTTGTGCCAATTACCCATGTCAAACAATAATCTCCAAACTAGAGTTAATGCAGCATGCAACTCATGTGAAGCCACCAAACCCCCCCGTTATCTACCCATTCTAGAGAGAATCCATCTCTTGAAGCTGGTATTTCACAAGCCCAGGCCAGCTACTCACATTTGCTGAAGTAATTAAAAATACTCCTGCAATTCCTAAATACAAATTTCCAGAAGAGGCATTGAAACCAAAGGGCCCACAAGAAGCAAATTTCTAAGAGGATGTCAACACCTCTTTAAAGTAAAAATTGTACTGTGTGATAGTTAGATAGCTAGATTTTCAACAAACTACATTAAATACATGCATTTTCAAACATGCATAGCTTTTCTGTTAACTGATCTTTTAATAAAAACGTCTAATACAGAAAAGAGGAAAATGAAGAGTTGTAGGGAAGCAGCTAGTGACAGCCTGAGTTAGCTCAAGATATATATACTGTGTTGCTCCAATAGCCTTTGTCACTACAATCCTGTTGCAGCTCAATTAAAAGCAAGCTAAACAGCAGTTATTATTAATAAATGAATATTAAAGTGCTTGTTATGTTAGCATATGGCATTTGAAGATGTAAAAACCATTCTTGCTTTTATTCATCCAATACAAAGTGAAACACACTGAGGACAGCCCTTTCTCCATCATACCTGTGCTTTTAATGAGGAAGCCAAGCCCTGCAGGAGAAGCACAAAGGTTTTAAACAGGACCACTACCAAGAACTGTACTGGTGGGGCACACTGAAGATTTTTGGCTGAAGGGTAAAACTCACCAATGAAGGACACAGGGCTTTTTAGGGCCTGGTGTACACCACAGCATGGAACCCTGAAGACATTAAGAAACAATCACAACCCTCAACTCTTCTGTTCCAGTAAAATGCAAAGAGGTTCTCTGTTCCAATCTTGTCTTTTTAATGAAAACACACAGTAGCATGCATATTTAAAAGGACTCTTAAAAATACAATGCTATACTTCATGTACGTGTCGTTCCCTGAAGAGAAGATGAAATAACACACATTGTATGATACACATGACGTCAGAAAATATGCTATCAAAAAATACTTCATAAGAAAATAGTAAGTCTTCAACAACTCACTGTATTTGCATTCTCAGTTACTTTTACCTAGGAAAGTACTTCTCACACAGAGAGGTGTAGACCTCAGTGGTTTTTTCCTTTAAATGAAATGATCTCTAAAAATGGAGGTAAATAAATGCTGTAAAGGGCAATCCACGTCAGTATACCTGAGTGAAGGGAGTTGTAAGGGGAAAAAATCCCCAACTCGTAACACTGAGTAGCTAAGGATCAGTTAGAAGATAATATACTTTTCTGACAGCAAAAATTCACTTAAGCCTGTAAGGAATGTCAAGGGCCAAAATAGTCCATGCAAATTACACTTAAGATTTGGGGAAATTATTTGAAAACACATGGATCCTGCTTTGTCCAGAAGAGATGGCATTTACTTTATTACTTCATTTCCCTCTGTTTTCTACTTGTTTTCTGTATGACATTCATGTAAACCAGGTATCTCAAATTTCATGTAAGGTACAGTTCTCCATGGAAACAGTTTCTAGTAGTCAGGGCTATGAGGTTAACACCAGAACAGCTTAATTGGCCAAAGATAAGCAATGGAAACACACACAGTATACAGTCAAAATGGAAATATGAATGCTGTCTTATTATCTCTCATATCTTTTTCATGGCAGGCTTGAGAATCAGGAGGGACGCAACAGTAAGTATGAGGTCGGGAACTTATCGGTCTCAACTGGATTAATTTCAGTCAAACACTCCAGTAGTTATCTTTGTCCTTCCAGCAACATCAGCTTTTTCTGTCCTCACCACCAACTACAGCCTTTACACATGAAATATATCCTGCCAAACTCCAAATCCAACACACTGACCCATTAAAGGTTTTCCCTTTTCTTCTCTTAAGAACAAAGAACACATTACATTTTTCTATGTGAAGTATGCTATTAAATAATAGCTTGTACACTAATTAAAGCAAATGTAATTGTGAGAACACACTGACATTGTTAAAGTAAATTACCCGATTTGTTAATAGTTTCATTTCAAGTGACCTTAATTGTATTAATTGTGATATTGAGCAAATTAAATTGAAGAGTATTAAATGCATTGTTCCAGTCTGTCCTTAGAGGATCAGCTTTCTCATTATATCAATGAAATGGGAATACTACCTACTACGCTCTTCAAAACTTGTGCCAGAATGTGGTTGGCGCTGTAACTTGGAGCCAAAATTTATGGCAGAAAGTTAACCTAGTTATCCCATTTCAATGTAACAAAAACCTCAAGCATTTAGAAGTCAGAAAAACAGATGCATTGTCAGATACAATACGCAGGGAGAAGGTACAACAATAATGTTTCTGAAATTTCCTTCAGGTCTCACCAGGTCTCTGCTGGAGACAGAGCTAAGATTCACCAAATTCTCTTTGAAAGATCCCTGTTTCAGAGGGGATCACTCAAAAACATTATTAGAATAAAGCGAATAAAAGCATGATGATTCTTAGAAGAGAGAATAAAAGTATGACGTTATCAACCTAGTACAGTCAAAAGAAAACATAATAATGCATACATACCTAGACACGTGTAAATCAAAATACAACCAGATTCACAAGAAACAATAAAAAATTCAAATTTCTTAAAAAAACTAAAACCTTCTATTTGAAGTATTAGACTGCAGAAATGAGAATCCCTGCCATAAATTCCTTATAAACTATTTAAAAATGCTTTTTAAGAAAGCATATATGAAAGCATATATCGCATATGCATTTTTTGTACCTTGAAAGAAAACTCAGACATAAGGAAAACAACACAGGCAAAATTAATCAACAGAAAAGGACAAAAATACTATTTTAATGGAGTCTTTGAAATGTTTTAAAGGGATAGAAAAAAGATCTTTACAGTTAAAGGCTTATTCTCAATTTTTTAAACTTGCAAACAAGCACATTCTCATGGCTCCTCATAACTCAAGACTCAAAGTTTATCAGTTACATAAAATCTGGAGAGCTACCAACACCCAGATCTTTCTCCAAATGACACTTACCTCATCTGTAATGATCTGCTTTCATTTGTTCAGCTAGGTAACTGTCTCATGCCTAGCACCTGCAACATTAACCCTTGCAGCTGTTCCTAGTGAACCATTCCTCTCAGGCCACTTCTCCAAAACCTCAAGAATACTTTGAATTTTATGTTTACTCTCCATCCCAAATAATCCATGTTTTCTATTACTTCACTGAAATTTTAATAAAAGCACCGAGTACTACTAGACTCAACATATTTCTGGAATCCTATCCAATATACCCTTTCAAGCTGACAGCAAATGAACAAAAAGTAGTCGATGTATGCAGTTTTCCAAACAGCTCTACTTAAGAGCAATCCGTGAATTTTTGAGATTAATTTGATGAAAACTGTGAGAGAATTTCGTAACTCCAGCTGGACATGACATCTTCTCCATCAAGTTTTGGTATCAACTGTACATGCTAAAAATACAATACTTCATGTAGATTAACAAATCTTGACTAGATCAGTAACTAAATATTTCTTTTCAGCACCCTTATCACTGCTATATATTTTTTTTTTTTCAATCACCTCATCTCAGTGAAGGCTTTTATCACTTTGCCTCCAAGGTAAGCATTCAGCCATGCTTCAAAAACACAATTCAGATGTCCTGATATCCTACAATATTGCACAGAACGTCTCCAGTGGACCACCACTCCACCATATGTCTGAGATTCATGATATAAAAAAATTAAGATACAGTTTTTCACCAAGTTGATTCTGTATCACCCCTGAAACTTGAGGCTGCATTGAAAAACCTTGTCTTGAAATACTTTTGTGAAGAGAATGATGGACACACTGCACGGACAGGAACGACTGTATACCTTGATGCCTAGCGAGCTAACACCAACCAAAAACATGCTTTATTTAAAATGAAACATTAAAACTTCAAAGACCTATTTTGGATATATAAATTCTCAAATTAAAATGCACTATGTGTTTCACAGCAAAAAAGGCTATGAAGATGAAATGGATGCTTTATATAAAATATTTACATAGATAGAACATAAAAAATGTACCATAGTTGGTAACCTTTATGACTTGGGGAACCATGTATTTACATATCTTTATCCTCGCATGTGCGTATGTGTGTGTTGTGTATATATTTTTAACAGTTGACAGCTGTTTTAGAGCATACAGAGATGCCAAGCTGAATGAGGGTCTTGATTACTTCAAGATTAGCTATCTAAAGTTTCTATTCATTTTAAGTGTTGTTAGTGCGAAGAGTCATTAGTCACTTCCTTGTCTCATAGAACATCAGCATACATTTACATTGTTAATGAACATTTGGGGTAAATGAATTAATGGCACTTTTAAACATCAATTCAATCCTAATAACTTTGTATGTCATAGAAATGTTAAGGTTGGGATAAAAATGAGAAACCTCTTCAGTCAAGGTAACTAATCGCTTCTGGGCACAATAAAGGGTAAAATTAACTTACAATGTTTTTTTAACAGGGTGAAAATTTTGCTTTTTCTTGAAATGGTTGAGAGAATTGCAAATTTATTTTAAAAGAAAATAGAAATCAGAAGAAAATATTTATCTTTTTCTTGACTGGGGTAGACTAGAAGCAAGCTGTTTTTCCTCTTGAAAATGGTTATTATTTTAGGTAAATGAGAAAAAAAGATTATTTTCAAGTTTTTAAAAATATGTACAAAAATGTATTTGGTTTATCAGGCTAAAATGGCCTCATATCCATTGGATGTCAAATATAAGAGAAAAGAAACACTGACCTAGAAAAACTATTCCATTTAATTGTCAGGTTTTAAAATACTTTTCCCATCACGTACACTGTCATTTTCAAACATTAAAGAAGCTTTATAAACCAAGAAAGCAACAGTGAAAAAATTAACTCAAAGGGACAATGAAGTTTTACCAATATATTTTGAAGCAAAACATTAGCTTCTGCTAAACAGAAGTAATAAACATGACTGAGCAAAACCTGACATAGCTTTTTAATAAGCACTAGTAAACAGAGGATTTATAGACAGATACACCCACACAGAGTAGTTGATCTGGGTGAGGGACTTAGAAAATGTGACAAAGTTGTTTCAACTCTGTAATTTAAAATAAATTTTTTATTTTGCCCTCCTGGTACATGTGTTCAATGACTGGAAAATTACAGGTAGTTAAGGTGCCACTGTGTATAACTGAGTACTTGAGGAATGTTTTCATGACAAGGACGAGCTTTCTCATTAAGCTTATCACTTTCTTCAAACCAACTACACTGTCACTACTAGCAAATAGGTGGAAAAGATGAGCAAAACAGACAGGCACTGCATTATCCAAGCAGTTTGTTCTCATTGTTCATTAGGGTCTTCCAAATCTGCTTTTAACTAATTTGCTCCAAGTTATGTAGCAATTTCTACCTTTAAAGGCTGTTTGTTCTATCTCAACTTTGTGGTATTTTTTCAAAGAAGAACATAGGGACTGCGTCAAACAAAAATCAGACTTTTTATTTGCATAATTTCATCCAAAATAACATACTGAATTTACTGGTGAATCAGAAAAAAAAAAAAGGAAAAAAAGAAAAAAAAAAAGAAGAAAGGAAAACAAACAACCAAAAATATCCCTAAACCCAAAGCAGTGTAAGAGTCCATGCTTGAGAAAGTAACATAAAGTGATGCTGCATTTCAATATTCTTATGCTGAAGTCAGTGTTTAGTTTATGATTAAGAAAGGATGACAGCACATTAAGCATTTGGCTAATGCCTCTGTCTGTAATTGAAAGTTGACTTTTCGTGGTTTTCATTAGTGTCAGAGTGTTCCACACATACTTTGTGAAATGTTCTTTAAGTTGCCCTAGTCAACTTCATTGAGTGAATTAAGCAAATTATGAGAGGTACAGTTATCATGACACACTTATATAAGGTATAAACTCAAAAAAGTGTACAGAAATACAAACTCACCTTCTCCTGGCTTGTTCAAAAAACTCTGCAAGGGATCAATTCCTATCTCTTGCTCCTCTGTTTGCAAAGGGTGACTGGTTTCAGACACAGAATGATACATATTGGCAGAAGTAAATTCCAACTGGTAAGTATATATCTGGAGGGAAAAAAAACCAGAGAAACAAACACTTCAGTATTCCTTTAGCTAGTTTTCAATCACACAAGTCAAGAACAAAAGTACTTAAAACCTCTTATTTTCCAGGCATATCATCACCACTAGTCGTCAAATTAGGAGAACAATAGTGTTTCCACTTGAATGCTGTAAATGTTTTATTATATGGAATCCAAAAGAATTGTTATAGTACCTACAAATATCACACTGAAACTAAAATTCCCAGCATGGTTTTGACAGAGTGTCAAAAAGGACAAGAGCCTCTTTCCTTACTTTTTCTCGTTTTCCCTACTCATCTTTTAGTCTGATTCCAAGGAGAACTGATGCTAGTTCTTGGACATGTTCAAGACTATGGAGCTGAAGACTCTGAAGACCATCATCATCATTCTTCTGGACCCCAAGACCTCTCATCCCAGAAAATCTTCCTTTTAACCACTTCTTTTTCAGAAATCATAGGTCAAGTATAACGTAACAGCATCAGACATACAAAAGATAATGGATGTGTCATGAGACTGGCATGACAGAGGAATTTGGTTTTATCAAGATTTGTATTAACTTTTGTCTTGGTTCTGGCCAGAACAGGGTTTTGCAGTAGCCAGGAGGTAACACGGCCAGGGCCCTGAGGTTATTTTATACCATGTCATGCCACTACCAGGGCAGGGAGAATGGAGTCTCTCTTGGGAAGAAGGGATTTTTCTGGTCAAGTAAGTGTGGCAGAGGGAGTGAGTGGGCAATGCCAGCTTCTGAGCTGGAGGGAGTGGTTGGGGTTGGGGTTTCTGCAGCGAGCAAGAACGTTTCTTTTCTTGTCTTGTCACTATCATCACTATTTCTGTTGATTTTTCTTATCTCATTGCACTTTCCAGTAAATTGTTCTTATCTCAACCTGCGATCTTTACCTTTTGTGCTTCCAGTTCTCCTCTCCATCGGGCTGCAGGGAAGAGGGAGGGAAGGGGGAAGTCAGCAAGCTAGCTATGTGTGGCATGCAATAGTTTCAGTGGGAAAACTTAACTGGAGAATACCATTCCTAAACCATGACAGCTTCCTAGAAAGATGATGTTAAGTAAGCATTTTAAGAAACATAATAGCAGGTGAACATTTACAAAGACATCTTCCAATAAATCAAGTCCAAAAGGGAAGTGTATTGGTTTGGCATGAATGGTAAAAAAACAATTGGTGATCTGCTTTGGAACTGATGGCCGGGTTGGCCAATTGGACACACGGCTTAAATACAGGTGGAATCTTGGGAACGTCCTCATTTGCTGCGGGCCTGGCCATGAGGTAACATTGAGGCAGGGGGAAAGCAGCAGGGCCTGGCTTAGAGCCTGCCGCCCCCAGGGCCGGGACGGGGGGCCGTGCCGGGGCTGGCCCTGGCTGGAGCCGAGCCGGGTCCCGAGCCCAGCAGACGCCAGCAGAGAAAGGGGAGCCACGG